>OV788327.1:17312007-17874507 GCA_928718305.1 Tetramorium bicarinatum
ATTTTTTCTCCCTCTGATCGATTAGAATCGCGAGATTGCTTCATACATCAAGGGTTACATCGCGTCCGGATCGACAATTTCATTCTGCTCGATCCGCAATCAATCTATTGTCTTTCCCTATCTCGGCTGCGTCATCCACTTTTCCGATTTTCCTCGCGTAAGCGTGAATTTGAAAATGAAACCGCTTTATCATATAAGTCTATCTAAAGATCGCGCGAGATCGATTTCCCTTTGCGATGCCGTAATTCGTAATTTGTTTTTTCCGACTTGACATGTCTGTAATCAAACGTTACTTTTGCAACCATCTCTTACTTTGGCTCGACTTTTACTTGTCGAATTTTCTGATATATAGGTACTCGTCACAAAATAATCTAGTACATATTATTCATAGATTTTAGTATTTTAATCCTAATTATTTGTTGTTAACTAAAAACAACGGAAATGGTTTTTTTCGTTTGCTTCTTTTCTCGCTCTTTTTCTCAAAAGGTCAACTCATGTGTCGATATCGGTTCAGAGAGGGGTAAAACCGGAGAGCGGTGTACGTGGGGTGCGAGGCAAGAAGATGCCGAGTCGAAAATACATATATACGTCATTCGGTAGCCGGCCGGTCGAAGTCTTGGAATTGTCCGAGAGTCGCTGATCAGGCATCGGTCCAAAAACTGGTCGTCGCGACGTTCCAAAGTACACTAGCTATTCGCACTGCCAATCTCGTCTCGATGCAGACGACGTGACGCGATCGTCGTGCATCGCGGCGGGAAATTGTAAAGTCTTCCCCTTTCGACCAGGATACATTTTATCACTCTTCGCATTAAATTCTTAACTTACATATGTATATAATTTTCAAAATCTCTACGTGAGCAATCAGCAAAATTTTAATATTATATAGTCGCAAATAATACGTCATAATAATGATATAAATTCCACGAATAGAAATTTTGCGCGCGCGCATGTGTGATACTAGAATTATGGAAAATCCTAACTCATCGCCTAACGCCGATTCCAAAATCTAAAATGAAAAGAGAAGAGAGGATGAAATGGCAAGCAATTGTCTTTCGCCGTGAAGAACAGAACGTGATCACACACTATTCTCGTCATCGTCACAAGATAACTCGAGCCTAGTATAGGAGGTCGGGTGCCTGCCTTCGTTTAAAAATACGTTACATACTGCCATCTCCCTGCTACCCTCGCTCTCTTCATCCTCTTTTTCTTCTTCTATTGCCTTTTTTCGCGCATTTTCTTTCTTGCACGCATTCGGGAGAAGGAAAAAGCGAGAGAAGAAAAAAAGAGAAAGAGAGGGAGAGAGAGAGAGAGAGAGACACGTCGATCAGCAGCGTTCAATGATTCACGACGAAAGAGTATTTTGGAGCGACGATCAATAGCGGTAGTTTCGAGAGCTGTGATTGTCAGCCAGCTGAAACGCTCGCGCGAAGGATTTTGAGACTCCGTTCTCACGATCTGCGAGATAGAAGCTTCAGTCGCACCTCGCGGAACAGCCCGACTGTGACGACAAATAGAGCGGTCTGAGATACTACAAAAGATCGCATCGCGAATAAAAAGTTATCGTCGGTAAACAGACCGAGGCTTGTAGTATTTAAACCTTGCGATCTATGAGATTTTTGCTCGTAGAAACTGTACGTGCTTTATTTTTCTTTTATCTCTATAGTAAAAGATAGATCTTGTATAACATATGTAACATCTGTTTTTGCGTAAAGGTATCATAAATAATATCTTTCGATTACGTAAATTATAATAAAGTATTGTAGGAATATTCAAAAATATGTTTACAAAATCAAGTTTTGCTATTTGATTTTAATAAGAATAGAGATATTGAGTACCTCATCCTCTTATACTTGATTCGATTCTTTATTGCGAGTTTCACTTGCGTTCGATTTGACTATTATTTTCGCAAATTCAAAATTGTTACGAGCACACACACACACGCACACACACACACACGTACAGCTTGAGTGTTCCGAAAAGCAGAAGTTCATCTCCACGCGAGTAACTCGATGGTCTACTCGTACCAACGTCGCGGAATTGAAGCCCGGACTCATTATCGCGTTAATCAACAATTTCCCGATGTCGGCGGACCGCGAGCGAGGCTACTTTTTTACATTGAGATCGACCGCGCCGCGTTAAACATCGACGCCCTTCGGACTCGGACGGGGAAGCGCGATTAATTGTGAAAGATAATGGACGATCGATCACACTGGTAATCGCCAGTTTGGTAATCTTACGTGAAACGCCGCCGGATCAAGGGGTTATTCGTTTCCCGTTGATTAGACTCCCCTTGTGGATTTTCACGAAAATCCTACGATCGATCGAGAAATATATTTATCGGGAGATGAAAATGTTACGGTAAAGTACAATATTGTATGTTGCCTTTAAACGCTAAATATAGCCATTTGATCAAGAGATATTGACCCGACTTTTTTCGTCTATTTTAATTTCTTGTATTGTCTAATTTCTACAAAAAGGTTTATTACATAACTAGCTGCTTTAAATACTCCAATATAATACACATTCTGAAAACGTTAACATATTAAAATATTAATAAAATTATACATGTTATACATATATGTATATATAACCATTTTAATATTTTTTATTTAAAGAAAGTACAAATTTCTCGATTTAAGAAAAATAAACTCAGTATTTGCCTGATTAATAAGAACTTATTCGGTGCAATGTTCTTTCAAATAGCAATAAAATTTCATAAAACTGCAACTACACTTTATTTTGAATTGTACAGGACGTCTATATCGATTATACCGTCCTTACCTCAGATTCTTCTTCTATCTCCCCTCAGTCTTAATTATTAATTATCTTGATAAACACGCCGCAAAGTAAAATTCTGCTGAAGCAAAGTTCGCGCTTGAAATTAAATGAAGAAGAAGGCCTTTATTATCCGTTTGCACCGCGGGAGTTTAATCTTCCGAAAGTCCTTCACTTTCAATTGCTTCTAATCCGAGGACTATTCGTCTCCCGACGTTTCCGTTAGGAAAATTGATCGGGAAATCCCGAGTAGATTGAAAAGAAAGGACAATCCGTAGCTAAAACAAAAAAAAACTGAGAAAGAACTGACACAGCCTACGCACGCACGATTGATACGCGACTCCAAGATAAGATTTATTTCTCCGCATGTGCTGCGACATTCGGATCACAGACGACAATTAACACATCTCGCACTCGCGACCCCGATGCGACGCGAGAAAGAACAGCATTATTATCCGGCGACGACGTCGCGTCGGACGGCAGCACGGATGGTAGCGCGGTCGTTAATCGAATCATATTGCCGAGCTAAATGCGGACATCGTCCGCAATTGCGGCATCGTGCAGTTTCCTTCCGCTGTCGACTCGTTATACGTGCGTCTCATTATCGGACAACGCTACCGGGGGAAAGGGAGTCAGTGGGAGGGGAGGATGAAATCGGCGTGCCGCGCTTTACTCTCTTTTCATCTAACAACGGTGAATGAAAGCCCGTTCGGCAAATGTACGATGCATCTCACGCCCGAATAGTCGGGATTCGCGCGCGTTCACCTGCATCGTTCACGTCACCAGCACATGTGTTGCAACTGGACGCGGTTTATGATATCGTTCTTTGCTCGACAAGACTTCTGCATGCGTGACAACACGACTTGCAGAAAAGAAGAAAGACAACTTCCGGCAAGATGCGCGTTCCGTTGCGAATAAACAGCGCGCGTTTGGCATCTTCCGTTTCAACACATGAAATAATGACTTCTAGGTTCGAAGACACCGAAGAATCTTCCTCGGAAGCCGAATGGAAGAAAAGAAAGAATTTTAAAGCGACGTTTATAGAACATGTTTATAGAAATGTTTATAGAGCACTGATGTTTATGTACGAGCACGGTTTATGGAGTAGTCGTGTTAAGGAAAACAATAACGTACCGAGAGTCTATCTCGGGATATCTCGCAGTAACGTGTTGCATCCGAAGGCTCGAAAATGACGGAAAAACGCGACAGTTTAACCAGACGTAAACGTCAGTTGTTAAAGGCCGACGCGTCGTAACTTACGGTTACACCGTTCGCATTTTTCCCTCGTAACGCTCGGACGTCGATGTTTTATAACGCGTGTATACTAACGTGTCAAAGGTCAGGGATCAAAAAAGATAGAGAAACATGTGCTTGTTTTCTCTCTCTCTCTCTCTCTTCTTTTCTTCTCTGTCTCTTATGCTCCATGCTGAACGGAAATAGATGCTTGATACTATATAAACTGTTTCGCTCTCGTGTAATATTGTTTCTTTTTCTATTTAAAACTGAATAATATAGAGAAACATAAGTAAACCGCTTCTACTAATAAATTTTTTTCGAGATTATTGTCGACAACACTATACGCAGTACAAATAAAAGTGTTAGAAATATATCATTTCAGGCCTGGCAGTCTCTATCAGAGCACGTCAAATTATCGTCTCTTCGTCCCATTAAGTACGAATATGACAACCTGACAAAATTCGGCAATATTCGAGAGATTTAATCGATATCCCTCGAATATTTCTCCTAGCTATTAATCACACGGATTTCAGCTCCGACAAAATTGATGATGTCTATACGAAAGAAACCAAGCACACTGGTCTCAACCAAGTGGACATTTCGAAAGTAACTTGAAAATAACTTTTAGACTCATAAAAAAATTGAACGTTATTATTTTCTCATAAGAACTGTGTGTATATTTGTTGACAAATCGGCAACAAATAGTACCACTTACCTCTTATGAATATATGCATATAGTAAGATTGTTATAATCAATTGTCTCATCTTGGTATTATAAATTATGAATAACATCAATAATTAGATCTCAAATGCAGTAATGCTTTTTTTGCTAAATCGATTATGCAAAATTATTTCTTCAAAAAGTTACATTGTTCTTGATATCAAGCTTTTGTCAAACTAGTCCCTAGTCGACAAAGTTCCTTTCTCCGACATCATACATTCCAGACGGAAGTTCTCGATCAATGTAAACCGCGAAATAACCCGCCTCCCTACGCTCTTAAATCGGCACGCCGTGCCGTTCCGAAAATTCCCGCTACCGTCCGCACGTGCATCATCAACCCAGCGGGGGGTAAGGGGTAAGGGATAAGGGTGAGAAAGGGAAGAATGACTCAGAAGTGCGTTTACTCACATTGTTGCTTGTGCCTGGACTCCATGAGCATCATTTGTTCGTGTTTGTGCCAGCCAGCGTCGGTAGTGTCGGTGCCCCCCCTCGGCCCCGTGGCGGGTGGCTGGACACCCCCGCGTGTCCCACCGCCCCCGCCACCGTACTCCATAACGGCGGCGGCACCCTACTCCGCCCTTTCGCTGCTGCCCTCGGCAGTCCTCAGACGCTCACAACATGGAGCCGGCCCTCTCGATGCCGCACGATCGCTCT
This sequence comes from Tetramorium bicarinatum, assembly GCA_928718305.1. Taxonomy (NCBI): domain Eukaryota; kingdom Metazoa; phylum Arthropoda; class Insecta; order Hymenoptera; family Formicidae; genus Tetramorium; species Tetramorium bicarinatum. The sequence goes on from OV788327.1 coordinate 17,317,394, forward strand.
CTATATTTCCTTCCTCTCTTTACGCTCTCTTTCTCCCTCTTTTCTTCCTCCTTTCCTGCTTTTTTTCACCTTTCGCTCTTTACCTTCGACACTAGTTGGCCTTCTTCACCGCGGTTTCTTTCAGGAAATATCGGCCCGATCAGTCTCCGCGAGAGGGGCTATTTCTCGGTAGGGGGGAGAAACTCCGGCGATCCGGACTGGAGAACATCGAAACAACGTCCAAACAACCGTGACGGTATCCTTTCGCTCTCTTCTGCCACCACTGTGTGATCGTCTTCTTCTTCTTCTTCTTCTTCCTCTTCTTTTTCTTCTTCTTATCCTCCACTTGACGATACGGCTTTTTCAGAGGGAGCACCCTAAATCTTCCCTCGTTCGAAGATGCTCTTGAACGTGTCGTTTCTCGCTTCTCTCCGGCCAGGGCGCGTCTCTCTCGCTCATACGAAAAATAGCTCTTATTTACACGCACACTCACGAATCACTCTTTCTTTCTTTTTATTTATATATTTATATATATATTTATATAAGTGTATATACGTATATCTCTCTTGATTTCCTTTCTCTCGCTCTCTCTTATGTTTCTCTCGTTCTCTTTTTCTCTTTCTATATATATACATATATGTATATTGTGTGTTTATATATATATATATATATATATATATATATATATTTCTTGCACGTTCTTTCTTTCTCTTTCTTTCACGCTTTGACTAAAATTCTACTAGCTTTTGGCGGTGATCTGTTGCAGTTTTCTTTTTTCTTCCTTTTCCTAAATATATGTATAGTCAGAGGGTTCAGCCTTCGTTTTCTGTTTGTCAGCAGGTGCGTACTTCGAAAGGGAGGGAGTGGGGAGAACGAGAGGGCCCACTCACTTCGCGTCGCCGTTAGCCTCCATGCTTCATGGTCGGCGGCGGGACAACGCGACGATACCTGAAATCAAAAATATATAAAACGTTAATACATTGTTCAAATTTCAAGCATGTATCATCGAATTAGAAATATAGCACCTCTAATTCAATCGTTGCATCGAAATCGTAATTTCGACAATAAAAATTCTAGCAACTAAACCTGATTATAATATTACATCATAACATATAAATAAATGCAGATGTACGCGCGTAATATATATATACATGTATAAAATTGAAACAGATCACGTATTTGTCTCGGACTGTCTTGGATTTCTAAAATCCGAATGCATAAATATCGAGACGTCCTATCTAAACGCCATGGCGCACGGTATAAGAACGGGAAGGCGCGCCATCGTAAATTAACAATCCAAAAAAATAGCGAAACTGCCCATTGTCACGCGATGCTGAAGTACGTTTTACGTCCCGTGTATATGTTATACCATCGCCGAGAATCCCACCGAATCCCCGCGAGAGGCGGCAACTAATTCCCTAATGCAACAAAGTTCATCGGTTTCAAGTAGCAAACTAGCAACCGTTACATTAGCACAGATTGTTGCAAGCCGGCGGCGCAACATCCACCACCGAACCACCATCGCCATCGCCATCGCCATCGCCGCTGCCGCCGCTGCCACCATCACCACCACCTGCAGATGTCGGTTCTCAGATGTTCGATTACGATTCACAACGCCCCGCGCGATCGTACTCTCCGATATCTCAATAATTCATCGCCATCCCCTCCCCCACCCCGTCTCGGTTTATTATTATCCTCGATTGCATTCTTTCTACGGATTGCGCACACGAATGAACGTACGGCCGGTTACTCGGCGCACACCGTCATCCCGTTAAGGGAAAAGATCCCAGAATAAAATTCGTCACATAGTAAAATCTGGGATACGCCTTTAAATAGCGGATGGGGGTCAGCTTTTTGCGCGCATCGATCCGATCCGTGTGGTTGCGCGCTTCGCGCAGTGGCGAAATTTCGCCGATGAAGACCAAGTCGCTTATACGATTCTGCAAACATCTTCCTTTCTTTTTCTCAAGTTATATTTTCGAAAATAACAAAATTAATAATATTCATCAAACATATCTCTATCTCCTCCATTCCAGATTATATCCTGACCAGGCTTGCTTTTCTCAAACAACATGATATATTCGTATTAATATTACATGGAATCTCTAAATTCTTTATAATGTATATACTGTACTGAATCTAAGAATTTGTAGAGTTTATTGTTTGATATATTTCAAACTGTTCTGATTTTCAAAATAAAAATTCTAAAATTCTAAAAATATTATTTTTAACATCTGTAAACTGTATAAGAGTCTTTATCTACTTTTTATTTTTTAAAATATGTATTTATAAGACATAAAAGAATGAACATGTTACGTTGATAGTTGTTTTTTAATCCAGATATATTAAAATTAATTTTTGTCTCATTTTCTGTCGATTGCTGGCTCATAGAATCTTTTTTAAAACCGCTACTAGTTCCGCGAGTTTCGGTCACCAATCGATCGATCTATCTCCTGTGATGTGCCGCGGAGATGACGGCAAAAAGTGGCCGAGAAAAGGTCCCGTCGTCGACACCTCCCGCTGTGGCATGAATGGCGATCACGGTTGACCCCCTACATGCGAGGAAAACCCCATTTTAAAGCGGGTAATCGCGATAGCGTGTCCTTATCTGGAATATTTAAGTGTTCCATCAGTGTGCCCGGCGCACGCGCTGGGACAACTGTGTGTCGGCATCGAGAAAGATATATTGAAGGACGATTCGAAATGTGGAGGTCATCAACCTGTGACCGAGAGATAGATCGAATTAAAATAAATCATAATGTGATTTTTGACATTTAAAATAGTAGAGCCAATTTTCATGTTTGTGTAACGGTTTTTGAACAATATCCAATGCATAATATGCATGTACGTAAACAAATGCAATCTTTTCAGCAGAGAAATGATTTAGAATGATTTATTATTTCGGAAAAGAACAAAGAAATCTTGCTAACAAAGTGTTGAAGAAGTTTCTATCCCTTCCGGGATATAATATAAATAAAATTCATTCATCCCTTCTACAATGCGTAGAATAATTTTACGACTCGTTGCGATATAATCGACAATCGATGCAACGACGATCGAAAATTAATATTCCAAACGCAGTCGATAAAAGTGGAATGGATTCACTTAGGCACGCAAGTAAACCCTATGACTGAATATTTAATATTGCCGGAAGTCACGTGCACGGAAAATCATGTCGCGAACATCGAGAAACGTATCGCTCTTTCCTTTCCCCTTCTACCCATATTTTCCTTGCGCATGTATTTCGCCTCGCAGATATCTTTTACGAAGCAACTTTACGATATTTAACGATCTCCCTCCATGAACGAGATGGCACGACATACGAGCCCCTTTGAGATGTTCAAGCATACCGTACCTTTAAGCAAATGCATAAACAAAAAACTTAATAAACACAAAAAAGATTTTCATCTTGTAAAATTTTGTAAAATTTATTTTTCAACAAATATATCAATTAATCATAACAATACCTCTGATTTGTATTTACATAATGTAAAACACTTAATAATTTAAATTAATAATTAAAATGTAATAATTTTAATTAGCTCTCTCAATAAAATAATAGTTATTACTTGCATAAATTTTTGTAGTCAGCTACCATTATACCATAAAATTGCAAATTTCATTTTTATTATATGCACGACTTGTGCTCTTCTTTAATAGCCAGTCAAATCGTACAAAAAAAATATATGCGGTAATAATTCATTTAGGGATTTTCTTTTGCGATTTATATGTGTACTTGCAGTTAGAAACTTGAAGATTCATAGTTAAAAATTGAATGAATTATAGGAGTGATGTAATATAAGAGATAAATCTTTGATTTTTTTTTCTTTAAAAAATTGTTTTCCATTCATACCTCTTCTAGAATGAAAATTCTTAACTCGAAGCTGATTCCAATTTTGTTCTCTCACACACGCAAGCACCGTTTATCACATAAGTTGTCTCAAAATTGTTGTCTTTCCTCCTTGATCAATATAATTTTCCTTCAATAAAAGTAATTTAGAGATATTATTTTTTTCATTTTTTTACTTCTACTTTAAATACTTTGGCCAAGTCTACTGAGGTATAATGTACTTATAGAATTAGATAAAAGAATCGGCGGTATTAATGAAAATATTTGACACTGATATTCTCTCGTCAGAAAGAGATTCGCGCTAAATTATTGAAATAGTGTATGATTTTTATTTAGAGTCTATCGTACAAGTTTCGATCGACACAACTTAATAACATCGATGGGCACACTAACGCGGGCGGTTTTGACGATCGATTTAAGGGATCAGAACGCGGACCGGTTCGAATCGCGGATTTTCTCCGTCGTGACGAACATATGTTACCTACGTAGCCACGCACGTAGCCGGGAGCTTTTGTTCACGGCGCGCCGATCGATCCGAGGGATCGTGCAACATTGTGCTCCATAGAAACAGAACGAAGCGCTCAGGGTTTGGGCCAGGTGGTCTTCGCCCTTCCCCACTTGACGCGGGGCGGTGGAACGGCGGTTGGGTAGAAACGCGAAACCCGCGCGCACGCATCAACAGCTGTTCCGCGCGTTATCGACGATCCGAGCAAGAAAATCTACGATTCACCGTCTCGTGCACGGCTGTACGGCGACCCGTCGAGACGGGTAACGAATGTTTACGACTCGCCGATATGGCAGCGGTATATATTCGATATTGTAGCACTCGACGCGCACACATGACGATACTAACACGAAGTTAAGCCGTCGAGCTTTGCGGGCGTATCCTTTAATTTCAGGCAGACAGTCCCTCGGCGGAGGTCGCGCGGTAGCAATAATTTCCGAGTTGTAAAGAATCGCGATGGAGGTTCGATACAAATCGTGAAATAACTTGTGTATTACTTCAACTAACTAGTTTCGCGTGTTAACGCGTATCATCATCATAGAAATCACAGAAATTCCTTTCGACTTGCACAGTGATACCGCAACCGCGTAATTTTCGATGTTTAGATGAATTTACGTGTCAACCAGAGATTTACAATCTAAATTAAATATTATTTCTCTAGCGGATTTTAAGATTTAATAATAAGAAAGTTAAGATTGAGACTTCTTCTCAGATTAAGACGTTTAATTAAGACTTTTAGAAAGAAAAGAACACGATAATCTAATTGCTATGAGATGACGACCCAAAGCAGCTTATAATATCTCCCATCGAAAAGCGCATTGGACATATAGTATCGATAAAATATCGCAAGCAATATACTTTGCATTATTTTAACGGCAAGTTCTTTAAAGCCAATTTGTAAAATTGATTTTTCTTTAGTGAAAACATCAAGGGACATCATCATTTGTTATGTCTTTTCAATTTTTTGCATCGTATATCTCTGCAAGTCCATCTTAAATTAAAATTCTATGGAAATAAACTTTATTAGCAATTAATTACGGAATGCAGTTTTATTACTACAAGTTCTGTGAAGCTTATTCATGAAAAGCAATTTTCTGTCGATCGTTTATACTCGAAAATCGATGCCTCCGACATTTTCGCAAAGAACGTGATTCTGAATGGTTCGAAGAAATTGTTTGTCATTAAAAGGATATCCGGTGATCTCTGTGAAAGATGGTGCATCTCTCTCGCTAGTTTTCAGCACTCATCGAGCGGATTTGCACGTTCAACAACTCCGCACGCGTTGCGACGTAGCGGGAGAGGTCGTACGGTACATCATAATTAATAGCTATTATTATCCAGACATTCTTCGCTGCGCTAATAATAACACCGTCGCCCACTTTCTACGATCTATTTCTGTCCACCACTTACATACTCCCCGCGAAACGCTCGCTCGCGCGCGCTCATATAAAACGGAAGTTTCGAGACCGTCATTAACGATTTCACGCTCAATCATCGATAAAATGCACGTGAAGAGACGTCAACTCTATCTTTCTCTTTTCCCTTTTTAAATCTTCATTACAGATATAAAGTAATAGGTGATTTAATTTTGAATATTTACGAGTTTCGTGGAAGAAATCTCTTTGATCTCATACAATTAATATGTGATTTAAATATATATATATATATAATAATAACTCCATAAGCCACGAAGTAGCAGATTTTATTTTAATCTTCGTGACATCTTTAAATATAAGTCCAATTTTTATCATAATGTACATTACTTTATCACCTAACATTTTCGTTAAAAAAATATTTACATTTATAAATATTTTTATAAAAATAATTTTTCTTATAAAATTAATTTTTAAAATTTGATTATCAAAGAGATAAAAATTTTTCATTATAATTTCACTGTAAAAAATACGATCAATTTATTAATTAAATTTCGTGTTATTTTTCTCCCACACGTAAACTTTGAATACGGTACAATTATTGATATAAATCTCAAGAAAATTATAGAGGATAAATGTAAACATCGACCCATTCGCGGGTAATAATTTTACTAAAATGCAGCATTTCAATTATGAAGCGTAGAACGGCATATTGTACGCGATAACATTGGGCATGAATATTCTAAGTCATGTAACTGTGTCACGGTTATTGCATTTCCAGGAACAGCCTTTCCAAGACGCCTGCGCGAGATGTGTGATAATGAACAGATAATTAAAAAAAGCGAAAGTAAAAAAGATTGGAAATTGTGCGTCGGAGAGCGGGGAGAGACGAGGGTAGTTTGCACGTAAACGACTGAGAGAAGCAAAGGAACTCGATGTCAATATTGCGTATTGCGTATCGTTGACATAAAGGCACATCGCCGCGAGAGCACGATCGATCGAGCACGTCGATCGATTGCGAGCTTAAAACTTGGCGACGTCGCGCAGCGACGTCATCTTATTTATTTATATTTACAAGTGCGACTGTCGTCCCAACCTCGTCGTTTGCTAGACGCGAGGAGACAACAGGCACTTTGTCCCTGACGTGGAAGTCGTTCGCTTCTCTCCTCTCCCGCCCCCATCCATTGACATTCCCGTCGCGACGTCGGCGACAACGTCTTCCCCCTTCTCCCGGGCTCGTCTCAAGACGTCGATATTGAAAACGCGTGACTAATGATTATTGGCCGCAGTGTGTTTAACAGCTGAAACGATATGCTCGATCCGCCACGTGACCTCCGTCTTGTCTGGCGGAACTCGGGACGGGATCGTACAACACCGCGAGTACAAACGACTTGCGTGAGAATTGGCACGAAAAAGCGAGTCAACGATCGACTAATCGCAATCATAAAAGATAGAGAGGAAAATATATATCAACAGATACATGCTCGCGATTATTAGTTGGAAAAATTAATTAATTAACCTATCGAAAAGTTTGCCAACTTTCCACCTGCGCGCCGCGTAGATGTATCTGTTAAAATTTATATCACTGATTCTCTACTTTGTGTCGCATATACCTTATTAAATTACTCTGCAATGTTACATTGCGAGTATTTAACATGAATATTCAGACTTGCCTGCGCAAACCATTGCACAAATTATCAACATGAGCAACGTACAAAATATGCAGTTTAATTTAATGCTTTATGATAAAAGTAGAAAGTTATTTACGTGTGTGAAACGCAGGGGATACATCTTTGCTTTAAACTTTTAGTTTGAGGCAAATGCTTTTTGACCCTTCTACGTAGCCGCCGGATAATCCGCTTCGCTCTTGTACATACGTAAACATAAAAGCGCGTTTAACGACTAATTTGCGCGTATCAACTGCAATTAACAGTGAACAATTGCACAAAATTATTTAGCCGCGTGATGTAATAACGTTCAATTTTAATTTCGCAAAGAATTCCCCCGCACTCCACGTGCAGCGCACAATGACGTAAACGGTAAGTCGCGATAAAATATTATGTTCACAAAGCAGGTGAATTATCAAGGTGGCGATCTTCGAGGCTGCATAATATATGTATGCTAGACTCGCGTGGTTGCTTTAAAGTGGCGCGGCGTGAATGCGGCAATTTTTTGTAAAGAACGGAACGGAAAAATAGAGAGAGGGGGAGAGGGAGGGGGGAGGGAGAGAGGGAGAAGAGGGGAGAGAGAGAGAGAGAGAGGAGGAAGAGAGAAACAAAAGAAAAATATGTCGCGTTCATCGCGGCTCGGCGAGTTGCCATGAATAAAGGGAAAAAAGGCCGCACGCATCGCACGCGCGACCGCGCAACGTATGCGATTCCGCACGCAACGTAACCCCGCGCATTTCGCAGGCGACAATTGTTATAAGTCAGACGGAAGCAATCGCGGCTTTTTTTAACTTTCGCATTAACTTTTAATCGGTATATCGATATATTGTTTTACATATCCGATGTCGGCGATGAGGGACGACAACGCTTTTTTAAATCGATTGTATTTCTTACTTCCTACATCTGATTCTTGCAACCAACAGCTGCTCTCTCTTTCTTAAAAATTTATCCAGTAGACCTGAATTTAAATTAAAGCTTTTATTACAAATTTAAATTGCAATCAACATAATCTTATCGCATGCATTGAAACTTTCGAAGAGGAAACGACGAAAAAAGCGTACCGTATCATGGAGACATCTATGACTGTATGTTTATATATATATAATTATTAAACCAACTTAATAAATAAAATAAAAATAAAGGACAATAAAGATATTACATTTTATTTTCCTCCTCCCTCGATTATCGCCGCACTTTAGGGCGTGCGACCGGTAATGGCGCCGCGGGGCTAAGAGACAAGTAAGTACCATCGCGGAACGTGTCGCCTATTATTAGACGCGTCGTTTCCGCGTACGGGCACGCAGACAAGTCGCGTCATGCACGCGCTGACGCGCGAGAGAACGCGGGCGGACGCGATACGACGACCATACTCAAAGGAAAGCGAGTCGTCGTTATATATCGTTTCCCAAAGCTAAGCTACTAGCCAGCGACTCCTCCGCATCTCTCGACGTTTCCGCACGCGAGCGGAAGCGAAAAGGAGCACGTCCAAAATTAAGCTATGATTTCGAGAAACAGCGCAAGACGTCAAATCTATTCTATTTTTATTTTTGAAAATAATAAAGGAAATATCGTGGAATAAAGAGAGCATCGATATAATTATTATCGGGCTACATAAGGCAAGCTGTACAGCTTAATTGGGTCTCTCGCTCGCATCCATTATGCTATTCTAATGTTCAATAAAGATTAATGTAGAATTTCGTTTCTACGAGATATTCCGATCCGAAGAGCTCGTGCGTTTTCGCGCGTAACGAAAGTCGGCACGCAATGTTTATCGCGGTTGCACATTTCGGTTCGCACGTCATTCATTTCCCGTTTCGAACACAAGCGGCAGGAATCAACGTAACCTGATTTCGTGCAACATAATTACGCCGGACGGATGCATGGGGAGGAGGAGGAGGAGGAGGAGGCACTTTCACGCAAACGGCATGCGTGTAATCCCCCTCCGTAATGAAAGCTATTCTTTCTTTACGCATTACGGCGATTTTTTATTTTTCACAACTCGAACCGACCGGATCTGATTCAAGTCTCGAATCCCGTCGCGGGAAAAACAAGTTTTTTTTTTTTTTTTGGATTTCACGATTCCGGCGGAACGTTGGCGAGGTGTTTCTCGGCCGCGACTCTCCCCCGAAAAACGCGTAGAAAAACGCGCGTTATTTCCACGAAGCACGATGCAATTTGCGTGATTTGTGCGTGATGTCTCGTGTCGTGATTTCGCTGAAAGCGGAAATCGAGCGGCGCGCGTAGGCACGCATTGGAATTTTAAACAGACGTCTATTTACCTCGCGTGTATGAAATTTAATTGCGACGACCGTCACAGCGGGCTGCCTCGCTAAAAACAGATGTAAATATACGAATCCGCTGTCCGCCGCGGACATTCCGCTTATTGCACGGCTCGATGAAAATTACCGTGCTGCGACTGTCCATTAACGGAGAGCCAATGAAGACCGCGATCGCGATCACGAGTGGGACGTTAATATCCTTCTGCATGCAGGTATTATGCTTTCTCGACCGCGCGCCGACGGGGGGGGGGAGGGGGAAGTCTATTAAAAGGATCGTTATCAGGTGTGCTTTCCATCTTAATCGGGCGCGGATGTCGGCGGCGGCGGAAAGGTCAAACAATTCTTTCGTACACCCTCGAATACGGATGCGGGCGGAAAGGTCAGAATTTTACGAGAATACTCCTCGTAAGCACGTGCTTAAAGGGTAACAAGACAAAAACGAAACGCCGCGCGCGCGACTAAACCCGACCTTAACCTCTCAGATGGAGGGTTTTCCCCTAAGTGGGGTTTCAAAGACTCGTATTAACCCCGGCTTGCGATCCTGCGACTTCCATCGCGCATTTAAGGCGGATGCGTTGGAGAAAGATGACGCGAAAGATAATGGTCGTTTTTCTATATCGGCTACAAAATTGGGACGAATCAACAAAACAGAATCGGGAAAAATCAATGCGAAAAGATATTTTAAGAATAAAATTATCAGAACGTGCTGCGTTAAAAGTATTTGTATCATATTTTTATCGTCTCGCGGTTTTTTCTAAAAATTGTTTCTTTCTTCATGTTAAATTAATGGTGCTATTTGTCACTTCTATATTAGAGTATGTAAAACGATTACTTATACAAATATGAACAAATATGATGGACAATCAGCATCCACATAAAATTAAAAAAAAATGCACTTATTGTTAGAGATGCTGATAATGAAATTTATTTTCTATTTTTTTGCAAAGTGGACAGAAAACAATTATTTGTGGACAAATTGTAGACAATTACACGTCATATCAATTTTGTAAAAATTCACATTTGAAGTGTTAACATTACAGACCTGAGATTTTTATGCTTTATGCTACGCTTATATATTTTAATTTCTAAAAATTTTGCTCTCGCGAAACATATAGAAAAACTCAAGTAAAGCATGTGGTATCCATTTTATCAGCGTTGCCTTTTTTCACTGCGCAAACCAAGGTGCGTTCGCGCATGATAAACCGAAAAGTCCAAAAAAAGTGCGTCATGGACCGAATTAACGCACCAACCAAATACACGCCTGATAAATGTAGTAACTGACCTACCATCGATATCCCGCTCGCGTTCCTCCCGACTTTACGTCGGTCCTGTACGGCAAGCCTGCGAAACAATGCCGAAAAAACCATCGTGAGCGTAGTGCGTAATTGGGTTCGTGGAATTTCACGATCGGATATCTCACGAGCGATGAATCAATCACGGTACACATTGCGACGATAAGAAAGCGCGCCAAGCGCTGATTAAGCAGGCGTCGTGGCGGCGGAAAAAAAAAAAAAAAGAATTCGCTCGACCGGCCTTTAAGTCAGCATGAATTCCAGCGCGTGTTAAGCAAGTCCTCTTTTTACCCTCTTCTTTACGCGTGTTTCTCCGTAAACTCCGCGTGTATTGCGTTGTAACGATTTTATCGGCCAATTTTTTAGATGAAGTTTTACATAAACACAATTACGTAAATACAATTACCGAATAGAAGTAATCCACGCTTCATTAGAAGGGACTGAAAAAAATAAAATGCTAATAAAACTCAAAGTTATTTTCATATTGATGAGAAAGATAATTTACTTTTCATCCTGCAACAAAGACAAATCACATCTCTATCGCGTGATCTATCAAAATTCATTTTATCAGAGAGAATTGTATGTTACGTGCTCTTCACGAGATTCACTTATCTCAATGTACATATAGTAAAAACAAAATGAGAACGATCTCTGCATCGTAACCGTCGAAAAAAAAATGTAAGTTTTCTTTAACGGCGATTCTACGGCAATTGGAATTGAAGGCAATGCAGGTGCATTCCGAATCGGTCGTTCAAAGAAGCGGGAAGATACACGTGAAACGAAATCACGTTGATCAATACGGACGGAACATAGAGAGTGCCGCATTCCTGTTTTAAGTACACGAGCAACACGCGCGGTGACTCGACACGTTTCAGGGAATAGCATTGTTAGCGTCGACGCGTCGAAAGTCATACCGAATCAATAAAGTAGAAATTGTGACGCGCGGAGTGCAACCGAGACGTTTGAGCCTCCTCAAGAAAACGGAGCTTAAGGGCGAGGATTCGTGTGTAAGCTGCAGCGACGATATAATTCATGGGCCCTCCTCTCAAAAAAAATTTTTTACCAGCACCGATGTAATCGCGACCTGGTCGCGACTCGGCTCGGAACGAGTTATTGATTCGAGGCACGTAATTTAATATCAAACTGATAATAACGTCGCCGCGCGTCAAAATTAGGGTCTTATTTCGGAAGGCCATGCACGTACACGTGGACGGAGCGAGGATCGATGCTCGAAAACACAATCGGCGGAACTACCATACACAGCGACAGCCGTACAGTTGCACGTTTTTACGTAATAATGCTAATAAGGCGGCAGGTGATCCGGCAATGGTCGATTTACAGTTAAATTCGAAGAATATACGCGGCTTTGAAATTATATAATTACTTTATATTTCATAACTATCGCGTGTAGAACTAAAGTTGTATACGTGTGTAATTTCACATGTACATACAATTGTAATTATTTTATATATTATACATTTCACGTGTCTTTTGCATTTATAATTTTATGAAGAAAGATTTTGAAATAAAAATGATATCGTATTAAGCCTAAATAATCATTTGCGTAAAGAGCCATTTGCAAAAAATATCTTAAGAATAATTAAATAAAAAAGAGGGTTATTTTACTTAAGTCACGAATCCAATCACCTTTTTTACTAGGTGAAATTTTGTGAAGCGAAACGTTATTTATAATCGTAAAATTATGAGAAAACACATCGATACTTTGAGAGATAAGGTCTCTCTCTCTCTCTCTCTCTCTCTTACTCGGATATCTTCCGAGAATTAGTTCGTATCAGTTTTCGGAGAAAAACCATTCGTTCGATCTGAGATATCGAGCATTCCGTCGCACACTATTCCCCCGGCTTTTCTGACTTTTTGCTCCGCTACTTTTTCGGACGACGCGCGCAATAGCGTGATTGCGCGATAATGCGAAATGCAGTGGCGTGAAGACGTTACGCGATATCTTTCCTACACAGTGTTGCCACCTGTAGGATTTTTGCAATAATAAAGAGTTTTGACAATGCTAACGGACTGCTGCAGAGTCCGGCGGCGGAATATCGTGTACACATTTGAAAGAATCTCGCGTGTGAAAACTCGTATTTATCGGCGATTTATCATTCGTCTTAATGATTTGTAGCGGCGTCAGACTTCAAGATAGAATTTTATCTAATCTCAAGATAATTTCTATATAATTTTATATATGCCGCATGTATCTTGACGCATGTTTTACGCTATTTTACCATGTACGAGTATTTTTTTATTCTTTAAATATTTATAATATATTTCAAATTATATAAAATTATAAATAATATTCCCAAAATCAGATGACGATATTTTAGAAACGCACATTTGAAATTTCCTAAAGATACAGAAGCATCGATAATTTCATGTACAAAATATGTATATCAATTTACATGACAATACACGACAATACACGACATGACCCACAATATTGATCGACGATCTCTAAAATTTCGATAAATTATTTATCACTTCAAAAATGTATCGTATCTTTTCTTACGATAACAACAATTACATAAAAATGCTAAAAAAATGTGTTTCTATACGACCATTCTCTTCTATCTTTTTTTATTATTATACAACACTTTTATGGTATTTTTAAAACGTTTGATTAGTTTTGTAAGCTCCTATAATAATTAATTAAAGGCGACGGTGTGCACATTTTGAAATAAAAAAATGTTATATTTATTGTGACAAATTGAAAAGTTTCGCGAATATCGCGAATAAACAAGTTTCACGCGCGAGAGTAGGTGTAGTATCTTTAAATATATCCTATTCACCTTCTTATTTCTTGTTTCTCTTACAAACGTTTCTCTTAAAAACGCAATTACGATATTGGCGATTTCAAGTCAAAGAAATAAATCCAGGATTACCGATTAAATAATCGACAGACCAATACAGTCTGATTAACGTTATTTCTAATAAACTCATTTTTCCTTTTCCAAAGGAGAGCAGCAGAGACAACCGACACGACCGGTCGACGCGGCAGCTCGACGAGCGTTTGAGCGTTTTATTCGCGGGCTCCCTTCGTCGCGCCATGAATCAGAGACGCGCGGTTCGCGCGCGAGGAAAAAAGAGCGCGGGATCCGCCGCTCGCGGCGCCGCTTAAACAGCTGTTTAAGCGGCGCGCCGGCGGAGAGCGGAGAGAATGGCGTAGTTACTCACGTACGAGAACTTTTAGGTTAGGATCCAGCTTGAAAAGATGCGCAGCACGTTCTCGAACTCTCGATCGCCGCCTGCCGCTTGCCCCCGTGCCGCAGCGAAGCGTCGTGACGCGCGTACAAGCGTTCCCCCGTTCACGCGATGGCGAAGAAACGAGAGGCGAGATGCCGCGCGACGCCACGCCACGCGACGTGACGTGACGTGACGTGACGACGTCACGACTGCCGACAATCGAACGACACGCCGCTCTCTACCTCGCGATCGTGCGATCGACTCGCGCGCGTCTCGAGCCTAACCTCAAAAAGAGGACACGCGCGGAGCGAGAAGGAAGAATGAGTAGCGCACGTACCTTGGCGGCGATCCTCCTCCTCACGCAGGCTGGAACGCGTCCCCCTTTGTTCGTCACGCTCGTGCGGCCTCTCCCGACGATCCACTTGGAAAAACAAGCCGACGACGCCGTGAATGATGGGCGAGGGGGACGGGTAGAGAGAGCGGGGTTGATGCGAGGTGCGGGAGACGTGCACAGACGATACACACACACACACACACACGCACACACAGGCAGGTAGAGATCCGGTCGAGAAAGAGGGAAAACTCGGCACACGCGCGAGAAAGAAAACTCGCACACCACCGGACACCCTGCGTACCCTGCGGACGATGCGACGGTACGTGCGTACGTAGATTCGTGTACGGCGTAAGAACGCGCGTGCAAATCACGGGGAACACCACGGTACGTTTCACTGCTTTCGACAGTCGCGCACTTCACCGACGGAGCAGATTGTGTAGGTGGGGAGCGACAGTGATGATGTTGGTGACAGCGAAGCTGCTGCTACTGCTGCTGCTGCTGCTGATGCTGATGGTGGTGGTAGTAGTAGTGGGAAAGGAACGGAGGGCGAGGAGACGAAAACCGGATGCTCGACGCGCGGGGTGCTTCCTCTTGGCGCGCGAAACGGCGGAGCACTCGCGACGGAGCTCTCTCGGAGGAACCGGCGAAGCCACCTTCGGCACCGAGCTCACCGTCGAGCTGTCACCGCGCGAGCATAACGGCTTCGCGCACGAACACAACTAGCGCCCACAGGCGCGTACACATACACTCGTATACACACACGCGCACACACAGAGACGCTCGCACACGCGGTTAGATGAGCGCGAGCGGGATGATTGTATTCTCGCTCGCGTCGTGGCGCCTTTCCTTTCGCCGCAATCGCAATCGGGTCGCGGCCGTGAAACTCACTGGGTATCTCCCTCTCTGTCTTCCTCTCGCGGCAGTCGGCAGATCGGTACGCGAGGAAGTGGTCTGGGCGTAGCGCCGATGCGCGATTAACGTTGCTGATGATGGTAGTGGTGATGTTTGACGGTTTGCTGATGATGCTGATGATGATGGTGGTGGGAAATTGCGGTGCGGTGATGGTCGATGATCGTCGATGACCGTGACTCACACGTGGACCCTCGCGTCTCTCTTGGCAAAAAATGTTCAAGTCCTTCGTTGCTCAACGCTCTTGCCTTGCCGCCGTCGGAACGTAGGCGGGTGACAGTCTCGTGCTCCGTGAAAAAGGGCTCGCGCGCGGTGGTATATCAAACCCGGGGAATCTTGCTTGATTTCGTTCGCGTTGTTGCGCGACCCGATGCAGACGGTACGGTTTCAGGTTATGGTCATCGGCGTCACCGCGTGACGCCGCGCGGCCTCGCGGACTACTGACTGACTTACCGCTGGCCGTTCGCTCGTCCCGCCGTCGCGACGGCTATCACGTGGTATTCTCTGTCGCGCGCGCGATCGCGTCGCCGCGCGAGCGAGGCGGGGAGAGTTTCCCTCGTTGCTCCTTGACGCGTTGACGAGCCGCGGGGTCCGCGGACCCCAGAGGGACCGACGACGGACGCCTTAAGGGACGCGCCCCGAGCCTCCGCCGCTCCCGTCCTTGCGCCCGACGATCACGAGGCGGCCGTTCCGTCGACGCCGGCGCTGCTGCCGCCAGACGGACGGAGGAATAGGAGGAGGGGGAGGTTGAGAAGGAGAAGGAGAATACGCGGTGGAGGAGAGCGCGGTGTGGACGTCCTACCGGCTGACACCCCCGCGACAGCGCCGCAATGAACTCGCCCGGCACGAAGGGTCAAAAGCACCGAGGCAAAATAATAACAGAACGCAGCCGCCGACGCCGCTGTCGCCAACGACAGCGCGTGAGCTGGGCGGTCGCTGCCGTTGTCGTTGTCGGCCGCCGCCGTCGCCGTCGCCGTCGCCGCCGCCGCCGCCGCCGCCGTTGCCCCGTCACAGGAGCGCGACGACCTTTCTCTCTCTAGTTCCTCTCCACCGCCGCCCGAGATCAGCCGTGACCGGCGGCGACGACCTTTCTCTCTCTAGTTCCTCTCCACCGCCGCCCGAGATCAGCCGTGACCGGCGGCGACGGCGTCGTGCCGGGGCAACACCGCAACGCTCGACGAGACGGCACGACGACAACAACAACGTCGTCGTTGTTGTCGTGCACAGGCAACACCGCGACGGTCGCCGCTGTTGCCGAGCGTGTTGATGTTTTTCACGTCGTTGTCGTTGCCCGTCACGGGATTCCGATAGATTTTCGCCGCGACGACGCTGCCGATGCCGATGCCGTTGCCGTTGTCGCCCGAGAGTCGCTGCTGCTTTCTTTTCCTGTCGCCGACGTTGCCGAGACGGTTGTTTTTGTTGTTGCTACTGTTGACGGGAGCACGATTGTTGGTGGTGTTATTGTTGATGGTGGTGGTTGTTCGCGGCCGCGGCTTTTGGCGGGTTTCCACGGGCGACGAGCGCGCACACCACTGGCACACACCGCGGCCGCCGTGCATTCACCTCGTCCTCGCAGCACGCGCCGCCGCCGCCGCTGCTGTCGTCGCCGTCGCCACCGCCGTCGACACGCACCGACGAGCACTCCTCCTCGCCAGCTCCTCGCGTCGCAGCCGTGATCGGCTTTCGCAGAGTCCCCCCCGGACGCGGACACCTCGTGGGAGCTGCCTCGACTCGAGACCGCCGCTGCTGTTACTGTTGCTGCGGCTGCTCCTCTGCCGCCACGCCACACCGAGACACACGAGACGAGGTTGCCCGACGCACCACTCGCTCGCGGACGCGCACCAATGGCCACCGTTCGCGACGACGTCGAGCGGACGCTCGAGCACGCGGCTTACGCGACGGGTAACGCGCGACGTTCCCGCAGCACACACGACAATCGTACAACGTCCTAACCGCGGGGACACCGCATCGCTTTCACGGGCGAACATGGAGCTGGATCCATGCCGAATGCTTGGCGAATTGGCCGCGGGGCGGCGCGCTCGGCCGCCAACCAACGTCGTGGCGGTAGAACGCGCGGAAAAGAGAAAGACGGAGAGAGACAAGGATAGCGTGATCGCGCGGCGGACACCGAAATACGGCCTTCGGGGCCGCGCCGTCGCGCCTGTTGCAGGCCTGCCAACGCGATATCGTGCCGCTTGACAACAGCGGATGCTCCCGACTCGCGCCAGGTGGCGCCTCTCCCCGGCGCGCGCCAGCCTCCCTCTCCCCCCCCGCACCGCGCCGCCGTATCTTAATATCAAAATAATACCGTTTCATTCATTAAATTGGAATTTATATTTCATTTAATTATCTCCTTGATGTGTAAACGAGATCCCGTTGACTATAACTTTGGCGTAACTGTACTAGTTATCACGTTTAAGAATAAACATGAAATGTGAAATCGAAACAAAACTGTCCGCTGTGGATTTCGATATATTCTTATGTAGGTTTCCAGAAAGAAATTCTTTGAAAAAGAACATTTTCTTTTTTATTTTGACTGTCTCTAATAATAAGAGTTTATTCAATATAAAAAAAGACAACAAAGTCTGTATATCAATTTGATATCTCTAGGACTTGCTGAAATTCCAATAGCATATGTAGATTTTCAAAATAAAACATATCACAAAAGAATACCCGAATAATACATCATTACCGTTAGGAAAGTCCCACATTGATAAAGTTTAAAGTTTAACAAAATAACATGTTTCTTATCAGATGTGTAAAACAGTAATACATTGAACTTTCGTTTCGAAAGAGAAAAAAATGTGCAATTTAAATAACAGCAAAATTCATTCTAGATTTTCTACTGTGACATTGCAACCGTAATGACTGTAAATCTAGAATTAAAAAAAGGAAAAGAAAAAGTTTTTCCTTCCCAAAACAACAGATAGTAATTAAATTGATCAATTCGAATTTGGATGAACAAAAACTAAACGTTTTACCCTTCGCGATGGCTTCATTCCGTGACAATCGCTGAATAAGATCGCGTACTAGACGTAAAATTAACTTTCGTGAAAATTGTAATTGTTTCGCTTTACGAAAAGTATAAAACGCGCGGTTCGATCATGTCAAAAAGCATACTCAGATTTTGAAGACTCTGGTTCTTAAATTCCCGAATTTTCGGTCGCACTCGAACTTCGAAGAAGAACTGGCTGCTAAAGTGACGACCGGGAAGATAATTAAGATTTCGTTGAAAAACAGACGACTTAAGATGAGTCACGAATCATGCTCCGTAATCGGAAAATCGACTCGACGCAACGTGGTCGACTTGACGCATCGTCCAAGATTTCCGTCTGAGATCATTGAGCGATTTCACGATGATGCACTCTCACATCCTAGGCAAAGCCAAATGGAATTCGCGAGCACGCTGAACCGGATGTTCAAAAACTGAACATGCGCTAAATTGCAGTATAAATTGCTCGCTAGAATAATTTGAATCAAACTGCCGTGCCGAAAGATTAAAAGAATGCAATTTGCAGCGCAATTAACTTCTAAAAAGCATGTCGCTAGGGATTTATGTTGAGTTTAAAAGTGCAATTATTTTTTTTAAGTACTAATGGACACGTTTTTTTAAATGTTTGCCCCTCAAAATTGCGAAAATTAATCTTTATTTGTAAAATACTAAATATAAATCAATTAATTGCTTATATTTGTGTTTGCGCGTTCGTTTAAATCGACAGTACTTTACATACAGTTAATCGATCTGAATGGACTGTAAAATCTTTAATTAATGGTACAGAGATAAATATAAATATACAAAATAGCTATGAAAATATTAAGTCGATAATTAAATCGATTTTTTTAAGAGAAATCAAAATAAAATTTTATTTTGTTTATAATTATAATTATAAGGTTTACAATATATTACAGAAATTTATTAATCCTTTTGAGCGAAATTATGATTTAATATTACAATCAGATGTGAGGCTTAAAAGACTTGAACAAATTTTAAAAAATGTATATTTCGATAATACGTACTTTATTATTTTGATATAATTACTTGATAAAAAATATCACATAAATAATTGAAAATTGTATTAGCATAGATGGTTGAATACTTGCATCGTTATAAGCTTCAGAATTATCACGATATTAGCAGCTTGTGCGATATCCAATGAAAGGTCGTTCCTGTGAAAATCATAGCATATAAAATGGGAAGAGAAATAGTGTGGAACTGACGGATATGATGAAACTTATTAAAGAAAAACAAAGAAATTACAAATAATGCGCGAAATGGTCATCACAAGACGAAATTGTACAAACTGCACAACATGATGCAATATTTCAGCGGCACTGTGCAACATGTGCAATCGTTGGAGATTATAGCGTATTGTCTGATCTCTCTAAAGAAAATAATAAGAAATGTAATTTAAAAATAAATTTACAATCTCAGCAATACATTTCTCTAGTTTTATATAAAATTGCATAAAGAGAGAATTCCAATAATTACGAGATATTGTATTTAATTATTAATATATTGAAATTTAATGACGTTTTTTTTTCGTAAAATTATAAGTTTAGATTAAAAAAAAACAGTATGCACACTTATTCCACAATTTCTACAATTTACATTTCATTCATAACGTTTATTATTTTTGTTTGAAATTTTCATTACATTTT
This sequence comes from Tetramorium bicarinatum, assembly GCA_928718305.1. NCBI lineage: Eukaryota > Metazoa > Arthropoda > Insecta > Hymenoptera > Formicidae > Tetramorium > Tetramorium bicarinatum. Next base: position 17,337,436 of record OV788327.1, read on the forward strand.
GTTTTAAATCTTCATTACATCTTCATTATATATGTATATATGTATATTTTTTCTCAATAAGATTGTATTTTGTGTTATACTGAAATTGTTATAATATCATTGTATACATAGTACAAATGACACAAACAAAATATCAAAAGTTCAAATGTCAATTATCATACTTATGAGATCTTACAATGTAAAATTATATGTATGTAAGTATATAACATCATTTTGATCATAACAATTTTTTTAATATAAAAAAAGCCTGCAGATATAACGTGTTTATGGACACTGTTGTCCATTTCAGCACGCTATGCACAATTAATCCTTTGAAACACTTAGGTAGAGATATTAGAGCATATTATGCTCTATATCTGTTTTTTCACTATGCCTGTTTGTTCACCATTTAAATTTATATTTGAATTTTATCCTGAAAATTATGTTCGCTCCACTTTTTAGCATTTAATATCAAATAATTTCGTGCGTCCAGTAGTATCATCAAAACCAATATTGTTTATTGATCGATCGTTTACATGAAAATATTTTTTGCCGCTTTCTCTTTATATGAATAATCTTTAAAATTTCTCTCGAAAATTTCCACGACTCCGATACGATTTTCCTCCTACATACTTTCCTCGCGAATTATGACTTTTGCCCTTTAAGACTTTTCCTCTTCCATGCCAATCAGATCCTCTTTGGAATGTATGGCCAGTCATCACTTCATCATCAGATTCTTCTAATTCCATCGGGCTTTCTCCACGGCTATGATCGCTTCTTCTGTCATGAAATTCATCGCGCTCTGTAGAACGCCTATGATATTCCGGCGAATATCTGTCATGAGTATAGGGATCATGCATATTAGAGTGAGTAGAAAAATCATCTCTATTTCTAACAGGAGATTCCAGCCTCAAGTTTCTACATTCATGTTCCTTGGAATCTAAATGCTCTTGTTCATTGGATCTTCTAGAAGGAGACGTCTGCCTGTTCCAATTACGTCTTTGCGAGTTATTTAGACTCCATCTCAGATCCTCTTCGGGAAACTTGGGTCCATAGTCGTATGTATCTCGTGTGCTCCAATCTAGACGATCCATTATTGGTCGTCTCTCTTCTTTTACCGGCGGCAGTTCCTCCGGACAGACCTGCGATCCAACGTCGGCCGTGGTGACACGTACTTGCACGCCCTTGGTTTCCGTTTCCACTTCATCAGTTTGACAGATCTTCTGATGCATTTGAGTTATTGCTTTCGGAATCGGTGCCGGCTGTTCCGCGTTGCCTTCTTTCCAGAATATTTTGGTTTTGCTTTTCTGTAGCAGTATCGAATTTGATGTATGATCTTCGGAAACGTCTTTCGTTTCTTTTTCTTCGCTGCGATCATAGAAAAATCTACCCTTCATCTTTAAACGCGGATCTTCAATTGGAAGCTGATATAGCGCTTGTTCGCAATGTCGCATTATTTCAGGCTTGAATCCTATCAGTGGAAAGAAAACAGAATCACGTAGAATAAAGTTCCGAATTGTATATATATATATATATACATATATAATATATATATATATATATATATATATATATATATACATGTATATATATAAATGCCATAATATTTATAAAAATATGCCATGCTTCTTGCAATCTTCACGCACGTTGTAAATCATGTAAGAGGAAAGTGTCTTTCAAAGAAAAGTCCACTTTAACCGTATATTTAATTAGACACATCACACAACTCATGTAGCATGATTAATAAGAGCCAATTCCACAATTTACTTTAATCGGAGTTTAATTAACGATACCCAATAGGAGAATTTGTTTTATACAAAACAAATTCTCCTATTAGGTATTGTTAGTTAAAGTAAATTCTGATTAAAGTAAATTGTGGAATTGGCCCTAAGCAGTTTAAATTAAACTTGAAAATTTTTAAGTTCTTACCTGGATATAGTACCGGTATATTAGATGAATCTAAAGAACGTGATAAGAAAATATATAAAATTAGTATTGTTCAATAAATAGGATACATAGGAAATATTTGTATCCTTGTGGTCAACCAAAAAACGTGAACTGTGTCAGTTCTATATCTTTACGCGATCAAACACATAACAAGTTAAAACATACTCGCACCTTTCGCCGAAACAGACGCTTCCAACAGACTGGATAAGCTGGTTTTTTGCTGCAATATCAAGTAATAAAAATAATGTTACTTTTTTTTCTACAAATAAAATACATGAATAAAACAAGCACAATGCTTCGTACGGCAAATTAAAATAAATTAATGTCCATCAACTTCAGCATAGTGATAAACACTTGTTGTTGAATATAAAACAAAACCAAATACTTATCGCTATCGTATGATTGCAATTACTTTTGGTTTAGAGATGATCGGCGGTTCGGGTGTCTTCACTCGTTCCTGGCGCGGAGAGTAAGCTTCGTTGTATGACGATGCCGACGGTCCATGTTCCGTGTAGCTCTGCGACGATGTGGAGGATGTGGTTGGATTCAAACGATTCAAAGGTTTGCTTGGAGGTTCAAATTGACGAACCGATGGTTGTTGGACAAAGGGTGCGGTATACGATGGATTGTACGATACATGCGCATGATCCATCGCCGGAGGAGGTACGGGCTGCGGCGAGGGTATAGGAACCAACGGTGAACACATCGGTGCAGCAGCATTCGGCTGATTGTACATGACCGGACCGGACGAATAATTGGCTGGAGTCAGGTTTGGGATCAGAGATGTCGAGGGCATAGGCTCGAAATTCATTGGCGGTGCCGTAGCTGGCATGGGTTCGAAATTCATAAACGACGGTCCGTTTGGCATAGGTGGTAGCATAGCCGACGATGACGATGACGGCGGTGGAAGTGGACCTGATTGATGCACATACGGAGATGCTACAGGCGGCGGTGGTGGTGGTGGTGGCGGCGGCGGTGGTGGCGGCTGCGCTGGTGGCGGCGGTCTGGAATCCGCTTCTTGTTTATATGTGGGCGGATTGAATAGTGGTGCGATTCCCTCCATCGTCGCGGGCGGCACGTATCCACTTGTGTTCACGCCGGTTGACATCGCCTCGTTTCTCAGTTGTCTTGCCAATTCGTTGATGAAGGGTGAACGCTTCCTGATGCGCTTCTCCAATGATCTGCTACGGGTGCGCGTACGACTTCGACGGCGAGGACTGTATCGTCTGTTAACTGGGGACCGACTTGATCGTCTGCTCACTGGTGAGCGGCTCGATCGTCTTCTCGAACGTTCCGTACTGCGACTCCTTCGATCACGAGATCGGCTTCTTCGGCTTAATCAAGATAATCACTAAGATATAATCTAGTACATTTTTACATCGTATATGTACATATATATTTATATATATGTACAATACAGTAATATAAAATTTAAAACGCAAAGTTTGAAAAATTACGTTTATCGTAAACAAAAACTGCTTACGATATATTTGTACAGAAAATTATATTTGTGACTATTGTAACTATTAGACAAAAATAGTCACAAATGTATATAAAAAGATCATTTTTAACCAAGATGATATTGAGTTTTATTATATTAATCTCTTTCTTGAAACAGAAAGAGTTTAAAACATTTAAAGAACTCTTAACAAAGATGTTAAGAATATTGTCTCCTCACCGTTCGGCGCGTTTCCTACGACGCTCAGTACTCCATCTTCTATCTGCGCTGGATCGCCGTTCTGCACTGAGTCGTCTAGGACTTCTTCTTCGATCTGGACTTAATATAGGACTTCTCCGGTCGTATGATCGTGGTGAATTTTTTCGTCTACCCGGGCTGTATCTAGGACTTTTGTATGGGCTTCTGTGTCTTTCTGAACTCGTTTTGAAAGGACTCCTACGATGATCTGGGCTTACGAAAGGACTTTTTCGTCGCAGAGGACTTAGCCGAGATCGTTCGGGAGTCCTGCGCCGTGGTGAGTTCAATCTTCCATAACGTTCCAACGATTTGCTCCTGCGATGTTCTCTGCTTCGTTGCGCTTCACGCTGTGCTCGTTCTCTACTCTGTTCCTCCGCGATGCTCTGGATAGCTTCAGTTTCCGTCCCAGGTGGGACTACATTGTCCGAGTCCAACAAATGCTTGATCGCCTTCTCCTTTTCGGCAAGAAGCTTGTTCTCGGTGTCTCTCTTTGTTCGCATCTTGTCTCTTTCAATGTCCTTGGTGCTCTTCAAAGGGTCCCGACGAATCTCCTCACGCTTCTTCTCTTCTTTCTTCGGCTTGTTCTTACGTCTATAAGATCCTTTAGGCTCGGGACGATGGTGTTCCCTATAATTACTCTTATCATCATTCGTTTGCCAGAGGATGCAAACTTTCACATTAAATATAACAGATTGTATACATATATCATACAAATAGCGTACATGTAGCAGAAAGTGGAAATTATTTGTGACATGGCATTGTAGCTTACAACTAAATCGGTAAAATTACAACATAATACATTTGTAGAATGTAAATTAATGTAATTAACTTGAACTCAAGAAAAGTTGTAGCGCCATAAGTACAGTTTCCTTACAATAGTTGCACGTGTAAGTAAGAGCACAACAACGGCTTTATTTCTAATATCAAGTATATAGTGACAATATAATGTATAAAAATCATTTACATTAATGACACTACCTAGAGAGCTGGTTCTCTCCTTGCTTTGTCACCGCTTGCTCGTTCTCGCGGTTTTTATCTTCATCTCCCTCCCACGCATCCACGACGTCCAGTCCTTCCATAAAGTCTTCATCATCGAGGAACTCCTTCAGTTCTTCATCCGGTATTTCCTTAAGACCCTTGATCGCACGTTGCACATCTGCGCTGGTACTCTTCGATGAAGGACTTTCGAGTATCTGGTGAAGTTGCTTCACGTATATCTTGCCAGAAGATATCGGTTCTTCTTTCACTTCTACTTCTTCTTTTATTTGAATAGTATCTTCGTTATCCATGTTGCGATTACCTCAGTAGTCTGAAGTAATCAAGAAAGTATCTTTGAACTCTGAGTACAATCTACATGTGCCTCTTGTACTTACATTGCTATCATAATTTGGTTATTAAAATCCTTTAAATACTATACATGCAAAACAATTTGAGACATTGAATTGTGTACAGTTTCAGTTATTGTTGCACGTTCTTGCAATCCGTACGTACTGTTGTATTCGATAAGCTCTGTATCTCTGTATTTCTGTATACTTTAAGGGTGCTGTAACGAGTTTTATTTCTTTATGAGCACGTTTGAGATTCAATTGTGGTTCCTTAGTGCTTTTCTAAACGTTGTAAAAATTTACGCGACTTGTATATTTTAACAGATTTACAAAACACTGACAAGCAGCCCGACGAGCACAGTGCTCCGACATGCATCCAACACGTGGAGTACGTCGATCGAATTCGATCGAGAAACGAAATAATGGGTTCGTTTTCTAGCTTGATTAAAATGGAAAGAACACAAAACGCCAAGATTTCCGCTTTATTCCCGACGTTCCGGGACCGTCGTGAGGTAGTTTGGGTGCCTGGCGGCGCAGGCGGCCTCACAAAAATGCCGGAAAAAACTGTACAGTCGAACGATCGTTGCGAAGAACGACAAATAACCACGCAAATCTGCAAGATTCTAAGTGTATGAGTAAAGTATCCGAGTAGGAAACACCTGTGCCTGCTACGAAAACGAGCCTTCCCTCTAACTCGCCATGTTATTTCGTCCACTCAGCGAAACTAACCTAATCTCCCTGACCAAAAGTGCACTTGTAACGGTACGCTTTTTCGTTCAAGGATTTTAACGTTTTGTATTCGTCGTATTGTTTCTCTCGTAATAATGGCGATCGAGTGTGCGCGCTACGATGTACTTCATCAACGGAATAAATGAAAACTATTTTGCTTAAGATCTTTCTTTATAAATTGTACTAAATTGCACTTTTAACAATCTCTTAACAATTGTTTAATGTTTAACAATCTTGTCTTTATTATTTATTGTTTCGCTTAATGGGAGGGGGGAGGGTTTATACATGTATGTAGATCTGTCTCTCTGCGACTGTACTATATACTACACTTTCCACACTCACAATCAGAATGAAATAAGATAGAAGGAAAAGGAAGAAAAATGAAATAAAATAGACACATAGAAGATTCGGACAATATACTTTTCGTCTGTTTTTTGTAACTGATTTTGTGCACTATTAATCTCTCTTCTATTTTCTCACTGCGTGATTTAAGTATTTTGTTTTAAGTGCAGAAAGTGTAGTATAGACGGTTGTTTTACAAAACTATTCAACAAGATTTTATTTTCTACATGGATGTAAAAACATCTGGATCAAGCATATTCCTACAGGGAATTAAAGCTAAAGAAAGGAAAAAAAAACGGATGTGATCGACCAAGATGGTTGCTCATAGATTTTCCCAAGTTTTTTTTCTTGTCCATAGGAGTACTTTGTACTTCATCCAAATATTTTCGTGTCCATGAGACTTTTTACGCTTGAAATAGACAACAGAATAATATGCATAATACAGCGCGATTTTTCATAAAAATGAAATGTGACCAGAGTATTTTGAGAAAGATTGAAAATACGAAATTTTTATAGGCATTCTGCTGCCCAGAGATCCATGTTTTTTATCTCTCAACACAAATGTTGCGAATATATCGTGCTTGTAAAAATTCGTATATATTCCATGTGATACAGTTACATCATAAAAGATTATAGAAAAGATATAAATTTAATAAATAATATTGAATAATGGCGCTTCATATTGAAAAATATATATAAGCTAATTCTTGATATTCATTTACGTATATTTTCTGAAGACACTCTGGATTTATACATATGTTTTCTGAATTATTATTAGAAAATAATCTAGTCGGACGAATACGATCAGAATATCAGAGTATCACGTAATATTAATGTAATATTAACAAGATATTGTGTGGAATAAAACGCTAATTCTTGGATCATGCTGAAAAGCATGACATTTTTAGCATCATGATATGTACATTATGACTGTTGTTGGCATAGCAATTGATCATAGGTTTTCTTGAACTGCAACATATGTAGTAATGTTTTATGTATTATTTTTGGTATCCAGCTATTTACGAAGCACTCGAATTGTCGAAAGATGTGATTCTGACTGTTTTCGTCGTTCAGCATTATAATCACCGCTATAGGATTGTCCGCTTTTTCTAATGTACATAAAAAATCTAGCTTTATGTTGTTCGCCTTATCATGTTCACTCAGTTGCTCTACTACTTTGTCCGACATGATCGCTTCTTTCTCCAAAAGACTCATTTGAAGATCCAGAAGAGTTCTATTATTTTTCTTTCTATTGTACCATACACACTTATTCCCTGTGCAACGGAATGTTATTTTTTGATGACTTCTAGTATGTACGTCAGATAATACATCAATTTTCTGCTGCTTTGTTTCTTGATCGAGAAGCACCTCAACCTGCAACTTGAAGATCATTTCGAAGATGTCCCTTATCAGATTGAAAGTGACGAAATACCAATTATCTTTCTTATACTGCTCCTTGTCAGCAATATCCGTACGTGTCTCGAAATCTTCTGACAATCCAGCGTTAAGAAAACGACCAGCTTTTATTACATTTCTAAATTTCTTTTTCTTTTTCTTCATTTGCATTAATTGAGGAGGTATTGTGCCGAATAACATGGTTAATAAATAATCGTAATTATTATCACTGGCTGTCGAACAGATATCAGCACTAAATTTGCAACAATGTTGAAATGTTATTAACGCACGATCTGACGTATTTGCGGCTGTATTCTGATTCAGTTCGATCGGATCCTGCAGGCAGCATGGCTTCTGAATATCCAATTTCTTGGCACTATTATCTATGACATACTGTTTATATCTGTGCATATAATTGGGTAACTTATCTAACTGTGCGAAATCAGATGTTGAATATATTTTTCCGTCCAATACACATATCACACACGAATTAAAATTGAATGAGCCGTAAAAGGAAAAAAAATTGTGCAGCAGTATCGCGATACTACTGCTATTGGTAATGGCTGGTAATGCGGTTTCTTCATTAAAATTTACTTGCCATCCATTCATGATCTGTGGGATACAAGTTCTCTGAAGGTCTAGTAACGGTGGGAGAAGACCAACTGATTCTTGCTGGAGATAAAATATAATTAACAATACTAATCCATAACTGGAGATTCTTCCGCTACCCGACATTCCGAAATGCCTCGCCCAATATTTGATGAGCAGCATCAGCGATCTTAATCGAGAATCGCGGGTCGCACAATATCGTAAAAAGTTACTTTTATAGATGCCTAGGCCGTTCTTGAAGGAAATGTCACAGGAAACATTAGTCGGTATATAACGGAACTTTATAATTGGTGTTTTCGCTTTAGGGATTGACACTATGTTGGAAAATATATTTTTCATGCTATACATAACTCTTTTTACTTTCCTGAAAACCATCGATGTCCATATATGCGCTGGAATATCCGGCTTGTTATAGATCGGCGGTAAACCTTAAACAGAAAAGTTATTTAACCGCATGTGATATATTCATACATACGTAAATAAAAATCAGAAAATCTCTTACCGATTCGACCGACGTACATATAGATATCTAGATCACTTTCTTTGAAACTCAATTGCGCTACTGTTGAGCCAAATCTATATGTTTGACATTCTGGAAAGATTGATCTAAATATTTCATCCAGATTAGTACAAATGGTATCATATCTTGTTGTCAACTCATATTCAGTAAGTTGTACTGCATTTAAAAGTGCTGCCAATTGATTATCAAATGTTACTTCATTTTCAATAATCCCTTTTATACGGTGGTAACTTATTGGATCCTCTTCTTCCTCAGTTTTATTCTCAGTTTTTTTTGGGGTAGTATTAGTATTTTTGCATTGTGGCGCTATGAAATAATAAATAAGCATATATAAACATCATCTCCACAGAAAAATAGTAGGAGATAGTAATTGTATATATTGCTAATTCTAAGATAACTTTGTGTGGTATTTACTTTTGTCAAAGCCAAAAGTTTCTCCATTTTTCTTCAGTCTTTTCAAATATAATCTTTCATATGGTAACCAGGTTGTCTTACTCATTAAAGTATCAACAGGTTTACTGCAACATAAATTTATACAATTATAACAGAGAATTATATAATATTTTATAGAGTAATACAAAGGAAAAAAATAAAAATTTTCACCAAGAAAAAATTTTTTAAATAGTATTTTCTATATATATATATATATATATTTCTTTTTTTAATTAATATTATTTTGTGATCATTTTCCTCTCCATTAAAAAAAGTAAAACAATACTAGCATGAGCTAGACAGATAAAATTTATTCCTATGTATTGTGTTAAATTTATTATAAATTACCTATCATCGTATTCAATCCAAAAAGAATTTCGTCCAAAATGCTGTCTTTTAACTGTTCCAAATTGAAGAAGAAAATTTACTAAATACTGTCGCGACACAGTCTTGGGTAATGGTGCAACACAAAGTGATTTTCCTGGTAAATAATGATCCTCTTCATGTGACTTCTGTTCCGATCTTGATTTTTCTTGATATTTTGAGCTTGTAGGAATTTGTTCATTTGTATGTTTGACGGATTCAACAAATGAGTCATGAGAATCAGAATTCATGGCTCAAAGTTGTTAAAACAATTGTAATTTATTATATTGATTTAGTTATGTTTCTCTAGTTTCTTTCTTTCAGACTTCTCGATAATAATGCAGTATATAAAAATAGGGATAAAAATGATCACTATTTTTAACTGAAATTCAATGTTTCACCATTTCTAGTAATCACTTTCAAAAAATACTTTGTTTTGATAAATCCTTTTGAATTTCCAGCACAAAGAATAACGTCATTTTCAGATTCAAAAAATATTAAGCCATCTCGCTTTGCTTTTCCAAAATCAATGTAAATAAAAAGTTCGGTATTCTGATGTAAACCGTTAACAAAATTTAATCCCTTTGCAAAGTGAATATGATTTCTTTTTACACGTGATAAACCTTCAATTTTTATCTTTGGCCAGTACTTAAAATAAGTTCCGTGAATTATGTCAAAATCTATCCAATCAAGTATCTTCAAGCTCAGTTTATTGATCTTGGATATAGAGTGACCTTGATTTGCCTTAATCTCTAAAATACCATTGTTAGATTCAAGGGTAAATCTTTGCTTGTTATTATTCTTTACCACTCTCTTAATATCGTCAATAGTATATTGATGCAGTGATTTATTTAACAATTCATTAACTGCAATGAAACCGTCTGATTTAATACTTAAGCCTTCCTTTATAGCTCCATGGCGTAACAGATACGATAATCTTTTGCTGAGGGCAATATCACTTTTACTCTGCTTCTGAAATAATAAAACAAAAAAAATACAATATTAATAACATTCATTATTAAGAGATTATTATACAAATGAATAATAAACCGAGATGTGTTTCAGCTGAAGAAACACAAAGCAAACACAGCAAAGTGCACCCCGTTAAAAACAATTTGACAATTATTTCTTATATGCGTTAACATGCAGTCTTACGTTACCATACTGTCAATACAAGCCATAATTTGGGATAAAATATGTACCAATATTTTTTCTTGTAAAGTTACATCATGATTGTCTAACCTCTGAAAACATGAAACTAACGTAGTTCGCAACTTTCCCTCGAATCGATCTAACCGATCTTCCTTACATTAACTTGAAGATATACGTCTTGACATTTACGATTTTTCAACGTCACAAGTTTAAAGACTTCTAATTAATATCATAACAATAATATCACGTAATACTTGCTAACCTGTTAGTTCGTCTTGGTCGCGGAACAAACGATATCTAAGCTCGAAGCGTTATATGTATGTTATATTCTTCGTTTTCTTCCCCGAGTTTCCAATTTCATCCGTCGCATCTCTTTCACGCGCTACTGTCGTTTAGCGCGAAACCCTACATTTGTTTTCTTCCCCACGTTTTCCCCACTGGGAGTATATACAATACTAATGTCCATTTCTATCAATGCGAATTAACTTTAATCTCGGATAGAAATATGGCATAAAAACGCCAAAAAGTGATTTATCGACATGGTCAAAAATGTCTCCGTTTCGACAATATAGTATTTTGAGGTTAGTTTTTGTAAGTAGATTTTTCAAGATTCTGGTTTTGGACGTCGAGCAGAGCGGACGTGTTTAGAGAACGTATCGAACCAGTTTTGAACGTGTTAGAACGTGCTCGGACGTGTTCCGTCACAAAGACAGCGAGCGTGCCTCACAATTAATTGAGTATTACGAAGCGTAATTTTGTGGACGGTCGATTTTATCTGCGATCCGGAAACACATAAAGAGATATTATTGAGTCTTCGAGAAAAAGTGGGTACGGGACCGGTATTCCGGTCCCGGTAGCGAATCACAAAGGGATTAAGAAACGCGCCTCGTACAATGAGGAAGAGAGAACAGAGACATTGAAGAGGAAAAGAGAAAGAATTAGCCGAGAAAATTCTGAGATTAAAATAAAGAATATAATCGGAAAGAAATCGAAGAAAGTAATAGAAAGAGACGAAGAGAAGGGAGAAGCAGAGGACCTGAGAGATACAGTGAGAGAGATAGAAATGCAGGAAGGAAGACAAGATAAAACGACTATGGTGATACCGACTTTACCGACAACGGATAAATCGAGCATGGAAGAACTAAGTCCCGAGGGACGCTAAGAAAGTAGCACAAAGAGCCGACCGGACAAATGGAAGATGAACGAGACGGGTAGCACAATGGCTAAGAAGAAACGGGATATTAATATTAAGAAAAACAAGATGATTCAAGCCAACGGCAGAATGATGTATGAAGAAGACATGACGGAGGAACAAAAAAGACAAAGCATGGGAGACGATAACAGATACAAGAGGAACCACGTTGATTGGAAGATAGTGGAAGCAACACTGATCTCATCGGCCCGGGTAACGAATAATGAAAGCAATAAGCTAAAAATATTAAGATACTGTCACGAAAAATTATATAAAGTAGATACAGTGCAGAATAGGGGATTTGGCAAACTAGAGCTAGTATTTGCAAATTATAAAGATGCCAATGAATGCCTTAGTGATAAAGTTTCGGGATCTCGTGAAAAAATAGTAGATTTCAATATTCCGAAAAGAGCAAAAACATGCAAAGGTGTAATAGCGAGCTGGGATCTCGAATCCACGTTAGACGAATTATACGATGCAATATCAAACAAAGATATGATTATAGAGATAGAAAGAATGAAAACTAGGAAATATGATAAAAATGCTAAAACACTAGTGGAATCGAGATCTCATCTCGTTATAACAACGTGGGAAGGAAACAGTGTGCCCAGAGAAGTAAGACTTTAAGGTGCGATTTCATTGACGCTAGAAACCAGCGGCAAATGGGGGTCACGTGACTTTTGGCGTCAAGAAAATGGGGGGACAAAGAAGTTCAGACCGTCTCAGCTTGTTCAGCGTACCGCAAAATTCAAAGGTTATACAATTACAGTTATACAATAAATGACAACGAGAATGAAGTAAGTAATATATTAATATTATATGGTAGATTTGGAATATTTTGTTTATTCTTGTACATAAATATGCTGCTTTTTAGGGTATTAATAAGTTATAATATAGACGAGCGGCAAATTTAGTCACGTGACTATATTTGCCGCTAGTTTCTAGCGTCAATGAAATCGCAGCTTTATGGAGGGATCACAGGACTTAAAGTCAGACCATACGTAGAAAGCGTACTTCAATGTTTTAACTGCTACGGTTTTGGCCATTTAGCGAAACACTGTAGAAATAAGAAAGTGTGCATGATATGCGGCCAAGACTTCCATGGCTTTTGCGATTTACCGGTCAAATGTGTTAATTGTGGTGGCGACCACAAATCACAAGACAAAAGATGCGAAAAATTTCAAATAAATATAGAGATTAAAAAACTTATGGCTAACAGTAGTTTAAACGTTTTAGAAGCAAGAGAGAGGATCCTGGAGAGCAAGAATAGTAGAAGATCCTATGAAAGTGGTCATAGGAATTCTTCACGGGTATTTTCAAATAGTTTTTCAGATAAAAATATGACATTTGCATTAGCTACTAGTTCGATATTGAGCAACAAAAATAATAATAATAGTAACAGTAACAGTAGTGGCAATAGTACTCCTAAAAGCGTGTCCTTCGGGTCAGTTACTAGTATTAACGAACATAGTCAGAGAAGAAGTAGTATTTCTCAATGCCCTGGCTGTGACAAAAATTTCTTAAATAATATGATAAATAGTAAGAAAGATGAAGTTATGAAGAAAATAGAAGAAAAGCTAATTTTTAATTTCAGTAAATGTAATGCAATGCAAAGAAAGTACCTAGAAGAAACTGTGCCAAAACTATTTGAAAGAGAACTGAGTAAAAGAATAAATTCAGAAAGTAAAAATGAAAATAAATATTCAGACTCTGAGGATCCAGAAAGCGGAGTCATTGAGGAAAAACACTATAATAAAAATAAAAATAATCAAAATGTCTATTAAAGGTTTCATGTGGAATGCGAGGGGCTGGTCTAATAAGGATGCAGAAATTTGGAAAAGAATACAGGATTATGACATTGGGATACTAACGGAAACGAAAAGTAAAAGAACGGACCATTTTAACGTACCAGGATATATAACGATTATGAAGAACAACTATAATCAAGGAGATGGAGGAGCAGGAGGAGTAGCAATATTTATTAAAAAAAACACTAAAATCCAAGAAATAGATATAGACATAAATAACGAAAACCTTGATGTTATAGCATTAAGAATTGATACCGAATCGACACCAGTGGTCCTGATTGCAGTTTACAGAAGACCAGGAAGAGTAGAAAAGAAAGGGACATGGCTACAGATAATAGAAGAAGTAGAAAAAAACACAAATGATGGAATAATTATGATGAGCGATTTTAATGCTCATCATACTGTATGGAATTGCTATGATACCGACAAAAACGGTGAAAATCTATTTGAGGAACTAGAAGAAAAAGAAATATACATTATTAACACGGATACTATGTCCAGAATGGGTGAGACAGGTCAGAGAGACTCTAATGTAGACTTAATTTTTAGTTCCCACAACGTTTTTAATCTCATAGACTATAAACAAGAAGAAGAGCCATGGGAATCGGATCATTACCCAATAGAATTTCAAATAAGTTTAAACAGAAAAATATATAGAAAAAAAAACAAATCGTATTAGCACTAAAAAACCAACTGGGGAAAGTATATAGGTATTCTGATGGACAAGGAAGAAGAAATCAATAGCTTTCATGACTTACTGGAAGAAGAAAGATATGACAAATTAATACATATAATGAAAGAAGCAGTACTAAGTGCGTCAGGTAAGAACACAAAGGAGCAAAGAACACAGATAAACAAACATCACTCCGTAAGTAATAAAAAAAAGAGAAACCCAGTAGATTGGTGGGACATTGAATGTGAAGAGGTTATAAAAGATAGGAAAGAAGCTCTCAAAATATATAAAAATGATCCGATCCTAGAAAACTATATAGATTTTAAAAAGAAGAGGGCAATTGCAAGAAAAACAATTAAAAGGAAAAAAAAGAGAGCATAATAACCTTTGCAAGAAGATTAGATAGATTTACAAATCCAAGATATATATGGAATAAAATGAACATAATTAAAAATAGAGACAATAAGAGAGAATGGAATAAATGGAAGGATATAGGCCGGTATTCATAGTCAGTTCTTATTTTAAGACCGTCTTAAGTAACGTCTTAAGATGCTAATACGGCTCTGTGATTGGTTTAGAACCATATAAGACTTTACTTAAGATGATCTTAAATATAAGAATTGACTATGAATACGGGCCATAGACAGGGAAGCAGTCTTCTTGAAAGAAATAGATAAAGTTGCTCCTCCATGGGTGGAAACCGACCCTAAAAGAGATAATGACGAGGAAGAATCTTCTGAAAGTAATCTATCCAGTCCATTTACTATGGCTGAGCTAGAGAGAGCGTTAAAATGCTGCAAAGAAAATTCATCTCCAGGACTAGACCATATTGAATATAAAATGCTAAAACATTTAACTTTGCCATTCAAAATAGAACTACTAGAATGTCTGAACTACGCTTTTTATCAAGGTAAACTATTCAAGGACTGGAAGAACCATCAAACCATTTTTATAGACAAAAAGAACAAACATAAAGTAAGACCGATTACGCTTTCGTCATGTGTCGAGAAAATCCAAGAAAGACTTATTAACGAAAGACTGATATGGCTGTGCGAGAACAAAGACTGGTTTGATAAGAATCAATTCGGTTTCAGAAGAGGTAAATCGTGTTTGGATAACTTAACAAGACTGATAGGGGAAGCAGAAATAAGTAGACAATCAAATTATAACAAGGTTGCAGCATTCCTAGATGTCTCGTCTGCATATGACAACGTCAAAATAGACCTTTTAATATCTATACTAAAAAATAAAGGATGCCCCAAGAAAATAAGAGACTATGGCCCGTATTCATAGTCAGTTCTTATATTTAAGATCGTCTTAAGTAAAGTCTTATATGGTTCTAAACCAATCACAGAACCGTATTAGCGTCTTAAGACGTTACTTAAGACGGTCTTAAAATAAAAACTGACTATGAATACCGGCCTATATTAAAGAATGGGGACGAAATAGAAATACAAACTTTGTAATAAGTGAAGATAAAGTTATTTCTAAAACTGTCAATAAAGGCCTCCCTCAAGGAGGAGTATTAAGTCCCACACTATATAATATTTATACAGCAGAAATTACCAAAGAGATAGACAAAGAAGTTACAGTGATACAATATGCAGATGATATTGCTTTATATTACTCAAATAAAAGTCTGAATAGATGTAAGAAGAAAATAGAACAGGCAATAGATCTATTATATAATAACTTAAGTAAGCTAGGATTAGATTTAGAACCATCTAAAACAAACGTGATGGTATTTAATAATAAAAAAGGAGTTCAAAATAAAAAAGTAATATGTAAGGTTAAAGGTATAAGAATTGGAAGCATCAAAGTAGTAAAGTTTTTAGGTATTAATATAGATAACGAACTAAAATTTAGTAGACATATCCAAGAAATGCAAGTCAAAACTTTAAAAGCTATAAACATGACGAAGTTCTTAAACAAGATTGCATGGGGGATGGAGGTTAGTACGTCCATTATGATATACAAAAGCTACGTAAGATCCATTTTAGAATATGGGTTGTTTATTTATTATCCTAGGGACAAAAAAGGGAGAAATACGCTTGAAAAGTTACAAAATAAGGCTATACGACTAGCAATGGGTTATAGAAATAGCACCCCTATTAATGTTATGCTTGCAGAGTCTAAAATTCTAAGGATAGAAGACAGAGCGGGTCTTCTCGCGAGAAACTATTGGATTAAAGAAAATAATTATGGGAACAGAGAAACTGAGGCTAAAATGAACAGACTTAATATTCTAAGTATAAGAAATCATTCTACCGCCTCCAGAGGATCCTCTTTCTTGCTTTTAGACACATGGAGATCTTTTAAAAAAGATTTACCCGAAATGGAAAGATTTAATAAACCAGACGTTTTCGAATATGACTATTGGACTATGACTAGAGATATGCTAACAGATGACGAAATTGGCAAAGAGAAACAGAAAAAGACGGACCTAGAAGATAACATTTTAATTGATAAATTCATAAAGAAATTTGACTTAGTAGATAGTTGCAGAATTATATATACAGACGGATCTAAAAGAGACTCAGGGATTAGCACAGGGATAGGAATAGTAATCGAGAACGATGCAATCGGATTTACTATGAGTATAGATAAGAGATGTACGGTTTTCACTGCAGAACTATTGGCAATAGAAAAGGCTCTAGGATCGCACAAGAACAAAATTGGCAGAAAGATATTCTCATTCTATCTGATTGCAAAAGCGCTATTAACGATATTGCTAACAATAAATTAGATATACACAAACACGAATATGTCAATGAAATAAGAAATAGAATAGATCAATATGAAAAAAGATTAGATAAAGAAATAGGTAGAACAGTTAGAGTAGGTTTAGGCTGGATCCCGAGTCACCTCGGAATCCAAGGTAACGAAATGGCCGATGAGATCGCTAAAGAGGCTACCACAGAAGATAAAGACCCTAGAATAAAAATTCCAAAAAGTGATTGGAGAGCAATCAAGAAAGAAGAGATGCAGGAGAAAACAAGATTAAGAATAGAGGCAGAAGGAAAGTATAAAGGAACAATCTATTTTAACAAGTTTTACTCCAAAGACAAAAAGAAACCATGGTTTCATAAAATAAATAAAGACCGTGGGCTCATTAATTTTATTAACAGGCTGAGATCCAACCACTACAATCTTAATGAATCACTTGGAAGAGTAGGATACATTGACAGTATGAGATGTGACTGCGGAGCAGAAAAACAAGACATTACACACGTGGCACTACGATGCATACTTCATGACGACGCAAGGAATTCTATGTATGAAAAGAACGACATAGAGAGAAGTGCCTGATAGCCGCAAAGGCTGGCGCCGGGCTAATGGCACGTTAAAAACCCCACAAAAAAAATAGATTTTTCAAATTGTAATTTATCGCAAAATAAACGCATCTTATAATTTTTATTTATATTTCATGTATAGATATAAAAATTTATTATTGAAACATTCTCTTGATTTATTTTCCTGAATAGTATTTCATTATTTTTTATGTATACTCATTTAATATTCTTTATTTATTTTGATATTTGATGTTCGTGCTGTTTGATCTTTTTTTTACGTTTTTGCATTTTGCATTTTCAATAAATGTAATTTTAATTTGAGAAAACTGTATTGAAGTGAATTATATTAATCTGTTAACAGAAATGGATGATTTCGATTTATTGTTAATTGCTCTCGTCAACATGGAAGCACTTTTGGTGCAACGTCGTAGAAACAGAATCAACCAAGAACGTCGTCGTCATAGACGTGTCTGGGTACGACCAATTAACAAAAGGAGACGACTGCAAGGAGCTTTTTACAATCTTTTTCAGGAACCAAAAACAGATGAGCAAATGTTCCATAAGTATACACGTATGACATTGCCAACATTCCAGCACTTGATGGACATTGTTAATCCAAATTTAATAAAACGAAGTCCACGGGCACTTGAACCAGAGCAACGAGTTGCTTTAACATTGCGGTACGTATGTTCAATACTCGTAATTTAACAATATATGTAAAAACAATCAATTAATATTATAAAAATGATGTTACAGATTTCTGATTGGAGACAAAGTTCCAGCAATTGCTTTTGTCTATCGTGTTGGTCTATCAACCGTACATAAAATAATTAAAGAAACGTGTGACATGTTTGGAAGACTTCTTGGTTCTACCTATCTACAACCTCCTTCAAAAGAAGAATATTT
The DNA here is from genome assembly GCA_928718305.1 of Tetramorium bicarinatum. Taxonomy (NCBI): domain Eukaryota; kingdom Metazoa; phylum Arthropoda; class Insecta; order Hymenoptera; family Formicidae; genus Tetramorium; species Tetramorium bicarinatum. The sequence continues at coordinate 17,355,797 of OV788327.1, forward strand.
ACAAATCGCTGAGGGTTTTTGGAAATTATGGAATTTTCCACATTGCTTGCAGGCAATTGATGGTAAACATGTCGATGCTCAATGCCCCCCGAATTCTGGTTCCCTATACTTCAATTATCACAAACGATACAGCATCGTACTTATGGCTGTATGTGATTACAACTATAAATTCACTTTGGTTGATATTGGTTCTATGGGAAAGAATTGTGATGCGGGAATTTATGGAAACAGCGACTTGAATCCAGAAAATGGGATACTGAACATTCCAGAAGGAACCAGTTGTTTAAACAGAACCGATACGCAAGTGCCTTATTTTTTTGTTGGGGATGAAGGATTTTCCCTTGGAAAGCATTTAATGCGGCCATATTCTGGAAAATATCTGGAGGAACGCAAAAACATATTCAATTATAGACTTTCGCGAGCCCAGCGTATAATAAAAAATACATTCGGAATTTTAACAAAAAAGTGAAGTATTTATAACAGACCGATCGCTGCGATTCCTGAAAATATTAATAAATATAATTTGACAACTGTATGTTTGCATAATTTCTTACGAAACGAAGAAGGTACTGTTATACAGTTTGAAAACAATGATGAAATTATTGAAAATAACGGAATTGGTGCAGTATTTGCGACGCACATTAGAGACAGTCTTTGCAATTATTTTATGACTCCAAATGGAATAGTCGAGTGGCAGTTTGATTATGTAAATAGAAGACAAAATCAAGACATTATTTAAACGTAACCTGCATTTGATCATTGATTGCACACGTGTGCTATATTGTAAAATGAAATGCTATTGTAATATGTATTTATTATGTGAATGTAAAATAAAAGTACAAGATTTTTTTTAAATATTAGTATTATATTATTATTATACAAGTATTTTATTATAATACTTATTATCACATATTTTATTATAATACTTATTATCACATATTTTATTATAAAACTTATTATCACACATTTTATTATAAAACTTATTATCATAATATTCTTAAAGCATGAACGTTATATGTACGTATGAATACAATATATTTACTTTATCATTAAAATCATCTTACTCACTCTTTTCCTTTCTCCACAAAATTTGCATGATTTCTTGTTTTTTGATCTGTTTTACATCCAATTGCTTCAATTCCGCTAAAACTAAATTGCAAAATGAAGTGTCTGGATTATTTTGCATTTGATCACCATCTTTCTTAGAATTTAAATGCTTTAGAACTGCTTCATTCAAATTAATAAAAGACGTTTCAAAATTATCCTTTTTAGATTTTTTACTTTTATCGTCTTTTTCAGTTAATATTTTTGGATTAAATTTTCCCTTCATATATGGCTTTTTGAAACTGCAGCTAAATTTTACGCTAGTTGGAGAAAGAAGTGAAGAGTTATTCGTGACGGGTGACGATGAACGAGCTGATAACTGATCTACGAAATCGTTTGTATTATTGTCTGACGTCGAAGAAAAAGATGCGTACGACGTATCATCAAAATTAGTGGTAATAAGTGATGTTTCCGGCACTGGAGATTTTTTTATTGGTGAAAATGTATTTGCATCAATTTGTTCCAATGCAGTTCTTTCTCTTTCCAAAGTCCGTTTGCCATATTGCATCCAATTCGAAATTTCATTATTTAAATTCTTGTCTTTCGAACAATTAGAAATATCAGATTTTTTTTGGAATTTAATGTTGGACATTGAACTAAAATCATATTATATTTGATTAAATTTGCGGATTAATAAGAATACAGTAAAACACGTCAATTAATTTTCCTTGATAAACACAAGTAATCAAGAAAAATTAAAATATAAATATAATAAATGTACTTCTAAAAATTATGAATTTTAATTCTATTACAAATTATAGTGAAATGTAAATTTCTTTAAAATTCTAATTATTTACTATATACTATCTCGTTAATAAAATCACAGAATCAAAAGTAATGAATTCTTACTTTCTAGCTTTGACAAATTTGTCAATAAATTTCATAGACTCGAAGTATACAAATCCTCGTCTTGTAGAGGCTCCACTTCCACTTCTCATTTCATTTTGTCTTCTCTTTTTTTCTTTGGAGAAAGATTTTCTTAGACGAATCCACCGATTGCAGCAAATATCCGCTGAAATATATGTTAAATATACAAATTTAATAATCGATTAATTGATTGAATTCAGCTTTAGTACAAATGATGTAATGAATAGTTTATTATTATTATTATAGTTAAACATTAAAAAATAAAACTTACGAGTCGTGTCCAAAATTTTAGATATCTCCATCCAAGAGTTTTCTTTTTTTATTACATCGCGATAATCTTTGCAACTACTGTCATATAAGTGTGGATAGCTTTTCACAATATTTATTAAAAGGTCATCGAAATTTCTGTCATCTTGTAACGTTATTTCAGGATTCAGATTTTCATTTCCTTCTTCAGATAAGTTTATATGACAATAATCCATGTGATCATTAGCCATGAGGATCGATTCTATAAATTTAAAGCATTAAACATGAAACATACTGAAAATTATGAGAAAATGTGTTCATTTTGCAATAAATTACAATATGAAAAATCTGCGTACAAAAACTAATCTCAAAATAATATATTTTCGAAACGGAGACAATTTACACGAGTAATTAAATACGTCATTGTCAGTTTAAATTTTCATTATATTAATAAATAAATAGTGAGAATACTTACTGTTAATCAATAAACTTGTTCTAAATTTTTTTCAATGCAATTCAAAATTCTTTTAATGCACTAATCGGCTACAATGAATTATGCTTGTGGCTATGCTTATGTATTTTTATGTGTTATGAAATGCAACCAGGCCGATTGATCGCACTAGAAATGATCCATGCCATCGTCACGGGATTCCCATTAAAAACGCTAATCAAACGGTCAGAAATCATATTTATATTGACCGGTGCAAGATTGATAGACGACGATGATCCAACTTGTCGTAAACTTTGCGCGAAATGTGTAAAAGAAATGCTTATTCGGTTATCCTCTAACGATAGAAATAAATTGTTCGACAAATAGCCTCTTCAATGGCTAACAAGGAAACATCGCGAAGTGTCAAATTCAGAAAATTATGAAACTTGGCATAAATGTAGAAGGGGTGAACACATGAATTTAGCAATTTTTAGTTGGTGCTACAAAACGGTCTAAAGGAGTGAAACCACCCTTTAAAAGTTGAGACATTTTTGCCTTTTTTCGATATATCTCATAAATTAAACAAAATATAAAAAATGTTTTATATAAAAGTTTTACAGTAAAAATACCTCTATTTAACTACGCTATTCATTTTTTGAAAAAAAAAATTTTTAGTTGGTGCCATAAAACGGTTTGAAGGAATGAAGTCACCCTTCAAAGGTAGAGACATTTTTGCCTTTTTTCAATATGTCTCGTAAACTGAACGATATATGAAGGTATTTTATAATATAAAAATTTTACATTTTCTTTTACATTTTAAATATCTTTTTAATCACTGTTTATTTATCAAAAAATTTCTTTAATGTTACATCTTTATGCTTAAGATTCATAATTCTTAAACAGTATTATAATGCTGTATATATTGACAATTTACTTGTTAGAGGATATGTTGATACAAATAAAATAACATATAATAAATATTTGATTTAAAATTTTTTATATATTTATAATATAATATATTTGTATATATTTATTATACTAATTATACCATATTTGTGCATTATTCTGATTTTCTTGTTTTTTTTTGTTTCTCATTGAGAACCTGTAAACAAAAATATATTCATACATTACTTTTATTTTATTAGTATTTATATATTTAATATAGTTATATATTTAAAGGTTATTTACTTATATCTTTGTAAATATCATCTTCTCTTTCTCCTACTTATTAAGTGTGAGTTTCTTCAACTGTTTTTGCCTTCTCTTGAGCCATCTCTCTCAAAATGGTCATCATTTGTCCTCTGCCATAACTTGGCTGCGATGGACTTGGCCCTCTGATAAAATTCATTGGCCGCGACAGACTTGTCCCTCTGCCGACTGTGGACTGTGTGTTCGACGTGCCTTCGATGACATTTTTTTTAATAATAAACGGCTGTACAACAGCCACTGGGATGTTTTTTTTTACATTCTTCAGATTTCTTCAAAGGAGGAAACTAGACAAAAAAATAAAATACAATATAATTTAAATTAAAGTAAAAGTAAAGTAAATTAATAGTAAAAATTATAAAAAATAAAAAATTAAATATTACTTATTAGTAGTAATTAATAAAATACCTTTATTTTATGAGGCACACCACAATTTACGCACAATACATCTATATCGCTACACGACTAATAGCTTGATGCATATCAATAAATGCTTTCCGTACATATGGAAATGTTAACCTATTGCATAAGTATATAGAATACTTGGTGAGTTTATGAGGGCCAAGTCCTCCATCGCGGCAATAGAAACTTGATAAATATAAAGTTACGTAATTAAAGTGTATGTATATATCATTTTTTATTATTTATGCGTATGTTAATACTGACCTTGTGTACGTCTAGGAGACTTCTATAATTAGATGTAGACAGTTTCTAGACATATTTCTTATTAGCTATTACGAAACAACGCGAAAAATGTGTTGCGTAAAAAGTCACGAACGCGTTTACAGAGAGATAGTAGGATAGAGGTATATACGGAGAGATTTATTTCTCGAAAGCTTTTAACTATACTATTTGTTTCATGCAACATAACTGACACAATAGATTTGGTTAAATATGCTGTATATATATTCCATTACATAAGGACAAATTATTTTCCCATGTATTGTTTCTTCTATGTATTACATAATTCTACATTATATTTCATATAACTAATATTGCGCTGATATTAATCATCTTTTTCATGTGTAGAAATATTATTTTTCTCATGTACAATGTACACATTACTTTATGGCTGACATTTTCACCGCTGATAAGAAGTATTATGTCATATATTTGAATACTTTTCTTGTAACACATAAATGTACTAGTTATAAACATTTATTTAATTATCTAAAGTTTATTAAAATTATCTATCATTGTGTCTCTTTCCAAATATTCTTATTAGTACTTACATTATTTTTATTCTTCATAATGTTTGCAATCATGGTGTTGCTCAAAGAAATGATGCATACAAAGGGTATTGCTTGCACCAAGAACAACGTATTACAGCCGGTGCACCACATATGGAACATCGTGGTACATCCCCACATAGAAAGAGAACTTCTAATGGACGTCCAGTAGACATCTGTCATGGATATTTAGAACTCCAGTAGAGGTTTATTAGACATCCACCAGCCGGCGACCAAATATCCATAGTTCCGTCTTGACGACATCCACTGGACCTCTATTAAACATCTTTAAAGACATCCATTAGACGTAACGTAGATTATAAATAGAATATTCGTAGATCCTCGGTGGACGACTAACCGACGTTACGTGGATCATTAATAGAGAGTTCATGGAAAATAAATGGGGTCCATAGAGGATGAATATAACTCAGACAGTATATGGGTATCTTTTGGATGTCTTAAAGAATACCAAATCTCCTACTTATTTTAGTTTACAACATATACTACGAACATACTACTGTATTATACTCGTAGAATGTTACCAGAAGGTTCTAAAGCTCAAAACATTCATTTCGTGCTTCGATTAGTCTAAAGATGTACATTAAGCTTCTTTATATATTCAAACAAAAATAAATTTTACTTACGAGAAAGCGTATAGTTCTTGCGACTCCTAGCGGCGTGAGCGGAACTTATATAAGTTTGCGAGCACAAGAAAGAGCGCTTTCGTGTAACGTAACGATTTTTTACGGAAAGTTTTTAAATAATGTTTTTAATTATATTGCTACACAATGACATTGCTACGTAAAATTATAAATTTTAATTAAAAAATTTTAAATGTATTCTCTAAAAGTGTCCTAAATTATTCCTTGAAATTTCTAGTGGCAGCCCAGCAGATGTCTAATGGACGTCTTCTGGAAATTTCGAATCTTTATGATGGATATCCAGTAGATATCCAGTAGATGCTGATTAGAGGATATTATTTTATGTGGATGATCTATTAGAAACGTAGTATATGTAAATCTGTTATACATCCATAATAGATGTCTAATGGACGTCTACAATGGAATTGTAATGGATATCTATCATGGAGATAAGATCAATCTCCAATAAAGGTATATGAGACTTCCACGTGGAGGCAAATATCGCATGGAGCTATGGAGTTTGAATGGATCTCCAGTAGACGTCTATCTGACTTCCATCATGAAGATAGACGTCCCATGGAGCTATGGAGATTTGATGGACATCCACTGGATCCCAATTTCTATGTGGGTATTATTTGCAATTATTCACAGAATCCCGCGCGAGCGTTAAATTAATTGTAAAATAGTACCGTTCGTTCTTTTTCTTTAACGTGAAAGGCATTCCTCGACCTTCCGGTCACGCTGTGAAGCACCCGGAAAGAAAATAAGCAAGATTGTAATTATGTACATGAGTTACGGCGCGATACTGAGAACTGGCTTAAACGCGATTAAGCACGTTAACGATGCACGTGAACGAAGCGATTATTTTCTCGTTTTGCAAAAGAGTTTTCGCGACGTCTAAGTTTTTCATAGCTGTTATTTCTCTTGCAAAATAAAATTTTGGATTAAAAATTTCGCTTTCCCCTTTCAATGAAAACCTCGTGATAATTTACTGACCTTTTCCAAAGAGTACAATGTTTTCTTGCGATTGATAAGTGCCGTCCTTCTTTATATGCCTCTCCGGTTTGAATGAAGTCGGATCGGGGAAGTATTTCGGGTCCATATTGTTCAAGTATACATTTATAAGGATGGTAGAGTTCTTTGGTATCTTGTAACCGTCGAGAGTTGTGTCATTGAGAACGCGACGTGGTCCAAGTATAGGTGTAACGAGCCACATACGTTGACACTCGGTTAATATCGCTTCCGTGAAGGGCATTCTGCGATTAATTTGGAATTCAATATAAATCGACTGTTTGAGTAATTTCTCGAACAGGAAAGCCGTAAGAAGTGCAATACTCCCTTTCCTTCCCCCCCCCCACAAAAATAATAACAATTCCAAAAGCGATTGCGCTCTCGTTAAAGATATCAAATTCCGGTGTTATTACTTGATTCTATCTTCCAGACGGGGAAACCGGTGGGGACTGATCACAGTGTCTATCTCCTCGTGCAGCTTGCGCTGCACCTCCTGGTGATTGGCCATTTGCAAGAAAAGCTGGTCCAACGTCGCCGTTGTGGTGTCACTGCCGGCGATGAAGAAGTCGATCAACGTCATGAGCAGATTGTCGTCTGAAAAGAACAGAAGAGATGATCGCGCGTATGTCGGGCGAGAACGCTTCACTTTCTCTCGCGCGCACGCGGTGCTTTCATTATCGCGCCGGGAGAGGAAGCGTTAATTTCCTCGCGCGATACCCGAGAAAATTGCCGCGAATATTTTCTGGAGTCGACGCACGGCGATAGAAAGCCACCCGGGGGACCGTACCTGAAAACACGGGAACTTTGTCTTCCTGCTCCTTATTGTTGTAAATCTCGTAAAGGAACATATCGATAAAGTCCGCCTCATTTCCCCTGACGTACCGTTGCTTGTGCTCGTTTATGATGTCCTGCAAATTGCGAGACGTGAGATGATACGGCGCGATCAGTAAACGAGAAGCTGAAATTATATTGATATTCGAGGGTCATCAGCAGGGTCACGCACCATTATGAAGTTCTTCAGCTCGTTGTTCAGCTTGATGAGGATGTTGTAGCCCGACATCTCTGGCGCGACGTAACGTATCCAGGGGAAAGTGGACAGAATTCCACCGGTCATGTCGAAGTGTTGCGCGCGACGTTTTATCAGATGTATGTATTTCTGCAACCTGAGAGGGATCGCGGAAACCAACGTGAGACAACCGAGCGCGATCAAGTGCGATTTCCTTCCTCGAGCTTCCCAGAAATAGACACCGCGGAAGCGTCGAGGAAGTATGTATCTTTCGATTGTTCCGACGACTTCGCGATTTCACGTTACCTCGGGAGATTCTCGGACAGCTTCCGTCCCGTGAGCAACATCCAGAGAACATTTATCACCGCGGGCGAGATCGCGGGTTGTATTTGTCGCACCCCGCCGTCCGCCAGCCTCTCCAGGATTAGCGCCAATTCCTCATCGAGCAGGTCCATCATCGCCTGCTTGGCAAAACCAACATTCCTCAGAGTGCGTGTCGATCAACCGCGCAAATCCTTCCATTCGACCCCATCGTTCATCGTGATCCCTAATCCCAGTAATTTCTGATTAATCAGTGGTCTTTAACGGCCCCTACACTGTAAACTCCTATGGGTTACCATTGCTCCTACTCAATATTCGATTAATTTGACTAAAACAATGAAATAAAATTAGCGACATATTGAATAAGCCTTGTTAATTTATCTAATTTAACTTCCATGTTAGTCACAATTTTACCTTCCTTTTAATCAAAATTAATGAAATATTGAGCAGGAGCAGTGACGACCTATGGAATAGTTAAAAATGACTCAAACAGAGTATAATTTGACACTACGAGTTTAACAGTGTACAATTATTTTTTGTCCGCGCGAGTTGGATTAATTGTTATTGCGTTGAGAGATCTCTCGTTCGGAGTGCTGATCGCGAATCGGATTATTTCTTCTCCATTTTTTTCAAAAAACAATGAGACTCGGAAGTTTCATGTATTTCGAATGATTTTGCGCGACATTGAGAGATACGTAAACTTGTCTACGTTTATTAAAATCTATACTTTAATACTTGTAAAAAAATAAAACATTAAAGACAGACAGCATACATCCAAGTGAGAAGAAATAAATAATAAACGCCCGCTCATATAAATAATTCACTAGTATTTAATTTAATTAATAAGTAAAGTGAAAAAGAATCTCAACTTTCTTTTATTTTTATTCGACGAAAATATTAATATTGATTTGTTTGATGAGATTATAATTCTTTATAATATGAAATGTAGAATATAGAAACCGATTTTCACTTAAATTGTAAACTTCAATATAGCGAGTTACCTTTCTTCATTCCCATGTTTCGTAGCTTTATAAACTCGTTCCAAGGACACCCGTCGTATGATTCATTAAGGAATATTTCGTGTATAAGCTTGCTGTCCGTGACAACGATTACATTGTTGGTACCCAAACGTAAACTTATAATGCCGCTGTTTGTATATCTTGCTGAGTTCCCGAAAGGCAAGGTGTTGCCCACCGAGTTTACGCGTTAGTTTTCGTAAATAATATTGATTTCCAATAAACGGCCAGGGAATGGGACCTAGAAATTACGGCTTCTTAAAGATATATGTCAGAATTTCAAAGATAACACCATTGTCATAATATTTGTCTGAAGCCAACAATTATTTCGTATATTATTGTATATTATTACTTTCGTTTAATTTGTTCTAATGGCTTTGAAAAAATAATTAATTTTTATCGGCTAATTTTACTAAATTACACAGTACTGATTTTATTACCAAACACAACGATTATCTCTCACAGTTTCCGCGAAATCGAATTTCTGATTATTTTTATATTCTCAAAAATTTACATATCTACCTGGCACAAGATGTAACCTGACTCGCATCGAAACATACATCGACTTCTGAACACGTCGACTTTCTTTGTAAATATGGGGAATATTTTAATACTTTCTAATTATATAGTGTATAATGAATTTTATGTTACTTTACTTCGACGTTGACTTTAAATCGGACCGAAATATTTAATAAACGAAAATATTTAACCGTCAAATCTTTAAGATTTAAGGATTCGTTAAAAAATAGTTTTCAATGAAAAATGAACTTTACATACCTAATATCAAATTTGTTAATTTATAACAAAACTAAGAACAGAAATGAATAAAACATAATTCCGAATTAAACATCCATTTAGCTTATATCTATAATTGAACATTTTTATGTAATGTCTGTTTTTATGACTTTATAAGTTAACATTTCCATTAATTTTCATCAACAAGATATTAAAATAATAATAATAAAATAAAGTAGAATCAAAGGAAATTAAATAATTTAAGAATCTATTTCATTGTATTTTATATTTCGCTTTGATTAAAATGAAATATTTATAGCAATACATATGCATGTACAGAGCGGAAAATAAATTATTTTTCTTTTTCTTTTTCTCATCTAAAAGTAAGACTTTACTTAAGGGCCTAATGGCTGACTTATCATTTCAAGACCTATTTTATGATTTCAACTTTTGTTTTAAAGTAACGCACAATACTGTCTTATGTCTCAAATTTTAACGTTGCGCTATCTGTATTCATAAGAGTTTAGACATAGGACAGTATTGTGCGTTATTTTATAATGAAGGGCCTAAGCAAAATGACTGACTTATCATGTTCATCCGTTATCCGACTTATTAAACAAAGACTTAAACCATAAAACATGATTACACCAGAATGTACCCTTAAATCATAAAACAGGTCTTGAAATGACAAGTCAGCCCTTCTGCTTAGACCCTAATTGTCTCCACGATTAAAAATTAATATTCAAAACTTTTCAATTTTAATTACTCAAACAAGAGAGGAGAATATACGTTATGCATTGTACATGTCTGACATAATTGTTAATTAAACCATTTCAGTATATTAGATCTAATTTAACACCACGATCTCCTCTAGTCTCTCCTTCGTAAATTCTCTACCAAAGTAACAGTCTATTTTACAACGACTGTCAAGAAACAAAAGATATCTTCTCTCGCGAGAAATATTCTATCAATGTATTACCAAACTAAATACCCTTCAAAAGTTGAGACATTTTTGCTTTTCTCGATATATCTCGTAAACTAAACAAAATATTAAAAAATGTTTGATATAAAAGTTTTACAGTATAAATACCTCTATTTAACTACGCTAGTCATTTTTTGAAAAAAAATTTTTAGTTGGTGCCATAAAACGGTTTGAAGGAATGAAATCACCCTTCAAAGGTAGAGACATTTTTGCCTTTTTTCAATATGTCTCGTAAACTGAACGATATATGAAGGTGTTTTATAATACAAAAATTTTACATTTTCTTTTACATTTTAAATATCTATTTAATCACTCTGTTTATTTATTAAAAAATTTCTTTAATGTTACATCTTTATGCTTAAAATTCATAATTTTTAAACAGTATTATAATGCTGTATATATTGACAATTTACTTGTTAGAGGATATGTTGATACAAATAAAATAACATATAATAAATATTTGATTAAAAATTGTTTATATATTTATAATATTATAAATATATAAAAATATATAATATATTTGTATATATTTATTATACTAATTATTATACTATATTTGTGCATTATTCTGATTATTTTCTTGTTTTTTCTTGTTTCTCATTGAGAACCTGTAAACAAATGTATATTTATACATTACTTTTATTTCATTAGTATTTATATATTTAATATAGTTATATATTTAAAGGTTATTTACTTACATCTTTGTAAATATTATCTTCTCTTTCTTCTACTTATTAAGTGTGAGTTTCTTCAACTGTTCTTGCCTTCTCTTGAGCCATCTCTCTCAAAATGGCCATCATTTGTTTTCTGCCATAACTTGGCTGCGATGGACTTGGCCTTCTGATAAAATTCATTGGCCGCGACGGACTTGTCCCTCTGCCAACTGTGGACTGTACGTTCGACGTGCCTTCGATGACATTTTTTTTAATAATAAAAGGCTGTACAACAGCCACTGGGATGTTTTTTTTACATTCTTCAGATTTCTTCGAAGGAGGAAACTAGACAAAAAAATAAAATACAATATAATTTAAATTGAAGTAAAAGTAAGGTAAATTAATAGTAAAAATTATAAAAAATAAAAAATTAAATATTACTTATTAGTAGTAATTAATAAAATACCTTTATTTTATGAGGCACACCACAATTTACGCACAATACATCCATATCGCTACACGACTAATAGCTTGATGCATATCAATAAATGCTTTCCGTATATATGGAAATGTTAACCTATTGCATAAGTATATAGAATACTTGGTGAGTTTATGAGAGCCAAGTCCTCCATCGCGGCAATAGAAACTTGATGAATATAAAGTTACGTAATTAAAGTGTATGTATATATCATTTTTTATTATTTATGCGTATGTTAATACTGACCTTGTGTACGTCTAGGAGACTTCTATAATTAGATGTAGACAGTTTCTAGACATATTTCTTATCAGCTATTACGAAACAACGCAAAAAATGTGTTGCGTAAAAAGTCACGAACGCATTTACAGAGAGATAGTAGGATAGAGGTATATATGGAGAGATTTATTTCTCGAAAGCTTTTAACTATACTATTTGTTTCATGCAACATAACTGACACAATAGATTTGGTTAAACATGCTGTATATCTATTCCATTACATAAGGACAAATTATTTTCCCCATATATTGTTTCTTCTATGTATTACATAATTCTACATTATATTTCATATAACTAATATTGCGCTGATATTAATCATCTTTTTCATGTGTAGAAATATTATTTTTCTCATGTACAATGTACACATTACTTTATGGCTGACATTTTCACCGCTGATAAGAAGTATTATGTCATGTATTTGAATACTTTTCTTGTAACACATAAATGTACTAGTTATAAACATTTATTTAATTATTTAAAGTTTATTAAAATTATCTATCATTGTGTCTCTTTCCAAATATTCTTATTAGTACTTACATTATTTTTATTCTTCATAATGTTTGCAATCATAGTGTTGCTCAAAGAAATGATGCATACAAAGGGTATTGCTTGCACCAAGAACAATGTATTACAGCCTGTGCACCACATATGGAACATCGTGGTACATCTTGTATGTCTTTTCCAGAGAAACAGAAATCCACTGGATTTTGGAATTGTGATGGCCGTTTCTCGATGTATCCACTTTTGAACCAAGCGTACTTAAAAAGATTATGAAATCGCGGAGAAGATAGTTGTATATGTGTCAACGATTGTAATTTTATAATGTTATTTCTCAAGTGTAAATTAATATCGTAATTAAATAATATGACACGATCACTGAATGTTCTCACAAAGTTCTTCCAAATCCTGAACTCATAAACATCAAGAGGTTGAATCATTCCTGTGGTCTTTTTTGGTATAATTAAAATTCGTACATCTTTATCAGATGGTATAAATTCTTGTAGAGCTGTAGGACAATGTCCGGTTTAAGAATCTAACAATAGCACAGTGAAGCTTCCACTTGTGGGCAAAAATACATTTGTGAACCAAGATTGAAAGTGTTGTGAAGTTAATTTACCCGATTTCGATGCTGCAATGTAAACGTTTGTAGGCCTGAACAAGGTTTCTTCAACTCGTGATCCAAAATTTTCACTGGCTTCTTTCAAAACCAAATAGAGAGGTGATTGTAACTTTCCGTCTGCAGAAACTGTGGGCATTACTGTGTAACTGTGTGTCATTGCTGACGTTGATTGAATTAGACTTTTAACTGTTTTAACACCTTGTGTAGTAAGCGTTCTGCCTGAATGAACTTCCAAATTAAATCCACTTTCGTCAGCATTGTATATGTTTTCTATTCGAAAGAGGCCAATAAAGGATTTTACAGTATTCACAAATTCTTGACATGCAACTTCTAATTGTTTTTTATCTCTCATTGTAGAACGGTTTACAAATTTGGTTATTTTCCTAGATACAATTCCATATTTTCTTTTGAAATTTAATATCCACATTATTCCTGCTTTGATAGATGAAATGAAGGAAGGAAGATCTATTTGTTCTTTGGCTTCTAACGCCCATCGTTGCAGATCCAAATCATGAATAATCTGTTGTTCGTCATTAGCTTCTTTAAAATGTTTTAAAACATATTAGGATATATATAACAGTTTTTCTCTACGAGTACCTCCTCTTGTAAATAATCTTCCCATCGATATAATTGTCGCAGAGACTTTACTTTTCTGAAGCGATTTTGCACTGCTGAAATTGAATGACGGCCTCTTTTTCCACTTTTCCAGTATTCGATGGCTTTCCTTTTATAGTTACTATTTAAAATTTCCTGTTCTGGTTCACAATTATCTTCATTATCAGGTTCATAATCATCACTATTTTCTACGAATTCTTCTTCTTCTTCATCTGTTACAAATTCTATGTCAGGAAAATCTATTTCCCAATAATTTTGAAATTCTAAAGCAGTATCCCACATAGAAAGAGAACTTCTAATGGATGTCCAGTAGATATCTGTCATGGATATTTGGAACTCCAGTAGAGGTTTGTTAGACATCCACCAGCCAGCGACCAGATATCCATAGTTCCATCTTGATGACATCCACTGAACCTCTATTAAACATCTTTAAAGACGTCCATTAGACGTAACGTAGATTAGAAATAGATTATTCGTGGATCCTCGGTGAACAACTAACCGACGTTACGTGGATCATTAATAGAGGGTTCATGGAGGATGAATGGGGTCCATAGAGGATGAATATAACCCAGACAGTATATGGATATCTTTTGGATGTCTTAAAGAATACCAAATCTCCCACTTATTTTAGTTTACAACATATACTACGAACATATTACTGTATTATACTGATAGAATGTTACCAGAAGGTTCTAAAGCCATTACTCAAAACATTCATTTCATGTTTCGGTTAGTCTAAAGATGTACATTAAGCTTCTTTATATATTCAAACAAAAACAAATTTTACTTACGAGAAAGCGTATAGTTCTTGCGACTCCTAGCGGCGTGCGCGGAACTTATATGAGTTTGCGAGCACAAGAAAGAGCGCTTTCGTGCAACGTAACGATTTTTTATGGAAAGTTTTAAAATGATGTTTTTAATTATATTGCTACACAATGACATTCCTACGTAAAATTATAAATTTTAAATGTATTCTCTAAAAGTGTCTTAAATTAATCCCTGAAATTTCTAATGGCAGTCCATCAGATGTCTTATGGACGTCTTCTGGAAATTTTGAATCTTTATGATAGATGTCCAGTAGATGCCAATTAGAGGATATCATTTCATGTGGATAATCTATCAGAAATGTAGTATATGTAAATCTGTTATACATCCATAATAGATGTCTAATGGACGTCTATAATGGAATTGTAATGGATATCTATTATGGAGATAAGATGGATCTCTAATAGAGATATATGAGACTTCCACGTGGAGGCAAACGTCGCATGGAGCTATGGAGTTTGAATGGATCTCCAGTAGACGTCTATCTGACTTCCATCATGGAGATAGACGTCCCATGGAGCTATGGAGGTTTGATGGACATCCACTGGATCCCAATTTCTATGTGGGATCGGTGTGTACATCAAATGATACGTCATCTACTGCATTTGTTATAATATCCTTTATTACATCACGTAATTGTATCTCTCTTTCATTTATAGGCGTTGGTGGAATTTGTGTAATTTGGAATAAAAGAATTAACATATTAAGAACATTCGCAACATTTATGTGCAACATTATGCTTTGCTTGATTAAAAATTTAAAAACTATTAGTCAAGCAGGGTTACACTTGTCACTTTATACTGATGTGAAAATGACACGTAACATCATTTATATACCAATTGTCTATAAATACGTGCTTTCTATGTATCATATACAACATGTATGACGCATATCGACGCAATAAATATAAAACATGTGACAGAATGTGTCTAGACAGAATGAACACTGCGTGAAAACAATACAACTACTTTTAAATTATGTAGCTGTCAAAAAGTAATACGTAAGTAATGTAGATAACATACAATAAATAGATAATATAATATACACATAGATAACATAAATCATACGTAGATATAAAGTAGATGTAAAACAAAAATATGCTAATTTTATAGGACTATTACTTTGTAAATACTAGATACATAAGAGTCAATTTTATTGAAAATTTTTTTATTAAAAAAATTTTTTATTCAAAAAATGAATAGCCTAGTTAAATAGAGGTATTTTTACTGTAAAACTTGTATATAAAACATTTTTTAATATTTTGTTTAGTTTACGAGATATATCGAGAAAAGCAAAAATGTCTCAACTTTTGAAGGGTGGTTTCACTCCTTTAGACCGTTTTGTAGCACCAACTAAAAATTGCTAAATTCATGTGTTCACCCCCTCTACATTTATGCCAAGTTTCATAATTTTCTGAATTTGACACTTCGCGATGTTTCCTTGTAAGTGATTCCAAAATAAGATACCGGACATTGGCGGCACAGTTGTGCGGCATATTCGTGACTGTTGAAAAAAAATGATTTTTATTCGCGACTACCGCAAATTTTACCATTATTATTAAAACAGTTTCACGCAAATTTCTCTGTCTCTGATAAAGCGAAATTTGAAAAATGTATGAAGTTGGATAATGCAAAATGCTCACAGAAAGATTCCGACTTGAATGAAGAAAGAACAAAAGATCATCATTTAATTCAAGTATTGCAACTGCTACTAAAAATAGCACATCACACATCTTTACTCACAAATGAAAAGTACAAAGATTCCATTGACTCTTTTGCCGGTAAGTTATTCTCACTGAAACGTTGGAAAAAGATTCTTTTTTTCGATAATTATTACAGTTATATTGTACTTACATTTTATTTCAGAATATAGCCAATCTTTATTGGCGTATCCGCACTTGTGGGTTCGATTAGCAGCAGTGCAATTTATAGGCTTTATTTTGGCTGCCCTTGATGTTGATAAAGTCGTGGAACTTTTAAATAATCCAGAGAGTGAAAGAGTATATGAGGGTTACATGTATTCGACGCCTGTTGACACTTTGAAGAGCTTGATTTTAGATTTAGTGGCACAACTTTATCCAGACATGACATTCGAACAATTAGCAGACCAGGTTGTAAAAAACCTAATCTTTATCGCAAAAATATTGAAATCGTTCACCAGATCTACTACAAAAAATGACGAGCAAGATGACGAAAGTAAAGCGAAAAATATTTTATCTTTCCCTTGGCTTATTAGAAGATTGAGAAAAGCTGTTAATATAGAAGTAACGCAAACTCCCAAATCAACATTAGTGGTAAAAATATCTTCATTTACTATAGATATCTATATATCTATGAAAAGTTTCATAGATACATATTTTATTGTTGAAAGTAAATCATATGAATGATACATTTTCAGAGAACTGCGATGTTTAATTTCATTGCCGGTATAGTAACTACAATGCCTATGGAATATCTAAACGCGATACTTTTCAATATCATGTCTCCATTAGTTCGAGAGATGACTACGACAGAAGAAACGAACGCTGAATTACGTCGGCTTGCCAAGGAAATAGCTACCATGATTAAAAAGTCTGTAGGAAATGAAGAATATGTCAAATTACTGAACCGTGTACAACAAAGGTTGGATATTAGGAAAGCGGAAAGAAGAAAAGTTCGCGCGCAACAAGTAAATTCATTTTCATCATTTTACATCTTAATTAATTTTTAGTATATTTATATTTATGAACTCATTGAGTTTTATGAAATTCTTAAAAGAATATATACATTACTTTTTTGTTCTCTAGCTTGTAACTGATCCTGAACTGGCGGCTAAACGTAAACTGGCTAAACAACAAAAGAAGAAGGAGGCTAAAAAAAGAAAACTGAATACTATAAAGGGAAATAAAATAGCAAGAAAGCGTAAAAAGAAAGTAGACCTGGATGATTTGTAAATATATAAATATATTGTAAGTATAGTGTAATATGATTTAGATAAAAAATTTACAACTTAAATATAAACTATAAATTAAATAAAATAAGTTAATAATTTACATACAGAATTGTTACTTAAAAAATATTTATACAAGTGACGTAATATAAATTAATTCGTTTACTTCTAAAAGTTTGTACAATTGCGTAAATGTACAAATGTGCTTATAAATAAGTTTTATAATTGTCAATAGATGTGTAACATGTATAAATACTGTATTACGAAAAAAAATGTATTTATAACTTATTTTTATGTATGGATATATATTTTTCAAGAACATATGTTATTATGATTCAGAGTTTTATTTCGCGTTCTATAATTTGTCAACAAGTAGAATACCTTCAATCGTTCCGATTTTTAATTTTTTACACTTTATCAAGCCATAATTATATAGAAGATTTATCTTTCTTTAAGAAAGCAAAATAATGCAAGAAAATGAATAATATCTATGCAGTTAAAACCGCATAAATTATTTTCGTTCTAATTTATATATACATATAATATATATACATATATATATATATATATATATATATATGGTATATATACATATATATATATACCAGGGTTGGGAAGTAACGCGTTACTTGTAACGCCGTTACCGTTACAGTTACTTTTTTTGGTAACTGTAGCGGTAACGGCGTTACAAATTTTGTTTGTAACGGAAAAAGTAACTTCGTTACATTTTTTGGTAACGAGTAACGAATTTTACAGTTACTTTTATCGTTACTTTTTTCGAATTTACGGTATCTTCTTTAATTGGCCCGCTGCGCCCTCTTATTATTGATTCGATTATTATTGATGGCGATTCTGGCCGTCACCAGAATCGCCATCAATACCATGTAACAGAATTTAATAATTATTTATTTACTATAATTTGCCATATTCTGACGTGATCTTTAGTCGCATACACAGACATACAAACACGTATGTATGTATATACATGTATTGCGCAGCACATGCATACGTTCAACGCTAAAACATGCGTTCCATGGATGCACTGCTAGGAAGTGGTGTATTATATTTAATAAAAAGTTTCTTGATCTTTGGATAGTTATTTAACATATCGATATTACATCTAAAAATTGTAATATCGATATGCTAAATGACTATCCAAAGATCAAAAAACTTTTTATTAAATATAATACACCACTTCCTAGCAGTGCATCCGTGGAACGCATGTTTAGCGTTGGAGGATTAGTATTAATTAACGCCACAACGAGGTTATATAAAATGATGATACCATTGAGCAACAACTTCTTCTAAAAATTAATAAAGATTTCCAATGAAATTTAATAGTTTTATGTTAAAATAAACCTTGTAATATTTAATAAATTTATTATATATTTTTATAATTATAAAAGTAACGGAAATTGTAACGACTCGTTACTTATTGAGTAACGGTAACTGTAACGAGTTACTTTTTGAAACTAGTAACGAGTAACGGTAACGAGTTACTTTTTAGAAAAAAGAACGGTAACGATAACGAGTTACTTTTATGATGTAACTTTCCCAACCTTGATATATACCCACATAAAAATAGATGTTTTTAATAGAAAAATAGATTTATAGATTTAACTGAAATGAAAACTTACGATAAAATTATAGAAACTTTGAATTCATTGTTTTCTATCATCTTGTTTTGGGCATTATTTTTTGAGATATTATTTCTATGTTTTTTTCTGTACAATCTCACGGAGAACAAAAATTCTACAGAGAACTGATTCTGAATGACGCTTAACAATGTAAAAACGTGAATAAAAATGATGCCTGCGAATATAAAACATGTATAAAAGACTTTAGAAAAGTGTGCTAAGTTAAAAGAAATTTTATTTAGATCTAGTAAACAATCGTTTTATATATTTGTAAGAATATCTTATTTTTAAACATAGCTATTTGCATAAAAATTATTTAGTATCGCAGCAAAATATGTTAGTCACTGCAGAACATAAAGAAAACGCGAAAAGCGATAAGAATGAATACTTAGAAAAAAATAGTTTTTAAGTCAATATTTGATGTCAAGAAGTAAGTCAAGATAACATTAAATGAATACTGTTTAAAAATAAACGTCTATAAATGGTGAAAACAGAAGTTGTGTCTTCCATCAGTTCGAAAATCTGCGGCTTATGAATATGTATGTACAGGGTGATGCAGATACATATTGGGCAGTACGACGGGTTGCGCGGCAGACTTTGCTGGGGCAAGCGCGGCTCAATAGGTAACGGCACATACATATATCGTCAGAAAATAAAAAATAAATAGTAATAAATATTTAATAATATATATCATAAATACTATGTGCTGTTTGGGAAGTTCTGACGGTATATGTATATGCCGTTACCTACTGAACCGCGCTTGCCCCTGCAAAGTCTGCCGCGCAACCCGTCGTACTGCCCAATATGTATCTGCATCACCCTGTACAGGACCGGGACAACCGAATCTGCTGATCGTAAAGCTAAACCGAAAAAGGTAAAGTACTCTCTCTTATCAAAAAGATAAACTCTTTTCTCTCCGTTATCAACGAAAATCTAATCGAGGATTGGATCGTCTGAATTGTTGTATCGAACGTTTAAGATGTCATTTTTCCCACAGTTCGGGCATTCCAAAAATTTCGAGCAAAATCGCCTTGTTGGCAAATTGACATAAATGCTTAAACATCGAGTGCTCGATGTTTATGTCCGTTCATTCTGTTTCCGTCTGTATTTCAGTCTGATAAAAATTATAAATTTGCGTATCTCGAACTGCGAGTCGCATATAGCTTAACAAATTCCTCAATGATCTCGAATTCGCTGCCGTGCATGAAACCGTAATATTCCCCACTTCATTTCGCAGCATTATCTAATCTTTCATAATTCCGACTTCCGGATCACACGCATGTATTTTTTTTTCGCGCGTTATCGTAGGTTTCGATCAAGCCGGTCTTTTTACGCGCGTAGAAGCATTGGTGGCACCGCGGTTGACCGGATGAGTCTGACGATAATCCGGCCAGTTACACATGTCGGTCCACATGTGCGAGACAATTTCGTTATCCGTGCGATCGTACGCCTGTGTAAGAATCATGTTGGATCAATTGACCTGCGCGATCCGTTGTGTTGATCCGACAGTTTTTCTTTTTTTTTCCTCTTCCCCTTCCAATGAGACTATTCCCGTAGGTAGAAGGTCATATTTGTTTCGGATACGTGGACGTATTCAATTGGACGAATCAATCTCAAGATTAAGAAGCTCCTACCTCTCGTCTACCGACTAGCTACTCACTCAGGCAACCAGAACGCGATAATCTATTTCGGAAGGCACGTAGACGACAGGAGGAATAGAACGAGGCACGATGCTTGTGGCCGGGACTGTGGTGATCTTAACTGCTCTTTTTATTACTATCTTCTTGCGACAGTCATCAAAGCATCCGCCAGGTAATTTATATTATTAATACCTTAGCCTTTGCAACGAATTCAGCGATAGCGACGACTGGCGCGTCGTGTATTCGTGCAATTAAATTTTAATTCTTAACTTTTTATTTTTCGAGGAATAAAAGTTCAGTTTAGTAATACATTGATAGAATATTTCTCGCGAGAGAAGATATCTTTTGTTTCTTGACAGTCGTTGTAAAATAGACTGTTACTTTGGTAGAGAATTTACGAAGGAGAGACTAGAGGAGATCGTGGTGTTAAATTAGATCTAATATACTGAAATGGTTTAATTAACAATTATGTCAGACATATACAATGCGTAACGTATATTCTCCTCTCTTGTTTGAGTAATTAAAATTGAAAAGTTTTGAATATTAATTTTTAATCGTGGAGACAATTAGGGTCTAAGCAGAAGGGCTGACTTGTCATTTCAAGACCTGTTTTATGATTTAAGGGTACATTCTGGTGTAATCATGTTTTATGGTTTAAGTCTTTGTTTAATAAGTCGGATAACGGATGAACATGATAAGTCAGTCATTTTGCTTAGGCCCTTCATTATAAAATAACGCACAATACTGTCCTATGTCTAAACTCTTATGAATACAGATAGCGCAACGTTAAAATTTGAGACATAAGACAGTATTGTGCGTTACTTTAAAACAAAAGTTGAAATCATAAAATAGGTCTTGAAATGATAAGTCAGCCATTAGACCCTTAAGTAAAGTCTTACTTTTAGATGAGAAAAAGAAAAATAAAAATAATTTATTTTCCGCTCTGTACATGCATATGTATTGCTATAAATATTTCATTTTAATCAAAGCGAAATATAAAATACAATGAAATAGATTCTTAAATTATTTAATTTCCTTTGATTCTACTTTATTTTATTATTATTATTTTAATATCTTGTTGATGAAAATTAATGGAAATGTTAACTTATAAAGTCATAAAAACAGACATTACATAAAAATGTTCAATTATAGATATAAGCTAAATGGATGTTTAATTCGGAATTATGTTTTATTCATTTCTGTTCTTAGTTTTGTTATAAATTAACAAATTTGATATTAGGTATGTAAAGTTCATTTTTCATTGAAAACTATTTTTTAACGAATCCTTAAATCTTAAAGATTTGACGGTTAAATATTTTCGTTTATTAAATATTTCGGTCCGATTTAAAGTCAACGTCGAAGTACAGTAACATAAAATTCATTATACACTATATAATTAGAAAGTATTAAAATATTCCCCATATTTACAAAGAAAGTCGACGTGTTCAGAAGTCGATGTATGTTTCGATGCGAGTCAGGTTACATCTTGTGCCAGGTAGATATGTAAATTTTTGAGAATATAAAAATAATCAGAAATTCGATTTCGCGGAAACTGTGAGAGATAATCGTTGTGTTTGGTAATAAAATCAGTACTGTGTAATTTAGTAAAATTAGCCGATAAAAATTAATTGTTTTTTCAAAGCCATTAGAACAAATTAAACGGAAGTAATGTGGAGAGGTTAAAAATATGTAGAGTTTATTATAAAAGTACAGAGAGTAGTGACTAACTCGAGGAACGGCTACAGTGAGACTGCCCTTCGTCGCTCGCTTCGGGCTTTTATATCCTAAGTTTTCCGAAACAAAAGCCGATCGTTTTATGACCTGTCCATCGAATGCGACGCATTTCAACCGTCGTGTGAACATAAAAAACAAAAGGAAAACGTGTCTGAACGTGTACCAGCGTGTACTTACAAAAGAAAGTCGGATATTACGGACAAAAGTAAAATTTCTTAATCCTACATTTCGGCCGTCCTGCCAAGGGCATTCGCCCTCGAATGTCTGCTCTCACAATTGTTCATTAACAATGTCTCTCCACTTTTTTTTATCGTCATCTTCTTCTTCGGTTTCTTCTTCACTTTCTAGCTTGTCGATATCGGCGTGCAACCAAGGCTTCATATGATCGGCGGAGGTAGAAGTTTCTTGAGGTCCTTCGTGCTCGCCTATCTTCTTGACTGTGTATCGGTCATTTCGCATTACCTTAGTTACGCGATAGGGACCTAAAAATTTATTTCAGAATTTGAGTCCTGGATCGAATTGGGTTCGCTTAATAGCAACAATATCTCCGTCTACGTAATTTTGTGCCTTTTTTCGTTTTTTATTAAAACTTTTTAAATTTTCCTTTTGAACTTCCGCGATTTTTTCTCTAGCTTCCTGTCGAATATCGTCGCGCTCTTCTTCGAACATTTGCGTCCATTCGTTTTCAATCATTGCACGAATTTCTAAATTTTCTTTTAATCGCGCGTTAGTACCGAACATTAATTGGAACGGTGTCCGGCCGGTGCTTCGACTGGGGGTAGCATTTAAGTATTTTTGAGCTATATCGAGAGATCTAAACCATTCTTCTGGTTTCGGAGCTGACAATTTCGTTAAAAGCGGTATGAGAGTACGGTTTACTCTTTCGACTTGTCCGTTACTTCTAGGCAATCCTGTAGTTATAAGAACATGTTGGATCTTTTCTTCAGTACAATATTCTTTGAATGCGCTAGAGGTGAACGCTGTACCTCGATCTGATATAATTCTATAAGGGTTTCCAAACAAAACTGATTGTTTGCGTAAATGATTAATCACTTCAGCAGCATCGGTCGATTTAGTGGCATATAGCCATACAAACTTACTAAACGCGTCAATTATGACAAAAATATGACGGTAACTCTTTTTCGTGCTTGGTATTGGGCCCAAATGGTCTACGTGATACGTGTGTAAAGGAATTTCCCCTTTGTCAATTGTATTCAGAAACCCTTCTTGCTTACCATGCTTTCGTTCGGCTAAAATACAATTGATACAGTTCATTATTACTTTTTCTATTTTCGGTCGCATACCTTTGAACCAATAATCTTTACGTACAAGTATTTCCGTCTTATTAACGCTAAAATGCCCCTGCTCATGCACTTGTCTGATTATCGAAGTTTGTAATATCTTAGGTACTACTAATAGTAATTCGTTTTTTTCGTCTCGGTATAATAAGTTATTTCTTAAAACATAACCGTCGGCTTTATTGAGCGTCGCCAATTTAATAATTTTCTGTAGATCTTGATCAACATTTTGAGCCTGGTTAAATCTAGCGATTAGACTATCGTTACTTTCGTTGATAACTAAAGTTTCTGGAAGGGGGTTTCTACTTAGTGCATCTACATGCATCATACTTTTTCCCGATCTATGTTGAATTTCATAGTTATATTCTTCTAACGCTAAAGCCCATCGAGCTACTCGGACGCATAAATCTCGTTTGTTCATCGTTAATGTAAACGCCTTGCAGTCAGTAATAATTTTGAAATGAATACCTAATAGGTACACCCTAAATTTTTTCAGCGACTTGACGATTGCGAGTACTTCTAGCTCATAACTAGTATATTTTTCTTCGGCTGGGGTGGTTTTACCACTCGCGTAATAAATGAGATGAAAAGCATCGTCCGAACCTTTTTGCAATAAAATTGCACCGTATCCGAATTTCGAAGCATCCGTATGCAATTCTGTTTCGGCTCCGATTTTATATAACTTCAAAACGGGCTTATTACTTAATGCAAACTTCAAATTCTGAAATGCTTGCTCTTCGTCTTTTCCAAATCGGAATTCTACGTTGCTTCTTAAGAGATTAGTCAGTGGACGCGCTATTATTGAATATTGATAAATGAATTTTCGAAAGTATCCTGTGAGGCCGAAAAAACTCTGTATATCTTTAACACATTTAGGAACAGGAAATTTTAAAACGGCTTTAACTTTGTATTCTGAAGGTTCTATGGTTCCGTTCGTCACAACATGTCCTAAATACTCGATTCTTGTCTGAAGGAATTTACATTTTTGCCAATTTACGTGTAACCCAGCTTGACTCGACACTTCTAGCACGCGTTTTAAATTATCTATTGCTTGTCTCACATTTTGCGCAGGAACGATTAAATCGTCCATATAAGTTAACACGATTCCTTCAGAAATTAACTCTTTAAATGCGGCGTTTATAAATTTTTGAAAAACAGCGGGGGAATTACAGAGCCCGAACGGCATCCGTAAAAACTCATACTGGCCTGTAGGAACAATGAAAGAAGTATATTTCCTGCTCTCCTCTGCTACTTCAACATGAAAAAAGCCATTTTCTAAGTCGAGTGCACTAAAATATTTTGCACCTTGCAGCTGGTCTAACTGATCTTCTATCAGCGGTAACGGGTAGCGGTCTTTTATGATTTTCTTATTTAATTTACGGAAATCTACGCAAATTCTCGTGCCACCGTTTTTCTTTTTTACTAAAACAATAGGACTTACATAATCGGAATTGGAAGGTCTTATTATACCGTCACCTAATCATGCCTCTAATTGTTTTTCGACTTCTTCTTTATCCGACGGAGGTAATCTACGCGCTCTTTGATATACTGGAATATCGTCTTTTAAAACTATCGTCATTTTAACACCGATGTCTCGCGTCCTTTTAGGTTCGTAATTTCTTGCAACACTTTCTATTTCCCGTCGGGCATCTTTATCGAGGATATAAGAAAAATCAAATGGATTAATCGCTTCTACGACATCGACTTTTAATACTTCAAGTGTATTTAAATCGTTCGCGTTGGTTGAGCTTTCGGGAATTTTTCGAATTGTCACCTGACCTTTTACTGAATGCAATTCGACTAAATTCAAAAAATCAGCGCCGATCAAGATCGCATGTTTCATTATTTCGTTATTAACAACATGAAATGTAATTTTATATGTTTCCTTGTCTATAGCAATGTTTGTCACAAAAGAGCCGTACGTATTATTATTCAGCACGCCTAATCCATCAAAATTTATCTTATTATCTAATTTCGGGCGGCCTATCTTTTCATAACAATCTTGATTTATTAGACTTAAGTCACTTCCGGTATCTATAATGCTATTGAAACATTGATTCGCGATTTCTACTTGTTTTACTTGTTTTTGTTGCGGATTCTTAGCAATTATACATGCAGTTTCTTTCGGTGTACTCACTCCTTTACATAACTTAGCGATATGTCCGTATTGATTACACTTGAAACATTTGACGCCTTTGTCTTTCATCGGGCACTCCTTGCTGACATGATTTTTATTGCCACAGTTAAAGCATCGTTTCTCCATCGAACTTGCGTCTCCTCGAATCGTCTTCTTCTTCTCTTCCGGCTTCGACTGCTTCGTCTTCGATTTCCCTTCTTTCTTTATAGCTTCATATTGGATGAATCTTTCTTTTAATTCGCGTATCGTCTTCGCTCCATGCAACACCGTTTTATTAACAGGATCGTCTTGGATACCTTCAATGATATATTGAATAACCGATCGTGTCTCGACATCGGCTTGTGCGGCTATCTCGAGCATTTTATATGTGTACGCCTGATATGACTCGTCTGACGTTTTCTTTCGTCGTAATAATTCCTGGTGCACCGCGTGACTGTCCACAATATCTGCAAATTCTTCTTTCAACGCTCGCCGTAGTTTCTTCCAAGTCTTCGTGCATTTTTGATAGTTAACAAACAGCTTCGCTGAACCACGAAGAAGGCGTTTCGCGTATGCCACTTTTTGGATATCGGACCACTCACACAATACAGCCATCTCTTCAAAGTCTTTGATCCATCTTTTTATGTCGACCTTGTCATCTTCATTGAACGTCTCCAGAGATTTTTCCACATCTCTGAATGTTAGTGGCTGATTTCTTCTTCCACTTCGTCTTACTTCAGCAACAGATTCGTCTTCGTCGTTCGAGCTATCGCTCTCGCTGCCGTCTTCCTGATTTCCTCATGCGTCTTTATCGTCTTTTTTACTTTTGGCATCATCATGCTCTGTCTCACCGTGCTCACGCTCTAGTTGCATAAACGGTAACAGCCTCAAGATGAGCTCATTCTTCAGTCCCGCCGTCTTTAACTTTCGTCTTCTTAATTCTTGCTTTAATTCCACCGTCGTCATATTCGTTAGCTTCGTCTTAAGTTCGTCGTTGGTCCCACTTGTACCTGGTTCCGCCATTATTTACGTCTTGAAAACTTCTTACTCGAGTACACTGTCACTACACTTTAGGCTGCGATCCCGGACGAGCCCCCAGAAATATGTGGAGAAGTTAAAAATATGTAGAGTTTATTATAAAAGTACAGAGAGTAGTGACTAACTCGAGGAACGGCTACAGTAAGACTGCCCTTCGTCGCTCGCTTCGGGCTTTTATATCCTAAGTTTTTCGAAACAAAAGCCGATCGTTTTATGACCTGTCCATCGAATGCGACGCATTTCAACCGTCGTGTGAACATAAAAAAAACAAAAGGAAAACGTGTCTGAACGTGTACCAGCGTGTACTTAC
Organism: Tetramorium bicarinatum; assembly: GCA_928718305.1. NCBI lineage: Eukaryota > Metazoa > Arthropoda > Insecta > Hymenoptera > Formicidae > Tetramorium > Tetramorium bicarinatum. Next base: position 17,383,259 of record OV788327.1, read on the forward strand.
AAAAGAAAGTCGGATATTACGGACAAAAGTAAAATTTCTTAATCCTACAGTAATAATATACAATAATATACGAAATAATCGTTGGCTTCAGACAAATATTATGACAATGGTGTTATCTTTGAAATTCTGACATATATCTTTAAGAAGCCGTAATTTCTAGGTCCCATTCCCTGGCCGTTTATTGGAAATCAATATTATTTACGAAAACTAACGCGTAAACTCGGTGGACAACACCTTGCCTTTCGGGAACTCAGCAAGATATATAACAGCGGCATTATAAGTTTACGTTTGGGTACCAACAATGTAATCGTTGTCACGGACAGCAAGCTTATACACGAAATATTCCTTAATGAATCATACGACGGGCGTCCTTGGAACGAGTTTATAAAGCTACGAAACATGGGAATGAAGAAAGGTAACTCGCTATATTGAAGTTTACAATTTAAGTGAAAATCGGTTTCTATATTCTACATTTCATATTATAAAGAATTATAATCTCATCAAACAAATCAATATTAATATTTTCGTCGAATAAAAATAAAAGAAAGTTGAGATTCTTTTTCACTTTACTTATTAATTAAATTAAATACTAGTGAATTATTTATATGAGCGGGCGTTTATTATTTATTTCTTCTCACTTGGATGTATGCTGTCTGTCTTTAATGTTTTATTTTTTTACAAGTATTAAAGTATAGATTTTAATAAACGTAGACAAGTTTACGTATCTCTCAATGTCGCGCAAAATCATTCGAAATACATGAAACTTCCGAGTCTCATTGTTTTTTGAAAAAAATGGAGAAGAAATAATCCGATTCGCGATCAGCACTCCGAACGAGAGATCTCTCAACGCAATAACAATTAATCCAACTCGCGCGGACAAAAAATAATTGTACACTGTTAAACTCGTAGTGTCAAATTATACTCTGTTTGAGTCTTTTTAACTATTCCATAGGTCGTCACTGCTCCTGCTCAATATTTCATTAATTTTGATTAAAAGGAAGGTAAAATTGTGACTAACATGGAAGTTAAATTAGATAAATTAACCAGGCTTATTCAATATGTCGCTAATTTTATTTCATTGTTTTAGTCAAATTAATCGAATATTGAGTAGGAGCAGTGGTAACTCATAGGAGTTTACAGTATAGGGGCCCTTAAAGACCACTGATTAATCAGAAATTACTGGGATTAGGGATCACGATGAACGATGGGGTCGAATGGAAGGATTTGCGCGGTTGATCGACACGCACTCTGAGGAATGTTGGTTTTGCCAAGCAGGCGATGATGGACCTGCTCGATGAGGAATTGGCGCTAATCCTGGAGAGGCTGGCGGACGGCGGGGTGCGACAAATACAACCCGCGATCTCGCCCGCGGTAATAAATGTTCTCTGGATGTTGCTCACGGGACGGAAGCTGTCCGAGAATCTCCCGAGGTAACGTGAAATCGCGAAGTTGTCGGAACAATCGAAAGATACATACTTCCTCGACGCTTCCGCGGTGTCTATTTCCGGGAAGCTCGAGGAAGGAAATCGCACTTGATCGCGCTCGGTTGTCTCACGTTGGTTTCCGCGATCCCTCTCAGGTTGCAGAAATTCATACATCTGATGAAACGTCGCGCGCAACACTTCGACATGACCGGTGGGATTCTGTCCACTTTCCCCTGGATACGTTACGTCGCGCCAGAGATGTCGGGCTACAACATCCTCGTCAAGCTGAACAACGAGCTGAAGAACTTCATAATGGTGCGTGACCCTGCTGATGACCCTCGAATATCAATATAATTTCAGCTTCTCGTTTACTGATCGCGCCGTATTATCTCACGTCTCGCAATTTGCAGGACATCATAAACGAGCACAAGCAACGGTACGTCAGGGGAAATGAGGCGGACTTTATTGATATGTTCCTTTACGAGATTTACAACAATAAGGAGCAGGAAGACAAAGTTCCCGTGTTTTCAGGTACGGTCCCCCGGGTGGCTTTCTATCGCCGTGCATCGACTCCAGAAAATATTCGCGGCAATTTTCTCGGGTATCACGCGAGGAAATTAACGCTTCCTCTCCCGGCGTGTCCCGCCTGCGCCGGCGCGATAATGAAAGCACCGCGTGCGCGCGAGAGAAAGCGAAGCGTTCTCGCCCGACATACGCGCGATCATCTCTTCTGTTCTTTTCAGACGACAATCTGCTCATGACGTTGATCGACTTCTTCATCGCCGGCAATGACACCACAACGGCGACGTTGGACCAGCTTTTCTTGCAAATGGCCAATCACCAGGAGGTGCAGCGCAAGCTGCACGAAGAGATAGACACTGTGATCAGTCCCCACCGGTTTCCCCGTCTGGAAGATAGAATCAAGTAATAACACCGGAATTTGATATCTTTAACGAGAGCGCAATCGCTTTTGGAATTGTTATTATTTTTGCGGGGGGGGGGAGGAAAGGGAGTATTGCACTTCTTACGGCTTTCCTGTTCGAGAAATTACTCAAACAGTCGATTTATATTGAATTCCAAATTAATCGCAGAATGCCCTTCACGGAAGCGATATTAACCGAGTGTCAACGTATGTGGCTCGTTACACCTATACTTGGACCACGTCGCGTTCTCAATGACACAACTCTCGACGGTTACAAGATACCAAAGAACTCTACCATCCTTATAAATGTATACTTGAACAATATGGACCCGAAATACTTCCCCGATCCGACTTCATTCAAACCGGAGAGGCATATAAAGAAGGACGGCACTTATCAATCGCAAGAAAACATTATACTCTTTGGAAAAGGTCAGTAAATTATCACGAGGTTTTCATTGAAAGGGGAAAGCGAAATTTTTATCCAAAATTTTATTTTGCAAGAGAAATAACAGCTATGAAAAACTCAGACGTCGCGAAAACTCTTTTGCAAAACGAGAAAATAATCGCTTCGTTCACGTGCATTGTTAACGTGCTTAATCGCGTTTAAGCCAGTTCTCACAATCAGTATCGCGCCGTAACTCATGTACATAATTACAATCTTGCTTATTTTCTTTCCGGGTGCTTCACAGCGTGACCGGAAGGTCGAGGAATACCTTTCACGTTAAAGAAAAAGAACGAACGGTACTATTTTACAATTAATTTAACGCTCGCGCGGGATTCTGTGAATAATTGCAAATAATAGTGATCAAACTGAAATCTCGTGAATCGATTATCTTATATTTCATTCTGTCCAAAGGAGGAATACATTTTTTTTCTCTTCTTAGGAAAGCGAAGATGCCCCGGAGAAGCTTTGGCGAAATCGGCCATATTTTTACTATTTGTTGGGGTGATGCAAAAATATCGTTTACTTCCGGTACCAGGTGAAACATTTATTAAAATGAAGTTGAATATTGGATTGATTGTTGGACCGAAACCTTATGAAATGTTAATTGTTCCAAGATAAGATTCGATTATTTATTGCGATATCCGTTTAGACAAATGAAAAGCTCTTGTTTTGTTAATTTTATTAAATTATAACGTGTGTAATTTAACAAGTTACACTATATTTTAATGTATTGTTTTTTGTTTCGTTATACTTTTTTGAGATATACGTAAATGTTAAAAGAGGAATTTCGTTATAAGTTTTCATGTGATTTCATCACTTTTCTGAGCCGAAAACCAATCGACTATAAAATGTCCGCTTGGGAAGTAATGGGTTAAAGTCCTTTTTTTGAAACAGCTTAACAAGGCGCCATAATTCAGGAGAAGGAGTCTTGCTTGTAAACGAAGAACAAAATAAAGTCCAATTCTCTTCCTTCTTCTTAAAGTTTTCTTGCATGTGTTATAGATTTTTTTATATTCGCGAAGATTCGAATACGTGGGTTGCGCTTTGTATGATTTAAGTGCTTCTCTTCTTTGATTAACGGTTTCTTGACATTTCTGATCCCACCAGGGAGCTGGGCGGTATTTATTCCTTGTGCCTACTTTCTTCTCCTTGACATTCTCTCCCTGTGCGGCGGGGCCCCCCGCAAGAATAGAAATGCAGCTATTGAGTTTGTCAACAATATAATCGTAGCGAGCCAAGGAATCAGAGGGAAGATGCGCCTCAAAATCCTCCCTCACAGAAATGTTCTCCAAATATGTCTCCAGCTGAATAAGTTCTTTGTCGTTAAGTTTAACCTGGTGGATGAATCTATAATTAGGCTCCGGCTTGCTACCGACTGAAGTGCATATACCCAGGTAGCATAGTGACGTCATTATGACATCACTTTTAGGTCATTTCTCGTCACGTAACGTCAGTTGACTAAATAATAACGTTACACAGACGTGATATTTTGACGACATATAGTTGTCATAAAAATGACGTCATTTAATCGTCCTTTTAAGGTAATTTAATTTATCAAAACTATGATATTGTTAATTAATACGTCAATACTAAAAATAACGAAAATTTACAAAAACCTACTGAATTATTTTTACCAAATTAAATTTCTGTACTTTATCGATTTAATTATTTCTTTTAATTACATTACATTTTATTTGGCAAATGCAACATTTATATAATTTTTCAATTATTATTATGCACCCAAAGATAATATAGTCTTTGTTTTCGCTGCACTTTTTTGTACTAGTGCAATAAGTTAGAATATACAGGGTGAGTTTTAATGGATGAACCAGCTTTTTACCATAAGAGCTGCGTTACCGATTTATTTAGTAGGCATTCTGCTTATGGCTTCTGCAATTTTATATGCTTCCACCTTTAAAGTTGACGTGTTTTAGAGTTAGGATACCTGTCATATCGACGCTATATAACGAAGTGAGCATGCGCCGTGAATGCGTCGTGACAGAAAGTGCGCAACTTAAGTTGCAAACCTATGTGGAAGTAGTGATATCAACGTGAATGCTAGGCCAACGATCAGTCTCACGAAAAAGGCCGGGGTGGTCGCTTTCAGGTTTCTCCCGTCGTTCATTTACGGACCTTGACGTATTCTATAGATTTTTAATATAGTATATGCTCCCAGTGGAAGAACGTGGGAGAAAACGAATGCAGGCAAAACTGCAGCAAATGGTTGCCGCACGGCGAAAGTTGGTTAGAGAATATCACAATAGCCAATTCCGGATGTCTCGCTTGTCCGGAAATAATGCATATAATAATAATAGGCAATGCACATAAATTGCACATAAAATGGATTAGTTCATTTCTTTAAACAAATCTAACAAAAAATTCGATAAACAGTTTCTTATTAAATATATAATAAACTTATTAAAGAATTTCCAAATTTTGGATTAAGAAGAAGTCAAATAACCCGCGCTGAAGAATCGATAACCATCGACCGTCCCGTCGTGCCTCGCGAGCAACTTCGCAGCGCGAACTGCGCAGTGTTCCTTGTCAGGAATGTCGAACGCGTCTAAAATCACTTTCGGTCTATGTTGCATGTCGTCCCTCGGAATAATAGGCTACGTGCATTACAAGCAAGCTTACGACAGGTAAATATTGCGTTAGACAACATATTTCGGCATATTCTCGCAATTGACGACCTGCGTAAAAATCGTTTCAGGGAGCAGTTGCACTTAGGTGTGATACGCGACATCGAGCGACAGGAACGCCGCAAGGCAGAAAATGTCTACATTCTGCAGCAGCAGACCGAGCTAGCTAAGGAACTGCGTAGAGGGCAGGCAATACGTGAGAACGATACGTAACGATTGTTACACGCGTGATTGTTAGTCGACGAATTTTCGTAAGGAATAAATAAGCCCGTGTGTAAAGTATCCCGTCCGGTCATTTTACTCCATTTTGTATGCGCGTCGAGTCGCCGTTGAAGCGTCCTCCTCTGGAAACACTTGAGTAGATTTATAGCTTTCGCACGAGCGCTATGGCTACCAACGAAGCAGCAGATCAACCGGGTAAGTTTGGAGCCTCGCGTGTAGAAGAAAACCAAAAGCGTTATAACGTAATATATGCCATTTTGGGGTGTATCTTTACTCCGCTTGTATATGTACATATATTGGGGTTATAATTCTATAACACTACGAACTGTAATATGTTAAATATCTCAGCGATGCTTCTTTAAATGACTTTGATTTATTCTTTTGTAGCCAATGTCTTTTTTTATATAATCATAATGGTTGTTATCTTATGTGCTATTCTTTAATGGAAGGAAAAGTCAAAGGTGCATTTTGCGTCCATTGCAAAGTTTTACTATAAATAAAATGGGTAATACTAAAGGAGAGTGGTCCTCCTCACCGATTTCATTAAAACTTTTTTATTTAATGTATTTTCGTGCGTAGAATCGAATTCGGCAATAAAAAGTGTCGCTCTCGCCTGTGAAGCGAGATATTAATTGTTAAAGTTGACGTGTTTTAGGGTTAGGATACCTGTCATATCGACGTTATATAACGAAGTGAGCATGCGCTGTGAATGCGTCGTGACAGAAAGCGCGCAATATAAGTTGCAAACCTATGTGGAAGTAGTGAGATTGAATAATAACAAACTTACGTGGAAGTAGTGATATTGAATAATAACGCGTGGGCGAAACCCTCCCCCTGCACCCCCGCGTAAGATTTATAACATAACTAGAGAGCTCCGCACTAACAACGTAGAAACGAACATCGTGGACGTAGGTTTCCTTTTTAAAAGAAAACCTACATCCAAGCTGTTCGTTTCCACGTTGTTAGTGCGGAGCTCTCTAGTTATGTTATAAATCTTACGTGGGGGTGCAGGGGGAGGGTTTCGCCCACGCGTTATTATTCAATATCACTACTTCCACATAGGTTTGTTATTATTCAATCTCACTACTTCCACATAGGTTTGCAACTTACCACTTTTCTTATTTCACGCGCTCAGATCACTGTGCATGCCTGAATAGTCTCTGCTGTCGCTGCATACCTTGGTAATGACAGATTTCCTAATCTCAATAGTGGTCTACTTTAAAAATTAATATCTCGCTTCACAGGCGAGAGCGACACTTTTTATTGCCGAATTTGTATTCTACGCACGAAAATACATTAAATAAAAAAGTTTTAATGAAATCGGTGAGGAGGACCACACTCCTTCAGTATTACCATAAAATGTTAAATACTTGCGTTTCATTTAACTGTTTAATTTTTTTGTTTTATGTAATAGGAGATTCAAGTTTATATCAAATGCTTGAATTCTATCACGAATAAAATGTTGTACGTTGTAATATCTATGCTTTTCAACTTTATACTTTGTTTAATTAGACTTGAAGCTGTACAGCGTACATAAATAACATGCATAAAATAAAGTGTAATATTATAGTGAAAACATTTCAAATGCAAAGAAAGTTAACAGGTGGTTCTTGTTTTATAGATTTGTCTTGCATAGAGGAGAGTCTTATGAGTCTAGAGAAATTGGATAGAGCGTCTCCTGATTTATGGCCCGAGCAGAGTGAGTACATTTTTTAAGGATCATTTATGAGTCATGTATACACAATACATCATATATGTAGCGAGCAATGAAGTTCCAGGTGTACATGAGTTTGTTGCTCAAAATTCACCGCAGACAGAACCATGTTTTTGGGCTGCGATGTCGCAGGATGACATTAGCCATGTGCATCGTGAGTTGATATGCATTAACATATAATTCTTCATCCTGTTGCTAAATACCGTAAAATATTTTCTTGCAGAACTGGGTAATTTGTCAATGACCGGGCTTATCTCGGAAGTGAAAAGACTGCACGATTTAGCTTATCAGCTGGGTCTAGAGGAGGCTAAGGAAATGACGCGCGGCAAATATTTGAATATATTTAAACATAAATAACCTTCTAAAATAAATTTTAGATTTTGCAAAAAAAAATAAAACTCGTGAAAATACAATACTACATTCGGTATTCTTAAAAAGAACCGTTTTAAGACGTTTTTATATTTTTGCAACCTTAAGAATTCTCTAAGATCCACCTTGTGTATCTCTGTATATTTACAAATGCAGACGGAAAAATGGTGCTTGAGTCACAACTAGACCCAAATGATAGGATTCCAACCTGATCAAAAAAAAAGGAAAACATAAATATGTGAACTACATCTGTAGTATATATGTAAATATTTATGTTGATAACATACCAGGAAATATGTGTCCGCATACTTGTATAACAGAGGACTACCGCTGTAACCTGAACAAGGTTCACAGTTTCCTTTGGCGCATAATTCGACAGATAGAGCTTGGCTTAAATAGTCCGAGCACTGCTGCTTAGGTGCGAGTTCTAGTTGTAATGACTGTTGCGTCAGTGGTTGCGCTGGATTACAGGGTTACAGCACTTGAACGTTACATAAACACAGCTTACAGTTTACGCTTTACGATAGTTTGTTCTATTAATACAATACCTTTTTGACCTGACAATTTTCCCCAGCCGACCACAGTGCATGTACTTCCTAGGCTGACGTATCTGTCTTCTGGTATAAAGCAGATTGGTTGAGCTGTGGCTGAAGAAGACCGGATATGTTGCTATTTCATTGAGGCTGTGATTGTCACAGTGTCTTCAACACGTATATAGTTAAGAATTGTACATACCTGTAAAATCGATCGCTTTCTTCAAGCGAAGTAAGGCAATATTGTTGGAAAAACTTGCGGCGTCGTAGCCCGGATGTTTAATTACATACGATATGTCGTGGCTACTAGTATTATGCCCGCAAAATAAATTATTGCAATCTGGATTCGACTCTGTATTATATTCACCAATAAGCACAGAGCATCTAAACACCAACGAGGATTATTATAATTACTGCATGCTTATACAATTCAATGCTGTCATACGATCGAAAATCTGAGCAACGATCATTCGTTATATTTTATTTTCGACTGCTATATATACATATATATATATATATATATATATATATATATATATATATATATATATATATATATATACGTACAATTTGTATCTGTCCGATTTCGCGAGTGCGCATGTAGCTGTAGTCAATACAGTACGCTCATTAACAATCACGCCATTGCACGAGTATTTGATCTCACCCGTTAATGTATCTGAAAGCGAATTCTTGCTAACAGTCTGAAAACGCATGTCTTATATAATAAAAGAGATATAGCTAACTTTCTTTCTCTCTCTCTCTCTCTTTCTTGTCCTTCGAATAAATAAAATTGTATATAATTTGCTATATACATGATGCCGCAGAAGTTCTTTTGCCTTGAATTTTTGTTGAGAAATTTGGAATCAATTTTCAATGAAAAATTGATGACTTTTAATACAGCATTTTAACTTTGATGTTTTAATTCAAATACAATTGGTGGTTTCTGGGACATTTTGTATATTACGCAACTCTATGTAATACAAGCACTTGTGAATACGTGCAAAGTACTTGCTTATAAAACCGATCCTTGCGACAAAAGGATACAATCCTAAAGTGTTTACGTTGCTGCGAACAATACTTTTTCCACACTGAATGCTTGAAGATGGTTGCGTTGGATACGCATCCAGATTTCTGTCTGGATATGTTGGCTGTTCGGTGTAACTGTCGACACTGCAGCAAACTTTTATGCGTGTTCGATCGTACCCGCACACAGCTTGTCGTAATCTGTATTCAAAAAACTCACGTATGTAGATATTATGCACTTGTCCCTTCAACGTAAAAAGACGACCACGTTACCTGTGAGCGGAAAGCGCGTTTTGACTCATTAGGGACACAACCGCCGGGCAGTATTCGATGAACGCACATTTCTGATCACTAGGACAAGAAAGAGAATTATTCTGGCACAAATCGTACTGATACCAAGGATACTCGCACACCTCCGAAGTTACGATCGGCAGTAAAAGTAATAGTAACAGGCAGCACATTTTTCGGATATAAATGCAACTGAGAGATGATCACAATCTTGACGAGAATAAAAATTCGTTAGTTTCGTACAAGCGGAGACCTTGACGTTGTCAGTCGATTTCGAGAAGCAAAATTTTGTAAGACAATCCTTTCCATGAAAGGAGTATGCAAGATCGATCGACTTTTTAGAGAGATAAAAATTTTTTTCTCAAATTTCTTTTATCGGATATATTGTGTTTTTCATGTAGAGACGCGACGGCGTAATGCAGATAGATTGCGTAGTCCGTTTCGCATTCGCGACCAACATCGTCTGTACCGGATGATGAACTGATTTCGTTGCATCGCACACCCGTATGCGACAATTTCGTTTCTCTCGGTTACCTTGACTAGAGCATTATTCGCACATCCGGCGGAACTGTGATGATCACGCAAAAAGTATACGTATTATACGATTAATTCGCGAAACTATGTTACTTCGATTTCTTGAGAAGACAACAGAGGATTGATATAATTACTTCCTTAGTATAAGCTATACTTAAATTAGCGAATTAAAATAAAATGGATTACTTTCTTAAACGCTGCGATAAATATGTACAGCGCGAAAATATTTAATGAATGATAAAAGGAAATACTTTGTATTTCTACAAAAGCAATGGAAAAATGAAGATTGAACACCTTATATAAGATATTTACATTGTTTATTAGACTGCATTGTCTAATTGTGTGACCCAACATGTATATAAAATTTATTTATATTCGTATAACATATAACGTTATAAACGTTAATTTGATAAAATCGTAGAAGCAAAATAATAAATTATTAAGTACTATTTGTATAAAAATTGCTTTGCTATATTCGGTACATTATGGATTAATGGTGCATTAATGAATTTGGTTTGTATGTTTTTTTCAATTCTCGTACGAGTAGGGAATAGGGAAGACTTTAACAATGTGAATTTCGTCTTTCGTTCCATTCGATCGCGGTCTCGATGATGCCGGACGATCGGACGAAGTCGACGGCAACGATATTGGCGGTGCGTTGCCATTTGCTGTTGTACCAATTCGTAACATTGATATTAACTTTCTCCGCCATTTGGCGAATACTTCCAAGCCGGTTTAAGATTACGTCCCATGTATTGGGCGTCAACTCCGCCATCGCTGATCTCGGTATCGATCTAGGATGTCTGAAATGAGAGCCGCCAGATTGGCATAATTATAACTTGCATTATAATATCTCCGTTCATGCTGTATTGAGAGCAAAACTAAAGACACTTTTTTTATGCAGTAAAGCTCCAATTACTATCAATTGAGATCATTATAAACTTAATCGGGATCCAGCTATTATCGAGATCCGATAATCTTATCAAAACTCGGACCGGATGTAAGTGTTCAATCTGTTTGCCGCGCGTACATACACACGATTATTTTTTGATCGATAATGAGCGAAAATACTTATAAAAACCAAGAGTAGGTATGTGATGAAAAGAGGGATTTTGAATAATTTAGAGCTACTTGGTGTCGGCTTTGCATACCCGAGACTTTCCGTTTCGATACGATTCAGATAATTGAACAAGTCTTCGATAGTCCTGACGTTTCCCCATTGATGAGTCACGCAGGGCCACACGCTTTCGTAGCGACTGACAACTCGTCTCTCGTCGTAACCGATGATGAGTCTTTTACCAGACGACCAGATCGTATTTAGCGTACTGCTCCACCCGTAACTCTTCGGCAGATAGTACCCGGCGAATTGTTCTTCGAGAAACTCAATGAAGTTGTCATGCACCGCCAGATTTTTTCCGAAGCCTAGCAACACCATCATATATTTCACATAAATGAGAAAAATCTACTGTTTACAAGTCCTAGCTTCGAGTTGCATAATCTTGCTATTGTTACTGTCTCATTATTAATTGAGAGTCAGTGAATCACGCTACGAGATAACATTATGTCCGTGTGTTTCATTCCCCATTTTGCTACATTCGTCGTAATTTGTTGTCTAAATAATATGAAACAATCGGCACGAAACAAGATTTGTAGGACGATAAACAAGATATCTTAGAATCTGAGTTTTTATAATTTATCTATTAATTCTCATATAAAATTTACATAGAGCTCCACATTAACTTGATAATATTTTGAATCAATCCTTTATTGCGAGTGAATTCAAGAACGGTATTCGAGGGTAACAATATTTTTCTGTATTTTAAAGAACGCGAAAAGAAATGTTGATTCTACTATTTTTGCCAAGAACTGTCGATTGCTTTAACTGCTAAATTGTATTACCAACTGGAAATTCCTGGATGTCGAATATTATGATCTCGTTCGTGTTGTCGAGGAAGGTCTTCACCTGATTCACGACGGTCTGCATGGGAACAGACTTGATTACTCCATGATTCGCCCACCATCGCGAGATGCTGTTGGTGGGATAGTGTCCAACTCTGATGTCGAGATATCGGACCCCGTAAATCAGTTGCGCGAGCACGTCCACATCCTGCAGTTTAATTATCCTAACGATTACCAGCAACGGTTATTCTATATTTAATTCTTATCCACTTTTAATGCATAAGATCTCTTTAATGTCGTCCGAACATGTTTGCCAAATACTCGAGTGCGACAAGCGTCTTATTTGAAGCAAAAGGAAGTTTATTTTGAATCAATCGAAAGAAAATCGTAGAAATAAAGATCTATCAGCTCTGCAACTTCCAACTCGGAATCACGGTTATCGTAGCGAGATTAACTTTGCTGATTATCTGGTTTTTCAATTTCTTTGTGTTATTAATTTACCTGCGTTATCACGTATCTCTCGACGATATTCTCAGAATTTGCCCGTTCGTGCATCATGTATGACGCAGAATCGTGCGTACCGGGCAGAAACACCCTGCTCATCGGCAGCGATCCTAACATGGCCCTTCTCTCTGTCATCCAGTGAGGTTGCGTTTGCAGGCACGTCGTCAGTCTTACCGTACCGTTTCTCAGCCAGGCGACATGGTAATCTATTAAAGCGAAATTCCGTTTTAAGATGGGGGTCACGTACATTAAAGATATTGCAAAGAAAAAGCGGTAGCGCGAGTAGTTTTTACATTCTTCGTAAAGTAGTTCTTCGAAAAGTAATTAACTCTTGTGCAATAAATGGAGGAAACAATATTTTCTGTACTATAGTAAATATGAATATATTTGAAAAGGAATTTTTGTAAACTTATTAAAAATTACAATAAAAAGTCGTTGTCGCGGAGTTGAAAATCATACGGATTGATTGTTATAATTAGCACATTTAATAAATAACGAACGGCACTGTTTTTATAATGTACATTGCTGATATAATAATAATAATTTACTATAGAAAATAATTCGTGCTAAAAGCATCGCGTATATTTTTATAATAACTTTTTAGAAAATGAAAATAGTAAATTTTTTATTTTTTTATTAATTAGCAGCAAATTTAAATAGAATTTTGTATCAAAATGGATACGATCAGTCGTTTCATTAAATTTGTATTTTATTCGCAAAATTTGCATTTTACTTGCTATTTATAAAACTAAACCAGTGCGGTATCAAAAACCGTGCAAAAGCATAATATAACAATAAACAGACGGTAAACCTCGAACCAGACGATGCACGGAGCACGACAACAAATTAATAGCAAATATTAAGTAAAATTACGTAGCAAATTAGTAGCAGATATTAAATAAAAAACTCAATCATGTCTTTTTAAATATCTTTAAATACCTTTAAGTACCTTTAAGTATGGTATAGCTTAAGATATAACAATACCTTTGTCTTAAGTATATCATATTTAAAGGTATTTAAAAAAGTATTAAAAAATGTTGAATAATCGAGCTACGTAATGGCAAGTCATGCACGATATTTGAAAATATGACAATCAATCCAACATGGAGGGAAAGACTTCGTTTTCAAAACTTAATTTGATGTTTTTAATTTATGGATCAAATATGTTTTCAATATACAAAAATCTACGATTACATGTAATGTGAATTAGAACACAAACTCTATAAATTTTACCGAATTCTGGTTTAATTTTTAAAAGAAGAACATTTGATCCTCAATATCATTATCATGAAAATGATTTTTCTGTGAACTTTGACGCTTCCAAATATATGGAAGTAAAATAGATTTCAAACGTATGAACTTATGGTTAAATTTGTTACGTTATTAGAAAAACTGCAAATTATATTACTGTTATTATTGCAGAGAAAAACTGATAATCAATAATGCGTGCCATTACAATTACAATTTCTGCAACTGATAATGTTGGTTGCAAAAATGGTTACAACTGTAACGTTACAACAAATGCATATTTCTCATTGTTGTATATATATATATATATATATATATATCTAATTATTAGTTTATATTGGAATTATGCAATTGCGATGTATATACATATATGTATATGTATATAAGTCGCGTACATACATATACATTGCTGAACGAACGTGAGATTCGAGGTGGGAACGAACTTGGCCTGCAGTCCGGTCCTCTTGATGCCACTCGGCGCGTTTGGTATCAGGGTATAAATTGGCTCGAGGCCGCTCGTGGGCTCGCCCGTGTAAAGAGCGATCATATCTCCCGGTCGATACCTGGCGTGATTCCAATAAATCTCGATCTCCCGTATCATTCGAGTAGACATTATGGGCGAGATAATCAGACCGACGTGCGCCTGTTGGAAATCTAAAAAGGGGAAACAGGCGTTTTTCTTTTATTTTATTTTTTTCGGTGCAAAGCTTTAGCTTGCGAAGAGAGACGCGCGAACGACTGGTGGAAATAATTTCAATGACACAAATTCTTATTGAAAATCGAAGCGATTCGTGCTCTGCGAAACTAATATGCGCGTTGACACGATTACATAAGTGCACAATAATTCGGTCTCCTTAAACAGATGACGAAATAATTTTGTCAAACTTGATAATTATATTGATAAAGTGGTATAAAAATATGACGATTCAATCGATTTATACATTGTATTTATCGTCTGTACAATTTCGCGCGTTCGCGTTACACTGTAAACTTAAAACTCACCGTCACCCGTGTCCGGACCACAAAACCTCGCAGTCGACACGCAGTCGACGATCGTTAACCAAGGGAAAAGGGCGAGAATAAATGTAAGTAGCTTCATCTTCGTGCACGAGTTAACCGCGGAGGGATCGTAGTAAATAAAATCTATCCGCCTCTTCGAGCCGTTGACATTCTTCTCGGCGCCCCCTTAATCGTGTCAATTCTTCCCACGAAGCCAACTGGCTACAAACTGCTGCAAAAGATGTCAGCCTTCACCTTTGATCCAACCCGGGTTCTTGTGTAACTCTCATGAGTGTAAGAAATTATCGTCGATGGAAAAACTTACGTTGACATATTTACAAATACAAACGGTCGTTCGAAATAAGCGATATCGCGTACATTAATGATACGTCAAATTATTCATAAGAAAAGTAAGAAAGGTTGATTCTTACGTAAATTAAAAATGTAATAATTTATCGAAATACCTCTTTTGCGATTGCAAAAAAAAAACTTTTATTTAAAAATCTGTTTTGAAATTTTTGTGTTACGTAAGTCTTTAGGATGTGATTTTAAGTGGCAAAAACATATGTTTATGCAATTTGAAACGTGGCTCCAAACCGTAAGCTACTCTAGATTGTAAAAATTACGATGGTTGATCCTGCAGCACGGTGATCCAAATTAAAAACAAAATCGCCAAATGAGCGTATACTGACACTCGCTCGTTAGCCCCGATATCACGATCGGAAAATCATCGATCGCGTGGCTCCTAGAGATTTCTCGTGCGCTTGATACCTCTCTCTCCGTTGATAGATCGTAACTGATCGTCGTACGTGCGACCAAGTCAAGTTGTGCAAGTTCAAGAACGTGGAATATGGTGAACGCGATGACGACAGAATCGTGAGATTCATAGTTATTAGGGAAAAAAAATTACGATTATGAATGTCGACTATTTATCTCCTCATTTTAATCGCCTGATCGTGCGGTTGCGCAAGCTCATTTTTTCCGCTCTTATTTACGAGATCGTGGACATGCGCCACGCGTCTTACGTCATTCTCAGGACGGAAGCGAGGATTTCTATTTTGTTTCGTAAAATTTATTTAATGTTTATCACATTTTTATAACGAGCGACTCATTTAATTTTAAAGTAATCAACGAAGTGAGATTTCTGTTTGAAAATTTTTTTGCAATATCTTTGCTATCAAAGAAATCAAAATTATGAAGAAAGAAGCTCTGGAGAATCCCCGTTAGCTATCTCTTAGTCTGCGAACTCGCCCACGCGATTGATCCCGATCGAGATCACTGAATCTCGAGGGGGAAGGGGGGACAGAGTCGGAGGAAGCCCTCCCCCTCTCAGGAAATTAATGCGATGATATTTCCGCGTGTTCCCGACGCAGACTCGACGTCGAATGATAAGAGGGGACCAGGAGGATGGTAGGGGAAAGAAGAAGGAGGGATGAGGAGCAGAAGAAGAGATCTCTTACCACGAATTTATCGGAAAGAAGTCGGCCCGGCTGACTTCGCGGTCGAATCCTTGATTATCCGTTCCTACCGTTCTCTTGACATCGGAGTAACGCGTAGTCGTTTTCCGTGATAATTGACGGCGAACGCGCAAAAAAGCCGCTGACTCGTAACGTTACCGCGTCGATGCGTGAAACTATGCGGCGCGATTCGGTATCACGCGAACTTCAGCAGCGACGGCGGCGGTGGCGATAGCGGTGGTGGCAGCGGCGGCAGTGGCAGTGGCAGAGTTCTCCACCACGCACGGTTTTTGCCTGCGTGGTACAGCAAAAATGTTTCTTTCTCGGAAGCAGGCAGCATGATGTACAAGCGGGGTGAATATTGTAGCGGTGGTATAATTAAAGGCCGCTAACAGAGGAGAAAAGAAAGAGAAAAGGAGAGGGAGGGAAGGAGGCCCCGTCGAGGGGTAGCCGCTGGTGGCAAAGAAATTCTCGGCTCTCTTGAAAAGAAGAAATGTAAGGAAGATGCGAAAAGAAAAAAGAGTATAAAAAGAACGGAAAGAAAGAAAGAAGGGGTGGAGGGGATAAAAAAAGAGACCGTAGAATGGAATGAAGGGAGAAAAGAAAAGAGAAAAAGAAAAGGCCAAGAGAGCGAGGTAGAAAACGAATTGCCATCTATATGTATTTGCGACATAGAGCTGCGTGAGCTGCAATCTTATATTGTTCTACTTTCTGTAGCGAACACATAATATACTCGTTATTATTAAAATATGCTAAGAACAGAGCTGAGTCATGCTACTAAAAAAGTATCTTTCAACAAAGACTTTAATGTGTCTCTTTCTTTTTCTTCAAATTCATAAATTATACGAATAATTTTTTTAATGGAATGTAGAAGGAAATAATTTAAATTCGTGCAAAGATTATTAAACAGACGATACAATTGTTTCTTCAGGACATACATTACAGGTAACAACATGTGCCATTCTATTTCGTTCAGAGAGTTATTAGTTCACGGTATAATAACGGCTCGCGATACAATGTACAAGATCGTAACTGTTTTTCCACCGCGTGAGTCGCCGGTATGCCAGAGACATTAAGCAAAAAGTGTTAAACAGACCTTGGAACGTATTCCGACTGTAAATTTAGCGCTAATGAGACGACAAGAGTATTTACGTCTTCTGTACTTTGCGTGAATTATCTTCAAACATTAACTAACAGGCTGATCTTTTCTCAGGAAAGAACAGAGCTGAGTTGTTATCGTCTGTTTAATAATCTTTGCACGAAATTTAAATTATTTCCTTCTACATTCCATTAAAAAAATGTTATTCGTATAATTTATGAATTTGAAGAAAAAGAAAGAGACACATTAAAGTCTTTATTGAAAAATACTTTTTTAGTAGCATGACTCTGCCAAAGTTATTATTTACAGTAACATTACTCATTTTTATAATTATTTTTTTTTTACATATCTCAAATTAAAATTCTTTTGTAGTAAACTACTTTGTTATTAACTAAAGAGTGTAAATTTCTTAACTACTAGGCTTTTCGAAATTTTATTTCGCGAAAAAACATTTTTTCAGTATTCGCTAAAAAAATAGCTCTACATACCAGAATCCATTACTAAAAGGATATCCTGTCGTTTTCAGATACTCTGTGTATGTAACAAAATGTATATATATGCAACAAAGAAACCATCGAGAACGTCACGGAAATAATTTTAAAATAAATTGCTTAAATATATATTCAAAAGAGAAATTTCTCGAGATAATGAAGATTAATACGGAAGATGGAAGTGAAAGCGAAGATTAAATAATACGTAACTTCTAAATACACAAATTCTCTACCTTGCTACAAGTATCTCAATCTTTTAAATAACAATATTCATTTTATTTCTGATTCTCGAAAATAACAAAATTGAGAAACTAAGCATCTCCAATTATTTTGATGTAGAACGCCAATAGTTGATAAAGCAAACATCCACAAATTAGAACTTCTTACTATTTATATTTAATATTAAATAGTAATGGATTCTTATATGATATATGGGTTCCCGGAGAGGGTGTTAGCCTATTCACCTCGTACTCCTTCACTCACAACCTTCAACTCTTCAATCAACTTTTTATAAATGCGAGGCATACATGGAATGAGGGTCGGGATCGAATCCGGGGACCCGTCAACCATTACTCGACCGCTTTCACACGGAGGTACGCGCCACTCAATACCAAGTAGTATTTAATAATATAAAAATTTTTAATGTACAAAAACGTGTCTGAATATGAGAGGAATAATGCGGAAAGTTGCAAAGAGTTTTTGCAGTCAGATTAATCATCACGTATAACTAGGAGGAAAAAAAAGAAATTCGTTACGTACCTGTTGACAGGCTTCGTTGATGATCGCCGAGGTGTAAGCTGGAGAAACATAGATAACCTTCGTTACGGAATATTTTCGCACGCGCGTTTATTAGCTATATATAGAAAATGATCTCGATTCTTTTATCAGCGACTGTTAATCTCCGACGCGAGCACGAACGTTAAAAATGAAAGCGGGAACGGGGGCGTACGGTGTACAATAAGTAAGCGTTTGCTCCGCTTGTATTGCGCTTACGTAAAAGAATCACTGCGCAGAGAGCGAGAGAGAGAGAGAGAGAGAGCATTATTCATTTCCGCTACCGCCATCATTGTTGCGTGATTACCATACGATAAAACCGCATTGCAGGATGCTGCGAAATAGCCGTGCCATCGGGAAACAATGAAAAAAATGTCCAATGTAAATTCTACGCAAGTTTTACAACGCAATAGAATACAGTGTGAACAACTAAGAATTATTACATAATAATATTTAAATAACATTACATAATTTCTGTGTCAAAAGCAGATACATGAAGGATCACTTTATCGATATCAAAGTTAAAATTGAAAAATTTCATCGGCTGGTTATGAATCAGTAAGGAGAAAAGACGATAAAATCAGAGAACGACAATTAACTCTAATAAATCATAATAATTTACAAGTGCAGTAGTCGCAAATTAAAAATATTTTTTTCCGTTTGGCGAATAAACGCGATATTACGGCGATAAGCATCGACATTCTATTTCACGCTGTCGGGGTTTACGTCGAGGAACGTGGAAGGCGAAAAGACTTAAAGAAAACGCCATGTGTGACATTCTTCGGGTTTTTCTCATCTTCCTTTATTTTACAAAACTGAAAAAAAGAAAACTTCTGCGAGAGTAACAAACTTTTGGCTTATGTGACTAGTTGTAATACTTAGCAGCAATACTAAATTAGTGCAGTGTAAGTATGTACATTTGTGTTTACAGTTTCCGACTGCGCGAGAAAACACGCAGGCTCAGTTTACAGAGTGATTACACCTTCGACGATAATTTTTATCCTAGTACAAGACTCCGAAATAACCAAGTTGTTTTTTCCTACGTGATAAGAGAAGAGAAGAAACGCCAATTACGGTTTTTATCTTTCGTTCGCGCGGAGAGCGTCAGCGAAGAACAATACGACAAGGGAGGACACACGTACGCGGGTAAAATCGGCAAATCTCGTCTCGTCCTCGTAATTTCTCCGCCCGTACACGTCCCGGAATGACGTGTCCTAGTTGCTAAAGGCATACAGAATATAATAACAAGTTACGCGCGCACATGCACCGTTGATCTTGTCCGATGAAAGCGAGCGAATGAAATTTTGACACACACGCTTTCACTCGGCATATCCCCGTACATGTCGTCGATATTATCTCGGTACATCGTACGCGCCTTAAACAGGATAATGCGAATAATTTAACTTACGGATTATAAATACGTAAATGTTACACTACTACTACTACTTTAGGATAATATTCATAGTCTCTCTCGTGGAAGACGCGGTTATGGCAGGATTTTCATTTCCTTCCTTTTGTTTTTAAAAAAATGTTTCCTTTTTACTCATTTATATTTATTTATTTATCTATTTATTAGGAATAAATCTTTCTCGCCACAGCGCAGACCATCTTGGCTTTCCTCGTCGTGGAAATCGAGTGACTCGAATAATTGCGTTCCTGTCGAGTCGACATTTTATTTTATTTCACCGTTCACGCGGAAAAATGATTGACAATCTCGTTGACAACCCGAGCAATTAGCACGCGTATACCGGAAAACCACGAAGGCCTGTCACGTAAATGCAGTACGTTTATATTTATATTTATATATTATGTAAGGATTATATTTGGAGACTAACGTATTTATTTATCGAATGTTTGCGATAATAGCGGTATATTTTACAGACTTATGTCACTATTTCATTACTTTTTAACTTGCCACTCTCTGTAACTGTGCATTACAAATTGATTTTAGTTGATAAAGTTGATAAAGTATCTCAAACATCGCTAATTTGTCATTTTTAAAGCTTTTTTTTTTTAAATAGTAACGCAGAAAATTCCACGCTTGGTACGATAAAATGTTAAAAAAAAATGAACCGTATTCCAAACAGCATAAATAATAAGCACGGGAATTGTATGATGAGTGAGGAAATGTATACACATGGGCACGCAATTGCGTGTGAATCTTAATAAATAATTCACGCGAGAAATTACAAGGACGAAAGCTTGGTGCGTTTTACATCAATTTTTCCTTCTTTCGAAACCGCGCGGCGCGGCGGTCGCCTTCGTTTCCGTCGAGATTCGTTGGTAAATCTTTGTCAACACTTGGTGCAGACACGAAATCATCGTAAATTTCAAGCTCGTAAAGTCAATCGAGAAATCGGACAGGTTCGTAAATCAATTCGCAACCGCTTATACGAGTCGTTACTCGATTTTAAAATTGTAAAGCTGCGTAATTTTTCCCTCTTTAAAATACGAGATGTTTTTTCTGTCTGGTCACGACACGTGCCGCGCCTTCGAATATTCTTTTACAACAAGTTAAACAACTCCTCTTATTCGTCGGGAACTTTATACGGATACGTAATTATGAGAAATTGTCCAAATAAAAATAGATACTTACTTTTGCGACGAGATCGCTGATTGTGCGCACAGGCGCACGACGGAAGTATTGCAACATAAAAAAAATATTACAATGCGCAGGAAAAATGATCCTATATTTTAATAATTCAAATGCCTTTGAGCACGAGTAACATCTGGCGATTGTAAAATTAATTTTCTTTTTACAGCTTACAACTAGATTCGCGGGTCAAGTCGAATTAATAATTCAATTAGCGAAATAATCTTATTCAAATACACAATTTACACAGTTACGTCCCTTTCGTCCTCGAATTTTACAAATGTATAGATAATTCTATTTAAAATTAACATTTCACTCTGTCACTCACAAACACACACATACACATACACACGCATACACAAACACACATTCTCTTTTTCTCTCTCACGAAATTTCTTAAAGCCATCATATAAATTTTAAGAAAAAACTAATATACGTATACATCGTGTGGAATATTTTTCTAACAATTAGGTTGCGTAACTTTATTAGTAAAAGTATTAACAACAGAGAATTAATTCGAAGAAATTTGTAGAGTATATATCATGAGCTTTCATGAGCAGTGAGTTTTCCACAGTGTCCTAGAAAATATTGATAGCTGCTTTTCGACTCTTTTTTTAACAATTTAAGGATTCAAAATTTAATAACAAAAATTTAAATCAATAATAGTTTTTAAAATCAAATTATAGACGTTACAAAAAAAATTAATTAAGAATTTGGATAATTTGGGGACTAAGAAATATGTATATTAAGTGCCTCACAAAATCGTGTAACGATTTATCGGGTTTTCGGATCGCAATAAGTATTAGAAATCTTATTATCGTGACGTTAGGTGATTCATCTTGTACGATATTTACGTATGTCATTCGATTAGGACCTGTATGTATCGATTTTTTTTTCTTGTGCGTTTCGTGAGCAGGCGATGTGATCGATACGAGGAAGGAAAGGAAAGAAACCATCGAAAACGACGGTAGCGACGGCTAATTTAAAGCTAAAGTCTTCAGTATCAGTCCATTGGAGTTCTCATGCGCGTATAAATTAGGTACATGGTGTGCACATGTGATCGTGCGGTCAGTACTGCAACTAGAATAGTAATTAACCGGAACTATTTCGGACTTTCCAGCTCGCGCAGTCCCTTTTTTTTCTCGTAGTTCGTAGTGACCGAAGAATTCTAGCCGATCTAATTCCGACAGATTCTGCTTGTTACACACTATGTGTAACATTGACGGTAAACGCAAACATTATTTCTTCTAAAACTTAATTTTATTCAAAATCGTTCAATCAGGTTGAATCGAACATTTAAATTAAATTAAACATTGAACCATATTCAGCGAAAATTTCAAAACTAATCAAAAAGTTTGATTGTTTCTTTGAAGTTTATTTAAAGAAATATATTGAATTTTTAAAAGATCAATTGTATGAGTAATTAATTGCACAGTTCCGAATGTACGTTCGTTATTTCCCTTTTTTGTGATTATTTTTGAAAATTATACATCAATCTGATTGATTTGATATTCAATGGTATGCAATGGTAGCAATATCCGCAATTCAACGACAATAGAAACGCGACAATTCGTGTATTCGCGTACGAGTTATCCCGTTATCCTGTTCAATTGCGGAGAAAATCGAACTCGTCGGAAATAGCGGTTTGAATTCTGGCAAACCATTCTGGATGTTAGTGTTCGTTGAAATTATGCCATTCGAGAAATTCAGACGTGCCATGACAAGAGTTAAACGTACGCTCGATACGAGCGGAACCAACGACATATATACGTAAATCAAGCATTCTATTTATAGAAAACGGAGCCGTGATTCAAGTCGAGTTGTAAAATTGAATGTAATTGTTCATTTCAGTCAGTGCCCTTTTCGCTATTATTACAGCAAGAGCATTCGCTTTGTCACGTGTTCATTTGTTATAAATGCATAATCAATACTACTACTTTGTGAAAATGAGACCATGCGAGAGAATGTACACAAGAATTTGGCAAATATGCAATACAGTAAAGAAAAAAGAAAGAAAAATAGAGAAAACGTGATGAAGGAGCATCGATTTCTTCGAACTTAATTTTCACGTCTTGAAACACATAAAAAATCTACAATGTGGAGAATATTGTACTAATGTACAATATTTCGCATCACTTGTTTATGAATCATCAATACTGCACATTCACCGAGGCTCTCGGAAAACTTAAAATTAATGGCAGTTTGTATACATGTCGTTGGACGATACCAATCTCGTGTAGAATAAAATACAAGATAACGATAATGCTATGAAAATAAATTAGTGAATCTTTTGCTTTAAATATACATGCATAGTTTGTTGCAGCTACGGGGCTTCGTGACATCCTTACGTCATGGCGTTGTTGAAATTACACATGGTCGTGCACGCCGTACATTTCCCGAAGCAGATAACATTAACAAACAAAAAAAAACAGACTGGAGAACGTGCTCCGTAGTTCGCTCCGCGTAATAGCGCGATCGATTGAGCTTAAAGAGCTATCGTTAATCATACATACCTAATTACATATGATTAATTAACTAATTAATTGAAGTGCTGTACAAGTGACGAGGGCGCGATACGCCGCGATGGGGAGCTACACGAGGGTGTGTAAAGAGTTCTCAATAAATACTCCTTAAATTACAAATCTTACGCGATCCGAGGGGAGTTCCTGGCGTATACTTAAAGTTAAGCCAACGTCTCTTACGCGACAATTATACAGCGTGGATGCTCATACGCAGACTCACACACGACGCGTGTGTATACAATGCAAGTATACGCTAATACAAGGGTAGAGGCGCACCGTTAATATATTATCAATAGTGTTAGTCGTGATTGGACCATTCGAGACTCGTAGTCAATTATAGGTATGCAATATATTAATCGGCTGTTAATTCTCTAACTAAAGGTCTCCCCTGAAACGCCGCCAAATCTCTAGACAAATACGACGGCCGCGTGGTGACCGAGTGGCGTATGCCTGTGTTCCAGTCATGGCGCTATCTTATCGGGGAAAGAGAAACGTGAATCGACGAGACGAAACGAGCGAAAATGCTCCTCCGCTTTCGTCCGAAAATCCTCCTCTCGGATTTTTCGTCGTCGACGCGACCGCTCTCGATATCCGCGCAAATCTCCAAGAAACCCGCGAAGAATCGACCTTTTCCACTCTCCGTATCTTGCCTCCCGAGAGACAATATACACTATAAATGGTCTACAAGTACGCAGTTATTTCTTTATACTCGTCTAATCGACTATCTATTCGTCTAACATTCCTAGCTTCTTCTATATACATACAGGCTTGCATTGCGGTGGTAAGGAGCTCAAATATCTATGTTCCTTCCCGTTCTTTCTTTTTTTGTTTTTTATATAACGTAGAAAATATATAGGCCACAACGATATCGCGCTGCTCCTTTCCGGGGGATACTGAGGGATGTTACGATGACGAGAGTGAAACGAGTCGCAAAAAGTATTCTATTCTACGCGTAATCTCGTAAAACTTTCTACAATTAACTGAAGAAAAAAGAAAAAAAAAGATATATTTCCGAGTATTTTAGCCTACGCTACGGTTTTTCGTGACACGAGGATGAAGAAGCGGCGATACGTCTGTGGCGTTCGCGCGATTGCTTGGGAGTTTGTGATTCTTGAAATATATTTGGCTTCGCCAAACGGCAGGGTCCGGGCACGAATAAATATCTCGCTTTATTACTAGACTTCGACTAGCCGGGTTCGGAACCGAATGATTTTACTCCCTATCGGTGAAACGGAGCATGAAGCCGGAAAAATGTGCGTCTGAATAAATAAATACGCTTCGTGTGCAACGAGGATAGAAGCGGCCATTAAGTTTGACATTCTCGTCACATTCTCGATTAAATTGCTGAAATTATATCGGTTATAATGCGTTTCCATTTAATTGGATCGCTCGCGATTAACGCAAAAGAGTAAAGTTACTGAATTATCCGCAGTTCTTGGAAACTCGTCATTAAGCAAATAATTCATATTCCCAGCTCAGCGATCGTTTCCTCGTTTTTATGTTCATCGACACAATGGCTCGATCATGGACGCATGCGAATGCAACCGCACAGAGTGACTGAGCGTTCAGCTGTGATTATGAAAATTAGGATGACGCATGTACAACGTGATTAATCGCGTTCTATGAGACTGACTAGGTGTATGCGCGTGATTTGCCTATCTTTGCGGGAACAAATGGTTGTAACGATGAGCAGGTGTGCTACAAGAGGTGTGCTGACTCGACGCGAATCCTTGAATTGTCGCGCCCGATGATTCATACGATCGACGTTTTTATTATCAGTGTGCCGTCAAACATCTCTTTTTTTTCTTCCTTTCTCTTCATTTGACACGCGTCGCCAACCAGCTTGGCATTCGTGATTTTCGTGGTGATCGATCAGTTCTGTGATTAAACGAGAAAAACGGGACAATTCTATGACGCGAGATGTACAAGTTCAATAAATATCTGTGCTTAACGGACAACCCTGCGAATATAAATAATACGGCGATTGCGAAACGCATCGAGTTCTTTTCTAATACTCAGTTATCGGTTTTTGTACTCCTGAAAAAAAAATGCATCGCTTATCGGGAGAGAGATTCATTCGAGAAGAACTCTGACCTCACTCGACGCGCTCCCTCTTTCGGAGAGGATCGATATTCCCTTTTCTAACGATTCGAAATTTCCGAGCGAGCGAGTAACAAAATACTCGTATAAACAGAGTCCAACTGGGTAGGCGAGAAAAATACTTTTGAAAGAAACCTTACGCGACATTTATCTGGATGACACACATGCAGCGATTTCAGTAATTACATTCGCACGTTTTTCATCCGAGCCTTATATTGTTGCCTGCCTTGGCCAGCACAACGACGCGATTACATATATTCCCGCAAGCGCGAACAATAAACCTCGAGCTATTATTTATCCAAGTCAGCGCGGCCCTCGCTCTCCCCGGGAATCCGATATTCGATATAAAATGGGTTTCGTGAGACTCCAGAGCGCTTCAAGTAGCTCCCTTTCGACCGTTGAAATATATCTCGACTGGAATCAATCTTGTCGGAGCGCATATGGTAAAAAGATCAATGATCAAAAAGAGAGAAAAAAAAAGAATTACGAAACTGACTTTTGGTTCTTCTAATATTGCTCCTCTAATATTCGTGACGCGTCGAGGAAACGGTTGCTTTTTCTCTGCGAAACGAGGCTGAAACATGATGCAGTGATATCCTATTTCCTAAGACCCTGATAATTATGGTGTGCCTTCGGTAGTGAGAGCTTTGTGGAGAAAGCAGCCGATGTGCTAAGAGTGTATATACCCACGTTACAACGCAGTACGACGCGTTTGGCTATCTCGAGGGAAAAGTGAATCTAAGTCTAAGAGCGTACAATATGATATAAAATATAATCTCTAGTAGGAATAAATATATATGTCTATATATCTATATCTATATAAATGTATATATATATATATATATATATTACTTTTATAGCGGCGCTGAGGATTATAATGTTACAAGGGCATATCGATAAAGTGTTAACGTTCCTTAAGTATTTAAAATGGCATACATATAGCATAAATAATTCTTTCGTATCGAGAAATGCGAGAGGATGATTATTTGTTATATATCTAAATGATGTGTGATCTAAAAAACGCGTCGTACCGGCATTTCGGGGGATCCGGCCACTCGGACGAAACCTCGAGATGAACATTGAGAGCCATTCCACCTTCCTTAAACTGTACAGTCGTCTAAACTTTATTAACGCCGTCAACGGTACCTGCGTCGTATTCTCGTTATGCGCGGTAAAAGCATTATTGTAGCGAGAATGCTAATCGTATTGCTATAGTGCCAGCCGGCTTTCTCTCCTGATGCGAATGCAGCGAAATCGAAAAAATAGAGATTATATAGTATATGTATGTATAAACGTGTTGCGATATATCTATAATACGCGAGCGCGTAAATGGTAATGCTGATTCCGGTAATTCGAGCCATTCCAGATTTTCCGAATAGCGAAACCGTGCTCGGGTTTGCAACTCCGCGGAACATTAATTAATTCTTTGGAGTACGACAGCGACGTTCGCATATTACGTACGTTACGTTTTCACTCTGGTAAACGTTATCATCCTTGCGGAAAGTTGCGCGAGCTCCGCTCCGAATTACAAAAATCCATTCGTTCCTATTTGCGCGCTTATCTCGCTCGCGTACGCGTCTCGGATAATATTTTACGAGTCAGAAACGCGAGTTTATGTGTGATTTTATATGGTTTTCAATTTGACTATATCATTATAAAAAACGCTTAGCACGCGTTCCTCTTTTTAGTATGAAAGAGTTAAACGAGCAAGCAGAGTACGGCATAAAATCGGGCTCTACGCACTTTACACGACTCGTCTCTCTACTAAAAGCCGGTTTATCTGTCGCACCGGACAAAGAGATTCAGCTAATACATATATCACGCGCGCGACATTAACGTCTGGACTTTCGGAGAAACCGTAATCTGAAATTTAGAGTTCGGGATTGCTCAGGGAGGAAACCGATTCGAGTTTGCTTCGCTACAATGCGCGTCGCAATTAAGCCAGTCGTTATTACTAATTACTCGATACACTCGGTCCTTGCTGTGCGCGACCCATTATTACTCGGACAAAGGGGTAATGAAACAAGTTAGAAAGCCTATTTGCGAACTCAATCCGGGAAAGTCCGTTCTGCGGAGTTCCCAGAATTTCGAGACTCTTCCAAGTTTCACAAACGTACAATCCGCCTCTGATTATCACGAAACTCCTGTCACAATTATCGGCACCTAGACCGATCACGTCTCTATCCTCGATCTTCCGAAAAACGCGTCGAGAATGTTATTATAGCAAAATACTTTGGATTTACATTTAGCACTTTCGTCAATCAATGCTCCCGTGACACATGTTCTTTTTTTTTTCATTCTTTCTCTTTTCAATAATGACTTTTTTTTATTGAGACGTAATCTTTTAACCGATTTTCCTAAATCACGTGTACACGCGCTCGTCCGTAACTCTCTCGTTATTCTGCGACACGTTTTCCATTACTATTAAATTACCGAAAGATTGGTTGCTCCCTTGCCGGGATATAACGAGATGATAACTTTTATACTCTGTACAATCACCTGACAACGTGGATACGATATATATCTTAAAAAAATTCAGTGTTATACTTTCTTTTGTCAAAAGCACTTCTCTATTATTTCTATACATGTGATACGCTCTCTTTCTCTCTGAAATCTCCAAAAATATTTGGATAGAGTCTGTCGAACTGGAACGAATCTTGCGTCTCGAAGTTGTTGAAAATATTTGTACTATGAAGCAAGAAAGAAAATTGAGATTGTCTAAATGCAGAGTAATGTACAGTACAAATATTAATTAAGCTTCTTTTAACTATTTTAATTGCTTTTCGTGAGAGTGGAAACTGTTTTACGTATCTTCTTTAAAGATTGAAATGCGATGTTCAAGCAAATCTGATTCGAGGTTTTAAATTGTATTTATTTTGCTTGATAAAAACTTGCAAATTGTGTATTATTTTTGACTCGCCATTTTTACAGACTACCGAGAAATCTGTTTGTCGAATCTCTAGTCAGGTTTCACGCGACGGAGCAAATCATTCCGTAGTATCAATTGATGTCTACTCAAAATGCTTATCGAATCGTTCGCGTTTCAAGATACAAAACCGTAAGGAGATTCAAATTGGAACAAGAGCAAACAAGAGCGCGATCGAATACAAAGCGTTTTACGTTGGAGTAGTAATATTGACTTATGATGAACAGAGGGCAGACAAAGGAAAAATACAGAAATGGGAAAATTCTAAAAAGTGCAAAATAAAAATGTCTCGGCGATCGACAAGACCCGTTCCAGAGATCTCAATGTATTGCGTTTATATATCACCTACTTTAATTTGTCGTTACTACCTATTGATTGTTTACGTCACCCGATTCCGTATCTATAAAATCCAAGGCTAAAACGTCGAGATCTACGATATTGTGCTGTGCAGGGAAAATTGAAACGTGATCAGGCTGGTAGGCCCCTAATTTGCACCCATTAGTCTTCCTCTCCCTCCCCCTTCCTTTCTTATCCGTCACGCTAATTTTATTGTGAAGATTGTGGATCGTGGATTGTAGACACGCTCTTATTGCAATAATTTACCTACGAGGTACTTCGCAATTCTTGAGGAAGAGACTTGTGACTTTATTTACATGCGAGGGTGAAGTTTGTCTTTTTTTTTTAAACACACACATTCTCTCTTTCTCTCTTTCTTACTCACTCATCTAACTTTTTCTCTCGATATAAATTATTATGTATTACAAGACTATGCGCGGCGTATATTGCATCCAGTTCTATTTTAACTTACCACATACAAACTGCGAGTTTGAGTTAACTATTTACAACCTTGAGATTACTGTAACATATCGTGCTACAGGTGTACGTACGCGTGTGACAAGGAACTCTGGTTTATAGAAATTATTCTTCCACTGTGTGTCTCCATTTCGTCCTGAAACAATATTTCCCGAATTCGAAACGACAAAAAATGAGAGTGTCTCCCAAAAAGACTGACAACATCACCGCATGATTAACATCGTGCGAGCTGCAATACATTTTTATTTGAAATTTTTCTTTACGTTTATCAACTAACAAAGGCAAATGCGAAAATGCAAATGTTAGCTAAGTTTTTTGGTCATCAAAAAGAAAATTTTAATTATTCTTAATCGGTATTCTCTAATATCGAAAGTATGAAAAAAATTTCCTTCGATAAAATAGAGATGAATATTTTGTGACTTTCGAGATCATCGTTAAATGCTGGACAAGATTCGGGAATAATTGCTTCAAAACTAACTTACATGTCCATGCGAAGGATAAAGAAAAGTAATCCCACGAGGAATGAATAGTTGATACATGGCAGAAAGAACTTCGGGCGTGTTTAAGAAATAGAAACACAGGCATATGAAGCCACGGGTTGCGATTACGAAATATTACGCGCCTACATTTATTTATCTAATTATTCGGCTGCTTAGCTTCTATTACGAACACTATCTTTCTCCCATACGCCGTCGCAATGATGCGCGGAGCGAGGTTTTTTCTCTGTATTGCTATCCACCGTCAAGATCTGATTGATCCACAACAAGAGAAGGACATGAAACACTTGTCGCCGCGCAAGCGAGCGAGCGAGCGAACGAACGAACGATCAAGCGGGCGAGCAAGTGAGCGAACGAGCGTGCGAGCGACTTGGTAACACATTTTACATATTTTCGTCCAACGGCCACGTCGGACTACTCGCGTATTGCCCTGAGTACTGTTTGTACGTTAATATCTACATGTCCTTTCCTTTGTGATCAGAGACGATTTCAAGCAGTGAGTTACATTTCGTTCCGTTGAGTTTTGTCGCTCAATGGTACACCCATTAATCTCATCGATCGAGCGAAATGTCCTCGAAGTTCGTTACATTACCGAAATGCTGGAAGCCGTTTTTGAAGATCCGTCCCCGGCTGGTCCCTGCCTTCATTTGATCGAGCAACGTCACGTTGTCCTCGAAGTCCTTCACCCACCTCGCGGTTTCATGGCCCCAGTGAAATCGAATTGGCGCGGCATTGTGATAGACCTTCTTGATGCCGAGGCTACGTATCTCGTTGCCCTCCTCGGAGTGGTAAAACGAATTTTCGCAAAAGTCCTGGCCGAGGAATGGCTCCAACTCGGAGACGATCTCCATAAAGGTCGGGCGCTCGCTGGGCCGCCACTTGAAGCATTTCTCCATGATCTTCTGTATGGTCTCGGGACAGTTCCGCGGTATGTTCAGCATACCTTTGCGTAATACATGATGCAGCACCTCCTCGTTCGAGAAACCCTGATACGGTATCTCGGCGAGGGTGAGTATCTCGTAGAGCACGACGCCGAATGACCACACGTCCGAGTCGGACGTGAACACACCGTCGGAGAGATTCTCCGGCGCCATCCAGCGTATCGGCAATAGGCCCTTCTTGCCGATCTTGTAGTAATCGGTCTCATAGATATCTCTCGCCATGCCAAAGTCGCCGATCTTGCAGACCAGGTCCTTGGACACCATGCAATTGCGGGCGGCCAGATCGCGGTGCACGAATTTCTTTGACTCCAGGTAGGCCATACCGTCGGCGATTTCCGCGGCCATTCGCATTATCCTGGATGCGTTCGGCACCATCTGGGTGTCACGTATCCTACGCAGATACGTCTTCAGGTCGCCGTTCTCCATGAGCTCCATGATGACGAATGGAGGATTGCCCATGGAGACTACGCCTAGCAACTTGATGATGTGCCATGTCGAAAAGTTTTTCATGACCGAGGCTTCGTTTAAGAATTCGTTCTTTTCTCGCTGGCTGGCGGTTTCGGAGATCGTTTTGATGGCTACCTGTCCGGTGCCGTCGAGATATCCTCGGTACACCATGCCAAAGTTACCTAGGCCGAGCTCTTCTAGAATCTCAACGTTCTCTCTAGGCACTTCCCAGCTATCGACGACGTACTTAGTTTCGATATAATCTGGATTCACGCTGGCTATCAGTCGTTCCTGTGTCCGCTTCTTCTGATGGCTCCTGATGAGGAGCATTATCATAGTCACGATGATGGCTAGTGCAACTAGAGTCAACAGCGTCGCCATCATTATTCGACTGTTGTCCGATACACCGATTGAAAAGTAGACTACGTTGCTGAACGCACCATCACCCGCTAGCGACGTGGAGCGTATTTTCAGGCTATATCTACCCGGACTGAGGTTTCTGATGTAATGCTTAATATTCTTCTCCCTGCGACCGATGATCGGTATGCACTCGGTGCTCTTCTTCGCGTCCTTCACATCCAGATTCGTGTACTCAATGGTGTACGAGACGGTGAACGCGTTTGGATTCTTGACCGATTCCCAGGTGATTTCGACGATCGTATCATTAGTCACGTGGACCTTGACATTATGAATATCGTCGGCATTCGGTCGCTTCAGCGTCCGGACATTCGTATACTGAATGGTCGAGCACATCGGTACGTCGCTGTTCTTGACACCGCATGCGGCAATCGTGATAGTGTACAAAGAATAGTGGCGCAGGTTCTTCAAGACATACGTAGTATTTTGCGCACTGACATTGTACATGTATATCTCATTCTTTGGATGGCTGATCGTGTTGCTGCTATCAGCCGAAACGTCCATCCCAGTTTTCTGCTCTGTTGTGGTGGATAAACTGTTTGTAATATCATAAAACTTGTTCTCCGGCGAATTGTAATTATTAAAGACGCAATAATCCTTCCAGCCGGACGACAAGTGACTGATGGTCATATTCTGGTGACAGAATATCTCGAACTGTTTCGAAGTCTCCGTGTTTTTGTAACAACAGGATTTGGGATCAGAGGTATCGATCGGCGACGTTGTAATTGTCACCTCGTGTATCTTTTTCTTTTTCTTAGCTTCGTTGACCAAAGCATCGACACAGTAATCCCGCGAGACGACCAGTTCCGCTTCATTCTGTCGAATCATACTGGAGATAATGTAGTAGCCTATAGGACCATTCGGATACACCGGCGGGCTCCATTTGAGTAGAATTTCGCTTTCGCTTATCGCGGTCGAACTCACATTTGTCGCTACCGACGGTATCGTGCTCTTCGTCTTGAAGAAGATGATCTCTGATTGTCCCACCGGAGTTACGAAAGAATTTAAAGAATTCTTGTTTCTTGCCGTGAACGTTTTTACATAGGCGGCATATTCAGTGTACGGTTTCAAGTTCTTGATGCTTGTCGAAACAGGCGAGTTTCCGAACGGAATACCGACTTCCACGATCTCCCAAGTGTTATTACCGCAAGCGTTTGATTCGTAGGTTATGTCTTTGTTCTCGGTCTCTATGTAATTTAGCAAGTAATAGAGAAGTTGTTGGCCCTCCGGCGGCTTATAGCTGTCCCAGCTCAGATTCACGTAATCCGCATGCCACTCCGTCACCGTGATATTTATGTTGACGATATTGCAAGCAACTTTGTCGCCGTTCGATTCCGGCTGGACCTCGAGATCCGTAAAGTTCGTGATATTTACTATTTTACCGAACTGCTGTATTTTAGATAAACAGAGCTTAGGATTGTAATGAAAGAACAGTCTGCCGTTCTCTATCGTTATCTTTTGGGATAGCGGGAAAAGGGAGGAAAGGTTTGGATTATCCAGAACCACCAAACTCGCATTGTTGATGTCTAAATTTTCACCTTTAATCACTTTGAGTTTCTTGAAGAAGCTCAACGACGTGATCGGAAAAGAATGCGTTATCTTCAGATATTCGGTTATCTCCTCGATTAAACCGAACGCGTCCGCCAGTTCATTCATTATATTTGGATTTCCATTTCTGATTTGAAACTCCAAAGCCCCCTTCACTATCGTTATACCACGAAAACTCTGAGCGTCCGAAATGTGGCGTATAATAGCACCGTTTCCAATTTTACGGCACTGTCCTGTGCACACCCGACAAGCTGTTACCTGTAATACAAAATAAGAGAATAAAGAAAAAAGAATAAATCAATAAAGATATAGACATACGTAAATGTAGTAGTGAAATGCAAGGAACTATCGTACATTTTTGTCGTCGACGTAATCTTCGAAGCCGTCAGGACATTGAGTGACACAGGAGTTATTGAAAGGTCGCCATGTCTGTACATCTTCCGTTTTAGAAACTCTTCTGATATGATTCATATTTTGGCATTCGTCTTTGCTGATGCACCGTCTTGAGAGATATGCGTATCTGCGAACAAATAAACCATTGTTACAGTAGAACAGGAGATCTTCCTACCAGCGGATAGAATGCAGCATGTTTATTAGCTGACTACTCTAGAACTGACATGCTGTGAGAACTTTGAGTGCGACGGCGACGCGTCTGAAATGTAATGTGTAATGTTAAATTTCGCGAGATATTTTATATAAGGCGTCGTCACATTAAACTTGAAATTTTCCACATTATTTCGTTCCAAAATTACTCAATTTTTAGCCTAAAATATTTCGAAAACTTTAATTTCAAATCGAATTTATTTTAACACAACTTTAATTTTTTAATAAAATATTTAAAATTGAGCATAAAGTTGCAAAAATAACGATCTTCTTAAGCAAATGTTCGCTACGAAAAAACTCTAGCTTATTAAAAACTCGATAAAAAATTGATAAACCCGTCGGGATAATCTACATAATTTAAATAAAGTAATTTTAATTTTAATTTTAAATTACAGAGCATGCATTATTCATGTTATATTCATACCAGTATAAAAGAGACGTATAGTGTAAATTTAAATTTTTTTTATATTATATGCATGTCACAAAAGTTACTCACAAATTGGGCGGACAGCTCTCAATGCATCTTCCGTCGTGCCGATAATGCTTGCACACGTAACATTCAGTATCGCTTGGGCCGTAACATTCTCCGAGACATTGTTCGTGGCATTTTGATCTCTCTAATTTCTGGCAATGTTGGGTAGTCCAGCAATAACTGCCAGGACATTGGGAGCATCCTGTGAAATATTATTTTTTTAAAGAGCATTATTTTTTCGTCACTATCACTTGTTTAATTTTCTGAGAAACTGCACGTTTATGTCTTTGTTATATTTAGAATTAAGACTGTATCTATCACCTTTCGTGTGGGGGCAACTCTTTTCGTTTCCGTTATCTTTGATAAAGTTCTCGCCGGCCAGGACGATGAGACTCCAATTCACGGTATTCGTGAAACAGAGAGCGGGATTCTTTTCTATGCGTACACCACCTCGGGATATCTGTGTCAGGCTGGTGAGGCCGATCTGCGAAAATGTTTCGCAGGATTAGCGTGGAATTAAGAGTCAAAGGTCGAACGGTCGGTTAATTTGATTGACTGATTAATATCACTTGACCCGAACATTTGACCGGGCCCTAGACGGCAGACTGGGCCATATACTTTTAAACCAAGACTCGACTTGATTCGGCGTGGGAATGAACGATATGGATTGTACGTGACGATCGTCATGTGCGCGCGGATAAAAATCCTTTTCAGCGTTCGCACGGTATGAAAGCTGCATTCAATACAATATCACTTGTTTTAATATGTCGACATTGGGTTCGATAAACCGAAGAAAAATTATTATTGATCTCTCTACTACATCTTTTATAATACCTACTTCTTTTTATTGAACAATTCGATAAATAATAATAAAGTTTATCTTCGTCACTTATAATTAGATAAAAATTAACATCTTCGAGATAACGTTAAAATTATGCACAGACTGTTATGACCCAATTAAAATCCCGCTTGGGAGATTTTAATTTTATTATTCGAGAAAATAGACCGCAAAGATAAGGCAGCGGAGTTGAGAAATAAGAAGTTGAAGAAGCAAGAAGAAGTAAAAGCAAAAGAATCAAAGCTCGAATGACTCTTACCTCCTGCAAATTCTTCATCTCGTAAATCATAAAGGCGTAGTCCGTGAGGAGTATATCGCCTCTGATGACCTCAAGATTCGGGAAGAGTTTGTTGAGGCTCTTCAGGCCGTCCACGCGATACAAAAGAAAGTAGCCGGTGATTTCTCTGAGCTCCGGGAAAGTAACATTCTCGAAATCCGCCTCGGTGTTGTTCTCAATCAGCACAATTTGTAGGAAGCCCTCGATCACACGGCACTCTTTCAATATTTTAAAATTATCAACGTCGTTCCTGATATCTATGCTCTGACAGATGCCATCCCCGATTGTCATGTTCTTGTATCTTCGTCCTTTCTCTCGTCCTACCTCCTCGCTCGATTTCGCGTGCGATTTGGGCAGATTCGACGATTGACTAGACTGCTGATCGTTTTTAGATCCGACATCCGTAGATCTGAAACAATCAAGTTTGTCATTAATTCGTTTTACAGTTCAAGTATTGACAGATGTCGATGGAATTCTTTCAAAGTGAGAGAGCTCTTTTACTTTTTTTCTGTCCTAGAGAATTCAAATAGAGTTTGTCAATACAAATTTATCCTTTTTTTGATTTTTCTTTTTTCATGAGTATTTCACGAGTTTTCGAGAATCCGAACAAATTTCAAATCGTTAAAATGTTCGATGGAAGTGTTCCATGAAATTATCATCAAAAATGAATCTTTTTGAATAATTTTAATCATTTAATTCGATATAAATTGCAATCTCCATTTAACGATAAAATGAAATACATGCATTTTATTTTTCGCTAAATTGTTAAGCATTCAAGTGTACTGCTATTCAGAGGAGATTCAAATATAAATACGTTCCACAGAGTTTAAAAAGGGCCACTTGCATTTAAATGATACCCTTTGTACGGAATACTAAGAATTATTCGCCCAACAAAGTAAAATTAGCAAGGCATTTAAAAGCCGCTAATAACTCTAAGAAGATCAAAGGAAGTTTCAACAGCGGCGGCGCGCAGAGACGTCGCAATCCCGGTCGGCGATACTCGTGATAACCAATTTGTTGAGGGTACTAATTGGTGAAAATAAAATCACTTGGTAGTTATATTCGAATAAATGTCGAAGAGCGCGGCGGCGCGGTTACACCTAAAATCCACCGCTTGAAACGTTTCGACGAGGCGATCAAGTAATTTCCGCACACGTGGGCGCCTTCCACGTTTCGAAAATTTGCGGACGGACATCACGTACCTCTCCAATTACGAAAGAATTTGCTGATATACTGGGTAAATGCGCGCAAAAGTTCAGTTTACATAAAGGCTCAAGTGGTTCGTTCATAAGTAAAATGGTTTATTCAATCGATCTCCCAATAAGCTCCACTCTTTCCTAGAATTTCTCGTCAACAATCTTCAGCAGTATATATATATATATATATATATATATATATATATTACACATTTAAAAGGACTGCATTTTTATAGTACAAACACACATTTGTAGAAATATCAAATAGTATTCAACATTTAGAGTACATTCATTAGTATTTGAAATGTCAAATTTATAAGAATATCAAAGTATCTTTATAAATATATTTATAATAATATGAAATATGAAAAGTACCGAGAAATGCATATATCTCTGGATTTTTTGACGATACATACCTGGAATCATCGATCGCTCTGTTGCTTCTGTTAGCGGCCAAGATGTCGAGAGATTTCGAGTCGTAGTAGCCGTTGACCGCCGAGCTGCGATCGTAGTAAAACTCCGCGGAGTCTTCCTCCCTCGTCCTGTCCGCGTAATCAGAGTCGTACTTGCCCTTAGCGCTTTTATCCCGGTGCTTCGTGGCCGCTTTCGGCCACCTTTTCTCCTGGCAGAGCGCCAGGCCCACTACCATGACGCACAACAGAACAATCGGCAGCAGCGACTTCCTCGTCTTCATCTCCTTGTCTCATTGAACACCGCGCGCTTGAAAGCCTCCCGTTAAACGTTCCCGACCTTATCCCCACGTGCCGCCCTGACTACCACTTTCGTTTTCTTTGATTGATCGACGATTGATAGTCGACCCCGTGAACTCGTCCCTACTCTCCTCCGTTCGCTTTTTCCTCCCCTGCACACAGCCTTGATCGCGTCCAATTGTTTGACCTTTTCTTAGGCTTCTCAAAGGCGTTAATTAGTAGACTGCAAAACGAATCGCAGTTTCTTATTCAGTTTAAAAGAGAACCGCTACTCGAGAAACTATATGCAATTATTAAAGCTTTGTCCCGGTACCATTTTTAAAAGAAATACCGAGAGCTAGAACATTAGTCGTTTCGTGCGATCAAAATTATCACCGTGTGAAAAGAAATGAACGAATAAAATGTTGTGAGTTCTGTAGTAATTGACCCTTTTAACCCACGAATCCTATATTGAAATTAAATGCTTAAGCAACTCATAAAGTATTAGAAGGAATGTATAGGAATGTATATGCTACTCCTTTGTGCTTTCCAATTTCCGAGGTTAATAATGAAATATATCCGAGTAAGTAGTAGTGCACGTAAAAAGAAAACGTTTTCTTTCTCTCGTTTGGGATTATATCAAAAACTCATTAAAATTGGACGGCTAATACGCTATCTCGTTAATCCAAGCAAACGTGAAACTCGGGTAGATTTATATTCCGTTCTATTTTAAATGAATACTATTCTTACACATACACACACACACACACACACACACACACAATTCTCCTACCGTACCTGCAGCGTAAAAGCAACGCGGTTCCCCCACGAGAAAAACACTCTGGGTTATTCCGCACTCTTGTCCTTCTCCTCCGCCTCCTCCCCTTCCTCCCTCAAGGAGGTAATCGATCGATCGTCCGCGTTCGTCCAGGCTCGCGTGAACCCTCTCCCGAGTCTCCCTCCCCCGTGCGGGCTCCGGGTAACCCGGTTTCAAACACGCGGGGGTGTTTCCTTTCTCGGAAGAATCAGAAGTCTTGAGGTCGCGCGAGTTTCCACAAGGGTTGCGTACCTCACGGAAGGGCTGACCACACGACTGACGCCTTTGGAATATCTTCACAGCACCTTCTTATTGAAAACGAAGTACATTTTGGCCTTCATAATTGCATCGTCGTCGCACGCCGTAATTATCTGTCGAACAAAAGTCGAAACGTAACGTTTAGCATGGTGTAATTTCGATTTGTTCCTACAAGAAATCGAAAAACGATGATTAAGATTGTCACTTGAATAAGTTCAAGTACATTTTAGGAATATCACAAGCTTAAGATATATAAAATTTAGCACACACTTCAAATACATTTCGTATGCACTTTTCTTAATTTTTTTTATGTAAATATGTTGAAGAGCAATATAAAATATATAAAAACTACGCTATACATACATATATATATATATATATATATATATATATATATATACACACACGTATACACAATTACATTTAATTTAATTAGGAAAATTTGCATAGGTTACTTGAGAGGATATTTGAGCGTATTCTCTAATTAATGTTACATAAAAACGCGACGTCGAGTTCTAAACTAATTCGCAAATTAATGCTGAAGCACAACTGCGCTCGATATAATTTCTGTACGGTCCTTTTGACTAGCATTTTGCAACTTAATATTTTCTTGATAATTTCAACGAAGCGATATTTAAATAAAAATAGTTGTTACCTTCAATTAATTCTGTATAATGAAACGATAATTGATAAATGATAAAAAGTAAATTGATTAAAATATTAAAAGCGGGAACTTCTTTGCAAATATTTAACGTTGGATAAAATTAAAAAAATAATAATTAAATTTAGGAAAACAAGAAATTTGTGATATAATTAATCATATCTAATTACGTGCGATATGACTGATGTAATTATAATAGTTTAGTGTCGCTATCAACCAGTTTTAATTAAATGTCGCGGCTAAAATTGCTAGTGACACGTAGCTCTACATTGCAGAAACGCGTCACGTCGAAAATGATGTCAAAGTTATGAATGCACATCATTTTACTTTAAACATACGTTAATAATATCTACATTCTGGAATTTTCATCCGTAACGCGTAATAATTTTCATTGTGCGACTATAATCCGCATCTCTTATACGTATGCGCATACAATGTAATTATTATCATATTTCATGGACGCAAAATGACTACACTGTATTATATATCTCAAAAGATCTAGTTAATTAACAGTCAGGCACACAGATATGTATGGCGTTGAAATTTAAATAAAAGCGTATTTGTATCAATCGTCACGATCTATACCAACATTAATATCTGACGAATATCCGAGTGTTCTCTATCGTGAAAAATTGCGACTTTTCAAAAAAAAATATAAAGAGAGAAATCCAATTTTAACTTTTCGTAAAAACCAGTTTGGATTATCTGCAACGTGTTATATCGTTACATGTTGTATTGAAAATCTTTAGATGTTACATGATAATCCAGACTACGGCGCAAGATGTTGCAACATGGTGCAAATACTAGTTTGTAATATTTTATCCGAGATTTTATCATATATAAACGCTTCTCTATCTCAAAGTTCCATATCTAATTACAGTAAATCAAGCTGGTTCTCTCCTTGGACCAAAGGTGCTCAAGTGTGCTCGCTAATTAAAGGCTAGGCAAACTTACACATAAACGACATATATTCGAGATTTTATCACCGAGTTTCTGTTATTAAAAAAAGCAACCAGGAAACTGAGCGAATCGATATATCTCTGCTTCTCTGCTCTGTATAAAGTATAATTTTGA
The DNA here is from genome assembly GCA_928718305.1 of Tetramorium bicarinatum. Lineage (NCBI taxonomy): Eukaryota > Metazoa > Arthropoda > Insecta > Hymenoptera > Formicidae > Tetramorium > Tetramorium bicarinatum. The sequence continues at coordinate 17,423,535 of OV788327.1, forward strand.
ACTAAGTAATTTTGAACAAAGTTGAGTATAATTTTGGGCCTCATAATGCAAAGTTCTTTGACAAATTGAGAGCTTAAGTTTTATTAGACTAATTTGCATACAAAGTGATTCTAAAACAGCTTGTTAAAGGCAAGACGTGCTCTTTGACACGTTCGAGAACGCTTTTGCACAGTGCGCGTCCTGAGCCGCTCTCTCTCTCTCTCTCTCTCTCTCTCCCTCGCCATCTTTTAATTTTCATTAAGTAACACCTCGTGTTTAATCTTTTGATAACAAATCTATCTCTGCGAAATTCTGCACCGCGATTTTATTGGAAATTAAACTAAAAGTAACGCTTGTTACGCCAATTTCCGAAATTTAATTAACGAGAAACTTCATTTCCACTAGATTTATAACGACAAGATCGTTAATGCTTCTTACGTTTAACGTCGAGAAAAAAAGTCGGCTCCGAATGACGGTAAAGTTTAATGGCTTGATTTCAAATCACGTAGACTCCCGACCCTGGAGTTTGATTCGTTTCTCTCATTTACCCTTCCCTCGCCACCCTTTGTCGTCGAGCCTTTCGTTTTTCTGCTCGGTCCCGTGCGCTCCTCACTCCTCCGGCAATGTCGGATACTTACACCGTCCATTTCGAATTACGACGTCAGCGACGGGGAAAATAGCGCGGACAGTTCTTGGAACTTAACGTCCGTGAACGGACGGTCGGTTGTTGAAGAGGCATTTTTTTTCGGTTCGGTTAAGCAATCTCAGAAAGACGTCGTAAATTCCACAGGTTAACAATTACCTCTGCCGCGTATCGCATCAGTCTATAGTAGAGACTACTAGAGATATGTGGAACGTGCAGTCGAGGACGTCGGATCTCGGATTGTAACAGTCACGACGGCGGCTATCATATTTCGTCGTGCTGCCACATTTTATAAGACCGCTTTATGAAACCAGAGTGATTTTTTCCTCGAGGAGGAAGTTATTCGTGTGAACGTTGCGAGAATCGTAAGTAATATTCTTGTCGTCATATCTACTGTCGGGCGGAAGTCGAGATATGATAGTTGACTACACCGACGATTATTTCGCGAATCATCAGACCTGATCCAGACGATCACGTCTTTTTTTTTTTTTTCTTTTAATTTCCAAAACCTGCAGGATCGTCGTATCACGATTTTTCTAGGATCTAATTAACTGTACAGAATATGATACTTTATAAATTTCCAAACGTATTTAATGTATTCTAGCGTAAAGAGCTAAGGAAAACCACACATAATGGAAATTTAATTTAAAGATTATGCGATTTTGCGATAAGTGCTTGTAATTTAAGTTTTGATCCTTCGGCAAGAGAAAGGATACATTCGATTATTTTACAATTAAAGTTGCTAAAATAAGTAGTCTCACCGCAACGTCGGAGAGTGCGGAACCGAATAGTTTAAAAGTTATTCTGGATTTCAAGGGGGTCTTTCAACAGCTGCCGTCATTATTCACGGTTCTACCGGCAATACCGCTCTTCGAAGGGCGTCCGCTTTATAAAGTTTCGAAAGTGGTTTCGTTGACGATGAGAGGAGAGCGATCTCGCACGAGAGGAGACTCGCGAAGACCGTCGGCGCGAATCTGCGCGCTTCTGACGTCATAATCCAGCCGTGGTTAGCGAGTAAGTGGGTGGATGGATATTGGTGAAGAATAAGAATCCCAGAAGAATAAAAGGAAGGATGTCGAACGCTGAAAATTAAACAAGTTCGGAAAGAGATGACACTGAACGAAACATTTCTCGCACGCGGTTTAAATCACTTCGGGCCGCTTACCCAAGAGATAGGTAACTGTGTCGTCGACTCTTAGTCGACTTTTAGTCGACTTGTGCGACTCGGGCGAATATCTTAATTCGCCGTATAAATATCGCGATAACGATCGCAGGGAAAAGGCATGGAAAGGGATGCGGCAGGGGAGGGAGAAGAGGCATCGTCGGCAGCGGCGGCGCCGATTAAAACCCGGATACACGTACGATAAAACACGAGAGCTTGTTCCGCGATAAGACCGCACCTGAGAAGCGGAAGAATCTACGTCCGTAAACTTATTCTTTCGGGAGAAGAGAGGGAGTGGAGAAAGGGTGGGAGAAGCCTCCCAAAAATGTGGAATTATGAGCGGCTTTGGCGATAAGTTAAACACACGCGCATATAAATTCAGCCGGTTTTATACTCGTGTATGTTGTGAAGTAATGGAGATCCTTAAGTAGGTCTTATTTAAGGAAAAAAAAAACAAATTGCCTTTGTACAAGATTACACAGATTTTTCTTTATCGTATTTTATGCCGCGAGCTTGGCGCGTTACACTATTTATTTCACTTCTCGGTTCCAGCTTACTGCATATAAGCGTTGTAAAAAAAAGCACAAAGTAATGAAAAAAAAAGAGAAGAACGTATAATGAAAACGGAATGACAATAATAGAAGGGGGGAAAGTTCGGGTACATTCGATTCAGCCACCTTTAAATGGTAGAATTATATCGCTATATTATATCGTAATCAATCATTTAACAAAAACAAAGGAAAGAGTAAAAAATATGCGTCTTTAATTTCTTGTTCTTCTTATTCAAAAGTTATAAATTTAGTTGTAAATCAGGGGGATATTTTGCCGTAGAGGAATCACGGAGGAAGAGTAATCGCGGTTTATTTTTCCGATTACAATGACATAGGTATGTCAAAACCGACACTTTCAGGTGGATTCTTTACATAGTTTCTTTCTTTTTTTTTTGTTAGATGTAGGGACCAGGGTAGTCGGAATCCAAACGCCGCCGTACACTTCACTTCGATTTCTTTGTTTTTTTCTCTACGGTGATCTTCATCCGAACACGAGTAAGCGGATGAAGTTGGAGCGTTTTTTGCCGAGCGATGGAATCCCGCATCGCGCAGCGAAATAGACAAATCCGCCGGCGATCCGACGGAAGATGAATGGACGTCCCGAAAGTCCGACGAATGCTTTGAATACGTATCGAATAGATCGCATACTTCGTACCTTCTGCAGCTGGCCGGCCCATGTATGTGTGTGTATGTCTGGTGAAGTCAAAAGAAGTCGACCACAGTCGCGCTCTTCTGTGGTCGCACCGGGTAGAGAATGACTCACACGGCACAACCGGATTCGCGAGAAGTGTGACAGGCGAATAGCTCCAAATGGTTTACGACATGGGAAGTGTGTTTTTCAGATCCTCATATATTTCACGTAAAGATCTAAGCATGTTGCCTCCGCGCGAATCTATATTATTTACGAGTTGTTTACCACTAGTCACTTATATATCGTTCTAGAATATGCGTCAACGAGCAAACGTATTTGTTTTTCTTCCTATTATTTTTATAGTTGATCGCCCCCTAAACACGTCCCACGTGTAATCTCCGATACAATATATTATTTCTGTAACGCGTTATTAATCATTCGCGTATAAATTTCCATCGTCGCGTTGTCGCGGAAATATTTCTCCTCCCTGATTTTCAGCGACGACACCTCGAAATAACGGCGGCACACGAAGGTGTTGATTTTTACAATTAAATTTCCTTTCCAACGTTGATGGATGAGTAACAACACGTGGTGGCGACTGCGCAAGCGTTTCCGAACATTTTTGTGTATTAAATTGATCGGAAAAACGAATCATCCGGCTTTTACATTAATGACAAAAAAAGTGGATCGGTGAAAAAGCTCTCGATATAATACTTTTATGATGCAGCGCATTCATCACTCGCGTGTTGATTGCTACATTGTCGGCCCGTATTAATTTTCCCAAGCCGATACCGATACGGAGAAAGGTGGTGTCGACACCATCTTCTCCCGGGATGACTTAAGTATCGATATATACATGTATATACGTATATATAATATGTCGTTCGTATTATACTTAGGTATACTTAGCACGCGCGCGCGCGCGCATGCCGTTGATGGATGACTACGAGTAGAACGTGCGATCAAAGAGACGAGAGGAAAGAAAATACCATTAACGGAAAAGGAGAGTCGACTGATAGTGCCAATCGCGCAATAAGATCGGCATCAACGCCGTTCATATTTTCGATGATAAATGGCGATGATTTTTACTGCGCGTATTCTCGCGCTTGGTACCATTATAGGATGTCCTTTGTCGTTTTCTCTTCTTCTCACAATGTTGCTCATGCCCATTTTTCTCGCGCCTCTCTCTCTCTCTCTCTCTTTCTACTTCATTCCATCTCTCCGTTTCCTTTTCCCTCCCTTCCTCGCTTGAGTTCTCTCTCCTTCTCTCTTTTCTCCGTGTGCCCTTCATGTCGATTTTTCGCTCGACAGCCGCCAACACGCTCTCCTTTTCTTTATCCCGCGTAGGAACCCCCGGCTATTCCCTTTATCCTTGCTTTTTCTGCACACTTAGATACGGCGCATCGATTAATAATGGACCTGCTTACAGTGTTGCAGCGGTTTCGACGCGGGTCGTTTTATTCGTGCGATCGTTATTACTATGTTGCAGCCACCACCAGCGCAAAACCAGTTTCGATCCTGGCACTACGGTAAGTTATGTGCCCCAGCGTCTACTCACTCGTAAATATAACGCGCGAATATTTTCGCACGCCCCTAAGAATGCTCGCGATAACGGGACTTTATCTACATTGTTATCCTCGCTATCGCAATTTTTTTTCTTCTTCGCTGTCAACCGTCCAGAGTCGACGTGTCAATATGTCACAATAGTACCTACATTAATATGTCAACGATATTTGGACGCAACATTGTCATGCCAATACTTCGGCTTTGATACCGACAAAGAAACTTCGCTCTCGCTATGCTAGCTTGGAAAAAAAAAACTTGGAACCGGCAGAAATGTTCACGACCACGATCCATAACCGTTTTCCATGGCGCTTGAACAAAACAATTTCACGGATTGCTGCATTTCGTCCTTCAAAGTTCCAACAACTTTGTGACATCTTTCCAGTATCTACGAAACTATTGTTGTTTACGATCGAAAACAATGTAATTGCCAATAGAAAAAAAATCAATTTTTAAGAATCTTGATTACGGGTTACCAAACTTCTCCGTGTACTTTTTATATGTATGTGTGTATGTGCGTGTGCAACGCGGTAGTTTTAATATTAATAAGGTAAGTATAGCATTAAGGCGCTTTTATAATATAGGTATAATTTCGTCTTGATTATCCCGACATCGATATTGCAAAAAATTCATTCCTTCGAATACACACACAAAGGATCGTTACTTTAGTCGATTCGAGACATTTCTATATATTCACGCGTCGATGTTCATTTTCTGACCATTCGCTTCTTCCTTTTCTGCGCGCGTCTCTTCTGTTTCGTTACAAGTTTTTCGTCGGGTTCCTTTACGACGAATCCGTTGTTCCTTGCCGCGAAGTAGAGATTGAATTCTGCATCGCTAACAAATGCGCTTCAACCGACTGTTGCCTGGGAAGAAAGGGATCCAGAGACGTATGGGGAATATATGGTGCCCCGGAGCCACACAATGTAGTTGGGCCCCTCCCATTCGACGCACGATACGATAAATATTTCCGGAATCAAATTGGACTATAATGTGCATCTAAAATTCTCTCTTATTAACCAGAAAGATAAATCTAATACACTTTCTCAAGTAATTAATTACCTCACTAATTATTAATTTTTCAAATTTCCACTGTGCTACGAATTACATTATCAGGGTTTATTTTTATCGATTCGGTTGATGGGAGGAACGTCTCTCGTTTCTCATCGCATCGACAATCTGGGATTTAATTACAATTTGCGAAGGCGATTAATTATCGCTTCAATCGACGGCGACGTTATCAGTTTTATAATAGAGAACTCAAGAAACCGTCGCAAATGAACATCAAATTGAAATAGCGACATAAAGGGAAAGAAAAATAGATTAATTACTCGCAAAGATATTGTTCTTACGCTTTTTTTCAAGTGGAACGAAGCAGGAGCAAAAAGTTTTGCCGCCCTTGCGGCGTTCCCGTAGACTGACACCCGAAGGCATCTGCGCGCCCCCCTTGTCCCCCTTACAACATCTCTGAAGAGACCCACCTCCTTGCAACCTTGTAGCCGCCATGACGACCGCATGGTTTCATAATGGTCGCTGAAGTTATGCGAGATCGATAATTTTGAAATGACGCTTGACAATGTTTCAAAGCCACTTTGCCCGTCCATCCGATCGTTATCTTCCAGATATTTTATTGTTTAAATTATTTCCAAGTCATCTTTAGACGTTAAAAAAGGAGAGGTGTTTTTAAACAACATCCAAACAAATTCTCTGTGTTAAACATTCGATTCCTCTCCGCGAGTCTCGAATATGCGAATTTTTAATTCGCTTACCGCGCGTGATTCCGTCGGCTCCTTTTCGTCAGGCGCGGCACTTTCGTTACGGTATATTACGGCATTCTTGTAGAATGTACCGAAACAAACGAGATAGACTTGCACCGCAATTATGGCGGTGTTGGACGTCGTCTTATTGTTTCTGCATAAACTACCGTAGAAGGACGTTATAAATTAACGGTGAGAAGCCTTGACCGAAACTTTATTATTTTGATTTCTTTGTATTCTTATTCCTGAGAATAAAAAGACAACGAAAATCATATAGTATATAGGGTGTCCCATATCTCATGCTACTTTTCGTTTGTGTATAATTCTTTAAGAGTCGCACTTTTTTTTCCAAAGTATCAGTAATTTCTTGTCACAAATAATTAGAGATGGAAGATCTTCAGGAATTAAATTTAAGACTCGAAGAATTGAGAGAAATAGTTGAATTTTTCTTAGAAACATTCTTTTCTGTAAAATGAATTTTATTTGAAACCATTTGAGACCATTATGAAACAGAGTATTAAATTTGAGATTTATGGAAATAAAGATTATCAAGGTAAACTACAAAGCCTCACATGATTTTAAAAACAAAGGTTCCTCTAAAGAGTTATATTTATGGATAAAAAAGATATTGAGAGAAATATATGAAGATTATTTACTGTCACATTTCTTCGAAATAAATTCTTTACAAATATAGGATAAGCAGATTATCCGTAATGCAACGAGTGTATTTCAATGTATTATAACGGTTTGAGTTTTGGAGCATTCACCAAGGGAGAGAAATGTACAGTTTTTTACAAAATAATTTATGTATTCATAACATATAGTAACGCTGAAAATAAGGAAGATAAAGCATTTTAATTTTTTAAATTACATTATATTATGCCGGTCGTACTTTTTAATGATGTTATTTAGAAAAATACTAAGCTAAAGTGGATTCCAAGTGCTCCATTAAAAAGAAAAAAAAGAGGAAAATACAAGTAAATCCTTAAATAATCCTAATGCACTATCCAATTAAATATAGAGCTGGTGCAATTAACACTAATCTCTAAAATGGTTTAAAAGTCGCAACGTATACATTTTTAAAGCGCCACTACTCGGATTAAGATTTATTTGTTTTTTGATCCGTTGCCGCTTCTGTTGAATTTCTTATTTTCCTTCGAGCTTAATCGCGACGTGCTGCCGACACGTATTGTAAAATTTATAAAATATCTCGCAATATCATATAAATTCACTTCACTTTATCGTATAAATCGTATAAATCGTGCAATAAGTATTATTAATGCCATGACTCGCGCGCTTTCTGTCTACCACAGTTTTCTCACCAAAGCGAGACTTGGCTTCGTTTTTTTTTTCCGACTAAAAATTCGATCAGGAATTACCATTTGTCACGCTTTTTTAAATTTTTCGATATTAACACGCCGGGCGTTATATGGCCATCGGTGGAACATTCATCCCTTTCTGCGAGAGTCACCGGCAGGACGTATGCATTTTGCCTTCGCGCCATGGTCACTCGTGGCCGTGGGTTTTATATGGGTGTAACACCAGTTATTTATATATATATATATATACATATATAGATTTCATGTATATCAATCAAACGTCTGGTCTCTCGATGTAACATTAGTTACGAGACTGTTGGACCAGATAGTTCTGTCATGTTGTTATATATTTGTAAGGAATATTTTGTACAAATTTAAGGGAGAACCTTGAACGGCAGGCTATTTTTAATCAACATTGTTCACGCCATATTCAATCATCCGAACATTGTATTTTTTTTTATAAAATATATGAGGGATAGCATTTTATTTATACTCTTTATACTTTTAGCACGAGAGATGCACGTTTATTCCCAGGCGTGGTATCTAAAAATTGGAGCGCGAGATTGACAAGAACTATAATAAAGCAAGCGTATTTTAACAAGATACACACCGAGCAGTAAAGCAACGTTGCAAAGTAACATACGGCAAAGCTCTGTAATCAGTTCTTAAACCGTCTTGCTAAACAAGATTGTGTTGCATATTTAAATCCTGATTCGCCCTTTCTCCTTTGAGCGCCTCAATTATGATCACGCTCTGTGTGGGACGGACATCGAAATGAGTTTCGCATCACACCGGCGAAAGCCGCCACCGCAACGAGTCTGAAATTTACCTCATCTGGGGAGATAAAATTATTCTACCTCGATTGCATACGGATATTTCGTATATTTTCCCCGGTTTCAAGATTTCATCCGTTTCAATGTTTAATTTACAATTCTAAAATTTAAATTTGCAATAGCGATTGAATTTTAGAAACGTTTACATCGATCGCGGCGATCACGCAATCAAACCAATCCCCGTCCAATAAAAAAAAATGATAGAGTGTTATATTAATGCATTGCCGTACTGCGGATTGAAGATTACTAGTTCAGACTGGCTTAAAAATGCTTCACAGTGCTTTTAAGGGCATTGAAATGTCAGTCATTTTTAAATCTTTTGAAAATTTATAAAGCGAAACTGCAAATATTCGGAATTTGTGGAGCTCGGAGGTAAAACGGGCGCAACCTCTTCTGACATTTTGATGTACATATTTTTACATACGCTCACACGTATCCATATATAATAAAATATAAAACAACAAGTATTGGAAAAATCTACCAAATTTTGTTTTCTCATGTTGGAATTTTTATAAAATATAATACGCAATGATGCTTAGATATACACTGTGATTAAAATTTTGCATAATGTAAAAGAGAGGTGCATTCTCTAATAAATTTTTAATCGGTCTTAATGAAAAAATGTTGCTAATATAAAAATATTATTCAGGAATGTCAAACAGCATGGATATTTCATATGTCTTTCATCTCTTTTCTCTCTCTCTCTCTCTCTCTCTCTCTCTCTCTCTCTCTCTCTCTCTCTCTCACACACACACACACGTCAAAAAATTAAGAAATTTGATTTAATCAAAATAATTATTCCATCGATTGTTGCTCTCATCTCGAAAAAGCTCCGTTTTTTCTCATCGGAATGTGAGAGGCGGAGCCCCATGTCCAGCGATTCTCTCTCTTTCTCTCCTTTTCGCAAGCTGGTTTTTTATCATCGCATATTCCGCCTTTTAATCCCACGCTTTAATGGCGCTCGGGATACGTCGTCGACGTATCAATTAAAAAATTGCACCGTTGCATCCGCGTCGCTTGCTACATGTCGCACGGGTTGTCGCAGGAAAGGTTGGAATTTCGTGGGGGGGAACGAGTATCGGGAATTAAAAATCGCCCTCGAGAGAGGTAACTGTATCGAAATATATTGTCTCCTCTTCAGGCCACACGCCTCGCGTTTCGAGATACTCTTTCCTTTTAGCATGGACTTCGATAAGCAATTAATTTTATAATCATAGTTTTTAACTACGCATATTTAAAGGATCTTATATTTTATGAATAACTCTTAGGTACGCATCTCCTTCAATCTTAAAATGTCTTAATTTACCAAGAGGTTTTTACCTTAATTGCAAATAACATTCAGGCACTTGTTATTCATAATTTTTCTAAGCTTCTGCGTTGTGTTTACAATTTTCCTCATAAATTGATTAATTAACCTTTGCAGGAGTAACTTTTTTATGCGCTTTTATGTACTCGGTAAGACGGTTGCAAGACAAAAATGTTTAATAACGATCATTAAGAGCCTGAAAAAAATCTGCAAGAATAACTTTCGTATCTCGACGTTCCACTGGCTGAAGCAGGGCTTCATAAAAAAGCTATAACCACGGTTTTTCTTTTCTTTTTTTTCTACAAGAAGAATATGGCACTAAAGCGGACCCCCCGATGCGTGAAGTTCGCGAGTGGCGAATGTACCAGACAGAGGCAAAATCTTACGCTTATTACGAAAATATTAACTGCCCGTGGCATGCGTAATGCGTTCGCATTTTGATGTTGATTATTATACCGCCACGCGGAATATAATTAACGGCAGGACAGGGGATTTTAGTCGGCAACCGGGGCGAAAAACGCCTGGCTTTAGTGATTAATTAACGAACGGCTGTTTATCAAGGCGATTATCATCGTATCCGCTGCGGATGCCGGCGATCGGTATCGTCGCTTAATTAAGTGGTCTAATAACGACGGGGGGGGGAGGGGGAGGGGGCGAGAAAGAAAAACGTATTAAGAGGAAGAATCGTCGCGCAACGACGCGTTCGATAACAGAACGTTCCTTCCCATCGGGAGCAGATAAGGAACAAAAGTGGCCCGGTTAAAGAGCCGGCCGTCCCGTTTCCGCCTGTTCCATTAACCCCTTCCCCTCTCGTGCGGCGCTAATTTGCTGCGTGCGAACGCGTCCCTAACGGAATTGATTAATAATCTATTTCCACCCGTGCCATCGATCTCGGGGCCAAACTGCAAATTCTACCCTTCGCGATTATCGCGCAACACACGCGCACGCACACACATACATATACACACACGTGTACGCTTGCTGCTACCCTTCTCGGATGTTACCTAGCAAACAAGTTTCACGTTGGGCACGCCGATTTATGGTAACGGCTCGTAAAGCCTAAACCGCGTGGAACTGTCCGTGATGTCCCAAAGTTGTTTCGGTATGGGGTTGTTACATCCTGATGCCGGCAGCTCTCGGCAGTAGAATGAATTTCCCTATTCTCACGCCAGCTACTAATCGAGCATTCCCCCGTGGAATTTCTGAAGTTCACGCGTGATTTTTGGCAATAAAAGCGCCGGCGCGACATTTCGTACAGTGTATGTGTATATGTACCACGCCGATCGATAGTGAGCACACAGATATAGCGTCGCCCGTTAATTCGCAATTTTCTGAAGAGTCTCCTACTATGGATATTCTGAACAGAGGGGTTCTTCAAATGAATTTTAAGTGAATATTTATATGTACTAGAAAAAAACTATTAAAAAAGAGAGGGTCTCTTATACTTTTTATGGAAAATGAATTTTCTGCTCATTAATCAACGATTTCTATTTTTACAAAAACAATAAAAAAATAAACTGGAAACTTTAAAAAATAAACCTGAAACATTAAACATCCGATAAAAAATTTGTATAAATTGATAATGTTCAAAAGCCTCTGCAATTTTCTCGAATTACACAGTTTTCCAAATTTGTACAAATTGTGTCAACTGCATCTACATTTTAGCGGTGAAAGCGAGATCTTATGTATACCTAAATGACGAGAGATAGCAGCGCATGTAAAACTTGAGAGAATGTTTCGTGTGGAAAGGTCCAAAGGGGCAGTGACCTCACACAACCATTCCAGATCTTTTCTGTCGATTATCGGAAATGTGACGTAACGTCCCGATGGATCAATTAATAAAAAAAATTTGCTGTTACTACGGCGGCCATTACCGCGTGTTACTGAATTACCATCATCTGGACGGGAGGTCAATTCCGCGGTGGTTCATTCGCGCAGGCACAAAGAGGCCTCATAATTAACGTCGAATGGCGTCGGGCACGAAATTTGAAAACCTTCCACGGACGCTATTGTCAGCCTGGGTCGTTATGCTCGGGCATTGCAATATCCGAAAGTATCCGTACAATTCAACTTCTCCCATTAAACGGCGGGAAAGGAACGTTGGGATGTAGTGGAGCGTTCGCGCCTTTCCAATCGGCAGAAATGCTCGTCAACAACTCGTAACTTTGTTCGCAACACTTTCAACGCCGTCCGGGAGCGTATTTTGTGTAACGCACAAAGAGTACATCGCGACTACATCGCGATGCAACGGCGCAGCAGGGCGTTGTGCTCCTTGACCCGCGTGAATAAACTGCACGTTCGGACGGAAAAGCAGAAGTCCTTCTCTCGTCGTCGCAGCGAGGCGTCTTGCAGATTTATCTCCATTCTTAATTCGCCGAGAGAGATAAATAGATATTACTCGAAGCTGCGAGACCGTCACCGTTGTAACTTAGTGGCGCATTCTATCGCAAGATAGAATTAAAGGAAACTTTTGTCAGAGTTGTCGCGAAAATAAACGAAAATGGAGCGTCGAGCTTTCGAGCGTTCTAAACTCGTTCGCGGCATCTTTTGCGTAATATACAAGCGGAATTTGCAAAAGTTAAATCCGGCGGGAGGATCGATGACGAGAAATAGAGAACGTTTAAAGTTTACCTGGCGCCTCGTGCAGACGCGCAATTTAACTGGACCACTACCTCCATTGTCGCGAGCGCGGTTTAATTGAACGTACTGCGTTGCGCTGCGTCAAAATCGATGCGTAGTCGTATGACGTAAAACCGATAGGGACGAGTTCATCCGTGAAATATTCAAAGACGGGACAAGTGTCCCATTATGGATGATGTAACATGCGCCGCAACGACAGTCCTTTTTCTCACCGGACTTTTCTATGCTTGACTGCCTGTGCGCGAAATCGATACCCAACATCGGAAATAAAGTATCGACGGTAAAAGCGCTCGATAAAACATTTTCACTAACTCAAGTATCGGCGCTTTCATTCCGTCAAGTGTCTGACTCGTAACAAAATTCTCGATATTAAGATTCGATCTCGATATTAAGATCAAAATTGAAAGCAGCAAAGTACCCTCGATTTTCAAAGAGTCCAGTTTTTTTTTCGATATTTTTTTATCGTGACATGAGAGAGAAATTGCGAATATACAATATTAAAATAACGTTGAGAAAGACAGCTTGTACTATTCGGTGTACGTGTATATTTAGCGGTGTCTGTAGAAACGATCGATTGGCCGGGGAAATATATAGCCGAAGTCGCGTAATGATTATCGACGTCGGATCCGCTGTTCACTTCGAACGTGCAACTTCCGGGGATATATCGCACGTTTTATGTTTATTTGAGTTTTCTCCGTTACCTTCTTCTCCCGATCGTTGCCGGAATTGATTAAAAATGCATCGATCCGGTCGCTCTTCGCGTGACGTGCTCGTTTTATTCGAGCGAATAAAAATATTCCCGACGAACCGAGTCACCGGAGCAACGTGCAACCCGCGTCTACCTGGAGAGAGGGGAAAAAAAAAGGCATTCCGTGCGTAAACGCTCGCATACAAAGGGCGAGCTCAATAGAATAGGGAGTTTACGGTATTTCGATAAGAATGCAGTATCGGTCGGCGCTTCGCTTTTAACATCGAGAGTGTTTTTGACATTGATATCCTTTATATCCATTATGTGTTCATCGATACCACAAAAGAATAACGATGGAAGGTGAGAGATAAAACTATTTCGGGAAATGGCGCGCATTAAAAGGATTTTGCTTAATTCTTATTTGCAAAATTTGAAAACCGAGCGAATACTGGTAAACACGATCAGGCGGTATTATTATTAGCTATATTACGAGCTATATAAGCTCGTTCTCTCTGTGTGATAAGCTCTCTATTATCCCACCGTGCATTTACCCACGATGATTAATGTTACATCCCGCATACGGTACGGACTCTCAACGTTTCCGCTTCGATCCTTTTCCTCTCATCGGTGCGTCGACAATGATGCTCAGACATGTCAATTAATAAATCGCGCTCTCGGCTGCGGCCAACATCACACACGGGAGAGGGTGGCCGTCTTCAACCGTGCAGCAGCCGTGATGCCGGTTGTTGCGGCGATCGCGTTGGCTGCGACCGCAGTTGCGGTCGGTCGGAGCGGATCGGTTCGGTTCGGGGTCCAGCGACACCAAACCCAGGCCTCGATGAAAGCCGAGAGAAAGAGAGAGAGAGAGAGAGAAAGAGATCCGGTCGACGATCCTCCGGGCAGCTTCCATCACGTAGCACATAACGGATCTGCAGAGCGGTGGCGAGACGGCGATGCGAGTTGGCGTTACTTGTGTCATTCAGCCCCGACCGATGCTGGCTGGCATCCGCAATCTTTCGTGTTCATCCCGACCGTGCCCGCGGGGCGATTCATAAAGTTGCAATCGCCACGCTTCAATTCACCTCGCTTCACGCCCACGCCCGTAATGCGTCGCGATCTACTCTCCTTCGCTCTTATTTGCATATTCCCGGGTAACGGTATCTAGAACACGTATCAATTAGCGTGCCGCGGCCGACTGTTTTATCCACCGTGGACCTGTTATCGCGAACATGTTGCAAATGTTGGGCAACTGTTTCGATTCTACCTGCCCTTCCGATTGGACCGAATCAGTTGCTCGAGTAAACGGGCAGAAATAAGCCACCGGTATTAATTTCATGATAACAGTTATTCAGATTGTGCCGTTATTTGCGCCAAGTAAATAAAGTTGTACCTGCTCCTATACTCGCGCACATATTTTCCATATTCCTTCGCATATTTCTTTCCCAAATTTTTCCAATTTACCACACTGTGACAGATAAATGTATATCCAATCTTGATACTCGACATTCGTGATTTCTTTTGCTTTATAAAAATTTTAATCATATAAAAGTCAATTTGTTTCATATCATTAAGCTATTTATCAGATATACACAGATATAAACATTTCCGGATGCATGTTCCATTGCTGTAATTACTGTAATAAGCAAAGATGATCAAATTACTTTGAATAATGTAACGAGAATCTCGAACATTAGCCTTTTAAAACAATTTTTTTAGAAATTTAAAATGTTTCAAACATTGCACATTCTTTCTTCTATAATTTTTTATCCTTCATTATTACAATTTATCCTCTATTTTACACTTTTATTTTTTAAAAATTTAAACTTTCTTGAGCTTTTTAAATACTCAAGCATTTTTTAAAAAGAATTTCCGATAAGAAAATTTTAGAAAATTTTATTTTTAAATAACATTCGAAGCAATTTAAATTTTTGTAGGATTGAAATGTCGGAAAGTTTCAAAAGTAGGATTTAAAAATTTTTACTTGTGTTTACTGCATTCAAAACCGCAACAATAATACAAAATAACGATAATACGAACTTCTAGGACACCATGTATGTATATATGTATGTCTGCAAACGTACTTTTCCATCTGGATTTTTGCTTCCTTCACGTCTAAAAGTGCACAGTGAAATAAAATTTCTTTCCTTCCTCAAGACGCAAGCTACTTTCACGTGCGAATTGAACTTGCGTTTTTGAAAATTCTTTTCCTCCTTTTCTCCTTTCACTACTTTCTGTCGAGTGTTACGATGTAGCGCGGGATTAGCAACATTCGGCGTGGACGGCGACATCAGGTCGCGCCTTTAGAAGCCACTCTTGCACTTACGCCACATTCTTAGCCTTAAGAACTACCGATGGAATTCGCTACCTCGAAAAAGAAGTTGAAGTTGTCATGCTTCTCCAACTTTCCGTATACGTGTGCGCGCGCTCGCGCGAATGTGTTGTACTTATATATGTATACATATATATGTATACATATATATATATATATATATATATATATATATATATATATATATATATTTTATGTTCCTTCCAGCCGATAATCAACGCGTTCTATGTGCGCGGGGCTGTGTAGCGCGCAGTTTACATTTAGCCCCTTTGAATAGTGGTCGTCAATTAATGAAACATTCCACTGGATCAAAAGAGGCATTAACGATCACATAATCGATCTGATAGCTTTTCACATTCCTCTACGGGCCTCGATCGTCCGTTCCATGCGAATTGCGGAACTCGCGATTAACGTCTCGGCGCTGACTTATCGCCGGATTCGCCCAATTATCTGCGCACAATTCCAAGCATCGAGAATGATTTGTTAATCAATTGTGCCTCGGGACCCGTTGTAACTGAACATACAAATCTGCGACCGCGGGCGAACTATGCATGTACATAAATCCAACGATTCGCGTAAAACTGTCGTCGTAAAATATATCGTCGGTTACAAAGCGCGCGTATAAAGATATATTGTCAATCTTGCTTGCTTATGCACGCGAAATAATGTCGTCGCGCGCATACGAGGGAATGTTAATTCAATAAAACGGTGGAAATGAATAAAGGTGGAAAAAATGTATACGCAAATGTATATAATTACAATTCTAGATAAAAGAATTCGTCGTGTAGAACCCTAGAGTCTACAGAACGGAGACTCGCGGCAGATATGCTCCCTGTAAGCGATACGAAAATGATTGTGCGGAATAGCCGAGAACGTGAACACCATTAGCACATAGATTGCCACGTTTGCATATTCTACACATACGAGAATTCTACACATAAGTAGTTCTACGAGAGGCAATGGAAAACAATCTACGATGAGCTCGAGAAATCTACTGGGATTTCTCGGAAGCGGTTGACTCTAATAGCACCATAACTCCATTACCTTTTTACAGACTTTTTATAGATTTTATCTACTGCACAATATACGTATCTATTTAAATTTCATATGATTCTAATTTTATAAAGAATTATAAGAATTTATGTCGGATGAAAAAACGGTAATAAGAATGGCCTCGCCGTAGATAACGCGTCTCGTATGCATTTTGTTTATAATTCAGTAGGGACGTGTTCAACAGCGGAATGACAAATTGTTTCACTCAAACAGAAACACGGAGAAACATTTCCGGATACGGGAAACACTATGGGAAACACACGGGTGACAATTACAGCGCGAACAAGAGAAGGACATTAAAGCGCATGTTTCATTATATAAATTATATCAGCCTCATCAATTATTATATAAAAATTACGCAAAAAAAACTTCTCGACAGTTCCTTCGTTTTTTATTCCAAAGGAAAGAGGCAGAAGATCTCTGAGAGTAATCTATATAATTAAACTCACATTAGACTATGACCTCGAAGTTACTAAAAATCTTTCTCGTAAAAAAAACAATCACGCGTCGTATAGTAGACTGTCGCAGATATAAGAAGCTCTCTTTCGAGAGCTTTACTTCATGCGGGTGTGCTAAACCGCAAATGGGCCGATTAAGAAAAGCCTTTACGGCGTAACATTTGCGCCAACGTAGGCTGTAATTGTTCACCACACTGTGAGCCTTCGTGTTTTTTTTATTACGGCTGCACTTCCTGCGTCGACAGTCTCTCTTTCTCTCTCTCTCTCGCTAATCGCAACGGAGACGGCACTCATGGGATGCACTCACGAGACGCACTTGAAATGAAACGGCAAGTTTCGAATACCGCGGCCTGCACGTTCACAGGGCAAAAGTTCACTTCACCGCCACGTTCGCGACCATGATTATTGCCTCGGTCGTATTGCGGTATTTCCTTCTCGAATTACGTTAATTGCGCCGGCAAGTAATACCGTGTGATAATGGCCATTGCAGACGTGACATAAACATCGCTCGAAATTAGAAACCACAATGTGAACCCTCGATCGGTTTGCAATACTCCCAGATAAATAAATAAAACATCGGATGTGAAAAGCGCGATTGCTATAAGCTAGCTATTAAATGCCTGTTTATTCCACATTTTGATCCCGCATTCCGTAATGACTTATTAAATGCTGATCCGCTAATTGATCACGCACCGCTGAACGAAACGCATTGTAACGCTATACCTTAATAGAGAATTTTGTGAGAATTTTGTTGAGAGAAATATACAATATATAATTTTAAAACTCTCGATTGTGGAGTAAAAAATTAGAAGAAATTTTACAAATATTTTAAATAACGCAAATATGTCTTTGCAGTAAAAAATTAGCGTGTTACATGAAAAAATAACAAGTTGAAGAAAACGAGAGAAAGAGAGAGATACTTTTCATAACAAATTGCATCTAGCTCCTATAGCATTCGAGATATCATTTAACGCGACATGATACCGCAATATACTACGACCGCGACGGCGTAGCGTTACCATCTCCGGCGAGCAAATAGCGACGGATTCAACAAATCGTGGGCAACAACTCTCGGCGGATTCGCATAAATACGTAATTGTTAGTAAAGTGCATGCACGTACGCTCCAGCTGTGCTGCATTGCTGGCCTTTGGTTCTTACCTCGTTCCAACGAGTTTGTTGCCGCGAGCCCGCCTTGCTCCGCCGGGTTGTATGTTAGCTGTAATGCGCACACTTCTCTCGTAGCGAGCGCTAAATTATGACTGATAATATTTTAACACTGAGAGTTATCTCGATGGCATCAGACTATACGACGCAGCGAGCGCACGTATTCTCAGACCTATCGTCGTCTTCAAAATCGGATTTCTTATTCGTGTCTTTTCATCTCGAAGGGAAAACTTTGAATATCGAGTTGTGCAGGTAGTGCGAAATGTCGCGCGGAAAATGAAGAAGCGCGAAGGAGATGCGAACAAGGAATCCCTGATGTATATTCTTTCTCCGCTTTATCCGCTCTAATTGAAAAAAAATAATGAAATATCTTCGCATTGAATCTACAATTTTTTCAACGCAAAACTTTTGATATTTAAAGTATTTATCTGATTCAAGTACGAGAGTTGAAAGAATTATATCCATTTTTCCAATCTGTTGCAATTTCGAATGTACTTATTTAATCGATGTGTGATTCCGAGGGATCGGTGTGTGTCATCGGATCAAGAATGTTTAACGTCAAAACTGGAGGATAACGTGCTACGGCTTTAATCGGCTTTAATTATATTTTCATTAAGGCGTAATCTGCTTTACAAATTTGACGCACAGACTAATTATTTTATTATACTTTTATCTGCGCTCCGCATATAATTGCATTATCAGTTACGCGTCGTAAAAGAAATCGGGCGTAACGTACGCATGCGTCACGATTAAAGCACGACCGGATAATTGTGGTCCTTTAAAATAGCGAAGAGACGAAAGCAGGCTGCAATTATCAGCCGACAGCGGCGGTGCGATCGCGGTATTATTCCTTTTTTCCAATTTCGTAGCGAAACGTAGCTTTCTTACATTATAAAAGACGTTCCCCCCAAGTTAAGCAGTCGCGGCACGGCGCGATCCCGCCCATTCATAACTCGGCACGATAACGATAACAAGGTGATAAGACGGGCCGGCGCTCGTGCCTCTCGTTTGTCTGTTATCATCACCGAGAAACCGGGGATGACGTCGGCAACAACATGATTCTCTACCTCTCCCATGATCGGTTCACTGGATATAAAAATTTCTGCGAGCGAGCTGATGTATACCCATGTATTCGATAAGTGACACAGCATAAACGGAATAATGCTTCTTGAAAAAAATTGAGACGATCTCTATCAAAGTTGGACCGAGAGGCGAACACTATTTCTTGTGATTTTTAAATACTTCTATTTAATTTAATCTTTTCCAAATAATTATCAAATTGAATTTAATTAATGATATTTTATAAGTTAATACAGAATATTTGATGAGATTTAGAGATAATTAAACTAAACACATTTTGTTTAATTAAATGTTGAAAAACATTGATCAATTAAAGTGCTGTTAAATTAAATGATAAATGTAATTTTATATACTTTTCATCCTATTTAGTTTATGTAAATAAAATATTCGTTTTATTTAATCCACATACAAAACATTAAATTATAACAAATTTCGAAGAAAAAGATACGTTTTCAGAAGCCACACAATTCAATCATTCTATAGTCTAAGATCAAAATATAGAATCTAGATTTCTTTACAGTAACATGCGACTTTTATCAACTTCCACGCGTTGCAAATTGAAAAGGTTGGGGAATACCCGCTTTTACGAGTTCTTCCGTTACACTGGCTGAGCCTTTCAACGCGAATGCTGATGCTTTTCATCGTAATATACACACATACATGTATATGTACATGCTCAAAACACACACATATAGATTTAATGCAACGTGATACTTAGCATAAATCTATGCGCGTTTAACAGTTAATATTCTTGCCCTGACAGCAAAATCAAGTATTTCCTTTAACTTTGTTGCTAGTTTCGCATAGAAACGAGCGTCTAATTGTACTGAAGTACGTTGAAGAAGAAAACTGCAAATCATAGAACTTTTCAAATTACCCTAAATCCATATTTAAAGAAACGAAGATTGCGTATCGCCAAATTAATATGAAACTGATCGTAATAACTCTATAAGAGTACGTAAAATATTCTTAAAATTATTGAAAATGTACGAAATTGAGAATTGGTTCGAATCCCTTTCTCTTCGGACTAACCTCTTCAATCGCAATTTGATTGAGCGACCAATCAAATTTTCACCGAAAGGTAAAACGATAAGGATAATCCAAGATAATCCACATGTAAACTACAATTGTATTATCAGCGGCGTATTACGTAGGAAGAACAGCGAAGTAATTTCAGAAGTGCTCCCTCCAAATTGCAGACTTCAATTTAATTTCAGCAATGCAACCAGCTGCCTTCGCAAGAAATCGAAGTGAAACTAGTGAAGCCTCACGTGTGCGTTACGAAAAGCGAGCCATGTAAAACGTTACTGCTTTGTAGGAATAGTAACAAAACTTTTTTGCGACTCATCGAAAATTTGTTTCGAATAGAAAATGTGTACCGCTATCGAGTTGAGTGGACAAGTGGAGCGCTTTGAAGCGAGAATAAAATACAACAAAGCTAAAGTGTCCCTCTCCCATCAATACCTTTTTAGGACACAGTTTCACAGAAGCTCAGAAAATATAGCCAGCAGTATTAAATGTCACGTCAAAATAGTCGAAGTTGTATCGATTGATAGATTGGTAGATTCTGTTGCAACTAGGCAACTAGGCTAACGCAAATTAGAAATCATTAATAATGTGTTTGTGCGCGTTTAAACGTTTATCGTCGATTCTCTCATTGATACTGAACATCAGTTGTACATTAGATACGTCCAATATATGACAAAATATTATTGCAGATATTCGCAATGCGAACGATACAAAGTTTCGCATCTTTTTTCTCCGTTACGGAAGCGATAATCCATGACTCGATGTACCTTTTTGCATCGTGCACTTTCCGTTGTTAAATGGCAGGTTTAAAAATGGATAAAAATATGATGGCCTGGTTTAGCGCGCGATTGACTAGGTCACCAGTTTTAGCAGCAATGGAATTTTTTTGCGGGGTTACATAAAATATCTAGTCATGGTTATTGGATATCGCATTAATTTGAGTTATTTTGCGAGTTATCAGAGCATATGGAAAGCTATGTCGTTTTTCCCATCAAATCGGCTTTTCCCGCTTTCCATTGATCATTAAAAAAAAAAAAAAAAAACGCATCGCTATAGTTAGCTCACGTTTCAATATGCATTACGACACCCGACTGAGCGCGAATATCGAGAATTTACGTGCAACTCTTTGATGTCGTCAGTAAACGATCAACGCAAACGCGCGAAAAATAGCTTTAATTATCGCGAGTAAATTTGATGTATAGATAATCGGCAATACTTCCAATTCGAATTACCTAACACTGTAGACAATGCCGCAGTAATTTCGAGGTCTCATTTAATAACAGCTTTTAGATAGAAAAGTGCAAAAAGGAAATAAATTGAAGTCGATGTAAGTATTTAGCGGTAAATTAATAAGAGGGAAATAAATTTTTTTCAGTAACAGAGTAGCGTTTTAATACAGTTTTAGAGAGAGAGAGAGAGAGAGAAAAGTATTTTTAAAAACACGTGTAGATATAAAATAATAAATTCTAAAATAATTTCGTAATAAAACATTATTAAACTTTTAAAAACACTCGCGTTTTAAAGGACTACATTAAAAATTCTTTCTTATGGGAAAGAAATAAGGTATGAAAGATTTCACGTCAAAATAAATTTAAATTAAGTTTAATATATGTCTCTCTCGTTCTCTCTCAAAAGTATTAACGATAGAAAAAAATGTTCTCTGAAATTAATCCGATTTCTTCAAAGAGAAATAATCCAGAAAAAATAATTAATTTCGTGATGTTTTTCGCTCAAGCTGCGATATAAATATCGGAGTGTGAACGGAAGACCAGCAATTTGGTTTTAATATTTCAATGTTCCACTTTGTTGCAAAATATTACGCGGTATTTCTGCGTATTTTATTCGAGGTATTATCGGCCGCACTTTATCGATAAAAATAATTAATTGTTCCGCATGCGAAACCGATCAAATCAAAGAGATCATACACGGTGGGCAGTGGAGAGAGAGAGAGAGAGAGAGAGCGAACTGAAAATGTCACGAAAAGTCATCGGTGGTTAGCAAACGCAATTGGCTATCGCTGCAAATAATTTAAGTGTAGCGCTTGCGAATTATAACCCCGTGAATTTTCACGTCAACGGAATTATAGAACGCTTTTGCAAGCAATTTGTAAATTATGAATTCGATTCTCAATATCTCTGTTTACATTAAACGCATCGGTTTATCAAAATTCGCTATATACCATATTATCTAGTATAATATTACGAATATTAATTATTTTTCGGTATCAAATATATCAATTTCTGGCTGGAAAATGTTGATTCTCGTGGTGCAATTAACTCCGTATTCGCGGTGTTACAAAAATACAATCAGATGTACAGAATGTTTTGAAAATATTTTCCACGTTACGTAAAGTGTTGTAAGAATGCCTAGGAAGCTCATGGAGAAGATTCTTGAGATGAAAACCTTCCGCTCTTTCTCTCGTATTAATGGAATTGTTGACCGACCTATCGACGTACGTCTCATATCCGATCGACGTTTCACAGACTGATAATCCACCAACTTACTCCAATATACAAGTCTATTGCTAAACCACATAATACCGACCGAACTTATCGAATCACAACAAGCATTCTTATCGTTTATTCTTAGCGAAAAGGAAACGATAACATTACTTGTAATATAAATATCGCCAGGCAATGCTTGCAAAACCCTGTCGAAGACACAAGTATTTGCAGAAAAAGAGAAATCGTGAATTTGTGACGGTCGTATACCTTTTACTTTTTAAATCAACAGAATAACATAATAACCTAAAGGCTTATTCTATTATAAGTTTCTTACATTACGAATGAAAGAAAACAGTACGTCTAATGTCATGTCACCATGTGTCTGATATTTACAGCAAAATCAAGGGTGACAAATATAAAAATCTCGAAAAATTGTGTAAGATCGAAAAAGCTTTTATGAAATAACTTTGTATGACGCGAGGAGATTTCTGCATAAATATCCTAACCGAGCTTATCTCCCGTATCGGATTCATCTCTTCAGCCTTTGAAACCGTCAAATCTTATTCTCTTTTCATATTCTAGTATGGAAACGAAACGAGATTTATCTCACCAAGAATATCGCACTACTCGGGGATCCGTAATACCGGAACTCCGCCTGGGGAATAAAGCTGATATTTGCATTATAAAAACTTGAGGTCACGGCTGGAAACTACCGGTACACAACAGTAAGCTTCAAAACCACGTTCATCAATATCGAGGTAGATTTAACTCAAGTCCATGGTAAATATTTATGCAATACAAGACATCCGCCACAATAAAATGCTGCAACGCGAGCCTCGTCAAAGATATGTCAATCGAGTTGAAACAGAGTAATCTTTTAGATGTTTGTCCACTGTTGTCCAAAATATTGATAGATGTCGCGTTTCGGGTGCTTCCTATTCTCTCATTGCCAGTAGCCTAATATTAAAGGCAAAGCAGAGCAAGAACCCTCAGCGTGTTCCGCGAGTATTGACGAAGAGTATCATAAGCTATCTTCTACTCACCGATCGAAGTGCTTATATCTCCAAGTAGATACTTCTACTAGTGGTTGGCAAATAGTTGGCCCCTCGGGGGGAAAACAAGAATCTGTTTACCGCGATCGGCGGCGGAGGCGACGGCAGCGCATACATACAACGAGACCGCTCCGAAATACGCGACGGCCCACTCGATGATGTCCCCGCGACACCGATACACCGCCACCATTCCGCTCGCGTTTCCGGCGATAGCGCGAATATATTTACGAAGGCGCGCTTTCGGCGATGCGTGACATTGATTTGGCATTCGGGCGGCTTTCCATTGTTGTTGTCAGTCCGACCAGACTGACCATCCGTCCGATATCAGCGGGGCAAGGCAAAGGCGCCCTCGAAAGAACGTCAACAGTTGACTCAGAAAGATAGCTAGAAAGAAAGAGAGGGGGAGAGAGAGAGAGAGAAAAAGCGTCGATCGTGCCGCCGAGAGTTAACAACGCGACGCCGGGCGCGCGCAGAGTGTTAAGACCACCGACCCATAATTAGATGGATGTGACGTAAGTCGCGCCGGCCCGATTAAACACACCGACCGAAAGCTTTCGATCGTCATTCTCGCTATACGCGCAAACAGCGCGAGAACGGAGAACGCGGCGACGCTGTTGCGTCATCCGCACGGCCGCGCCGACACGTATTTTAGCCAATACGTCGCGTCGTAACTCGCCGGGCCCGGCCGACTGTTCGGAAATTGTCCGCGTCGTACATAATCGTTTTTATGTTCCATGTCGGGGGGAGTAAAAATATATATGTGCCGCGCCGCCTTGCCGATTAATCCGCGCGCCCGGATAGAAATAATTCTCTTACACAGCGATTCCGCGAGACATTGTCTCGTAATCTGCGGATATTTGCCTCTTTGATCACCCATAGGACATAAACACTGTATTTAATTCTTAATTAATACAGCATTGACCGCGCGTCTCGTCTTTACTCCACTCCTTGTTCATCCTTCTTAGTCTTCTAACTTGTAAACCGTACCCTCCGTACTTTTACCTTGGTATTTCTCTCTCTCTCTCTCTCTCTCTCTCTCTCTCTCTCTCTCTGTCCTGGCAAGTTTCTTTTTCTCGTAATAATCACAGCAACACCGACAGACTAGGCCATGCCCGGTTAACAGAGAAGATTAAAGCACGTTAATTAAACGTGAAAAAGTACGGATACTTGTTATGTACTTTTGTACCATCAAGAGCAAAAGGATGCTTCCTCTTTGAATGACCTTTCTCTCTGAGGGAAAGCTTGTGAAAGTCCAGAAGTTATAGAAATGTCGAGTCACAAGATAAATTAAATTGATAAATATAGATAATTCTGCAATGGCAAAAAACTTGTAAAATAATAAATTTTTTATCGGGCGCATTGCTTTCAATTGTTTGGAAAGCTTTCATTGAATTCACTTTATTCCATTAATTACAAAGCTTGTGTTCTCTCGACTGAAATAATATAAATTATTTTCTTTTCTACTCGAATATAGGATTGTCGTTTTAACTTGGAATCTGCGACACGAATATTATTCTTTCGTTTTGCCGCGGATCACATACAGAGATGTGTTCGCAGCATCTCGTTCGGACGCGAGTATTTCTTTTTCATTTGCAGAATAATCGATCGGTATCTCGTTTTAATTATAAGAGCACTGAATAACTGTCGATCACGACAACGAATCGATTGTTTGACTAATGAAACGTTCCGCCCGTGATTACCGTTATTACGACGGGTAATTTGAGCGCGTAGGTGCCCCACCGACAATATACAGTGTCGTATGGTACGATAACGCGAGTTTATTGTAGCGCGCGCGACCGCCCAGCCTCGAGTCTCGAGTTGCGAACAATAAGATATATGTATTAATTCGTACTGGTGGCGTGGTTATTGTAAGATGTGATTAAACTTGGACTTGGTTTAAATTCGTCGCGCGAATCCGCGGCGCTTCACGGCGAATTGAAGAGTGCGCGCCGCGATTCGGCGAAACGCGCCTCTCCCTTCCTCTTGGAAATAGACAATGCTCCCCAAAATGGGCAGTTATACAAAGCAGTCTCGCGAATGAAGAATCGAGCCCGAACGCTCGTCTCCTCAACAAGCGGTGAACGTCTCGATAAGCGGTTTTCAGGCCAAACCGCTCGCTCCTAAACGAGCCTGCATTCATAATTCAATGTCACGAGGTGCAAAAATTTATTTAATTCAAATTTATTTTCAAATTGATTTCAACTCACGTGGGAGTGTTTAACTCTCGCTAACAAGCTGCCGTGAGAAAAAAAGAATCACGTTTTTGTTTCTCCTCCTTTTTTTTTAATGAATGTCAAATATTAATTTTAGCTTCCGTATCCATAAATGTACTCTTTACATTTGCTGTTATAACTTTTCCTTTTTACGTGTAAAAGGGAGGAGGGATTATGGAGCAGGGGGAATTAAAATGGCTTCTCTTTCAGCTCTCGTGATTTAAAAAAATCTGGTCATTTTATTCTAGGCATTCTACGGCACGGTCGCGAATTCAAAGGGACTTTAATTAGTAATATTAACGTTGTAAATATTTCTCACTCTCGGTCGAAACGCGGCAAAAGGTTGAATTAAAATAACATTTATCACATTTTCCGCTCGTATGTGTCGCGTTGCGGAAACAAATAGTTTAATTCGTGCCCCCCTTAAAGTAATCGCTGGAATACGAGAATCATCATCAGTCTAACAATAAGATCAATCTTTCAGGATGACGTCGTCTTGTTTTAAATTTAGAGGCAGATTTATGAGAGGAAGATTTGTGAACGTGCGGTCATTCATCTCAATCAGCATACTATTTTCAGAATCGCCAAACACCGAAGATCGAAAAATAGATATTTATACGCAAAATAATATTGCTCTAAAGAATCGATAATTGACCAAATACCAAACAGGTTTTTTGCTGCTGCAATTTACAGTGGGCTAAAATATACTCGCACGTCAAATTTACATTATATTGCTTTAATAATCTATCAGAACTGTCGTTTCGCTTCAACTAACCGTATCGTATTAACGATCGTATAAAGATCGATATCACTCTCTCTAAAAGCTCCTTGTTATTTTTTCTATTCTTGAAATCGTGTTTAACGCAAAAGATAAGGAATCACAAGAACTTCATTTCGATATTTTCGTGGAAGCGAAACAGTGAATTATCACGAAAATGATCTTTGTGCCGTCATCGTATATCGCGTCGGCGGTAAATGAAAAAACGAACGGCGACTCGTGAATACTTGTAAAATTATGACGAGATGGCCTGAAGGGTCGTGTTTAACACCGCGAAGTATCGGAAACAAACGAGTGACGATAATAACTTTCTGTAAACAAGGTAGGCTGATACGGCTGCACGTCGCGTTGCGTGAAGAATTGAAACGATTAGAATTTAGGCCGCCGTTCGATGCGAGAGAGATCGCGACGCGCTAGCACACTCCTCCCATGTGACCTTCCCGAAGAACGAATCGTATTGATTTGCTGGCAGTAGTGCGGTGATAGCGCACGTACAGAGAACATTTCGCGCGAATTTGCATGCACCAAAAGGCGGAAGACTCGACGGAAGGCGTGAAACGACAATGCGTTGTTTTCCTTATTGCGCGCAGCGATGGAGCACATAAGATCATTTCGAAAAACTCGATCGTTTCAGATAATAAAACTAAAAAAGGTTTTCAATAATTCTGAAAATCTTGAATATTTCGCGAAAATACATAATTTATCTTTTCATTATTTCAATGCAATTCTCTATTTTATTTATAGACATAGATTATGTGATTTTTAAAGAATTTTTATTAAATTTGAATATTTTGTCGAAGCACGACGAATTTTTATATAATTAAATTATGTAAAAACTTTCAAAAGAGAAAATCCTGGATTATCCTTATGATTAGACAAAATATCTCACAGTGAGAAAAGTAATTAAAATTATGTATCATTAAATGGCAAAGTCACAGCTGACTGTAATAATTTAGCAAATTAGTTTGCTGATAAAAAAACAGTGAGTTTTTATTACTCTTTCCAGCTTTTTCCAATATTGCATGTTTCATCATATTGCATGAAAAATCTCATCTATGGAAGCATAGGCAAACAAATCCGCGAATAATCCAGGATTAATCTTCCAAATAATGTTACATAACATGAACCAGTGGCTAGTCAATTAGGAGAAATACTGTTGTATAATTTAATTTCTCTGCCAAATGAGAATTATAAATTCATTAGTATAGTTACCTATTAAATTGCACCAAGCTTAAATTTTCAAAAGCTGTTGATATTACTCATCAAAAGTTTACTATTTGAAATTAATAGATAGTAAATATATTCCACCTTGATTTGTAACTGGATAATATTTGTAAGCTAACACTGATGAAAGACACAGTTATCATTTACCACGAACGTTCACATTGAAGGTAAACAACCGATCAAATATTTGTATATTAATGCCGCAATACACGAATACTAAATAATTTCCATCGATACTGTTATTTCATAAAAAAAATAACGGTAATATGTAGTATTGATGAAGAAATCATATAAAAAGAAACAAATGATTTCAAAGAATTTCTACTTCTAATTGCAAATTTCTTATTATTATACCAAATTATATTGTCTGAAAATCGAAAAAACTTTAACAGGCGAATCTTGTAATAACAAAATGAATATTACTTAAGTAATATACTAATATGCCAGAAAAAAATCTAAAGCGATTTTTGCCAAGAATTGTGCTACAATCAAAGTAAATTCCCAGAAGACGTTAAGTGAATAAAAGCAGGCATTATTGGATGATAAATAGCCAATTATCGCACGTATCGATCGAAAAATTGTTTTCACGAAAACTTGAATTTCAGAGGAAGAAACAAATCAAATAATTACAAAGATAAACGAATTTCCAGTTAATGCAATTAATAGATTTGATCGTCGGTTTTGACGCAATCGAATTTCCAATAAATTTGATGGAGCTCTGTGGTTTCTCGCTGTTTCATATCGATGAATCGTTGTCATGACAACACTGTGCAAACAACCAAAGCATACCAAAATTAACCCAATATAGCAAATTCGGCTCCAACTCAAATAGTACGAAACTCGAATGTAATGCAAGTGCAAAGTGCTTTTACTCCGCAATTCGAATACGAGGCTAAAAGTCTGGTTAACTTTCACAAAACGTCCTCTATCGAATGTCTAAAAAAAAAAAAAAAACCGGGACAAACTGACAGCTTTGTTTGTTCCATAACTAGAGGCGTCGGCCACTTTTTGGCAAAAGGATATCGAATTTAGTTGAGCAATTTCAAAAGCAATGGAAGAAATGAGTCACTGTTGCGAGACGGAATTAAGCGCGGTATTGCAAGTGGCAAGGTTGCTGGATCGTAAATTATACGATGGAAATGCGGTATAAGGGTGCGTCCACATTAGACGCGCGCAAAGTGGAAGCAAATCGTAATGGAACAAGCTCAGGAATATGTCGCGCATAATTAACATTAACTCCACTACTGCGCGCCGAGAGTTCGAATTAACTGCACCCACTCGCGTTCGTTCCTTTTGCATTCCGGATTTCAATTTTCCGCTGCGTGTTAACGCTATACGCGAACCGAGGGTGCAAAAGTAACCCAGAGGTTGCAAGGCATATCGTTTTTCCGATATTCCAGCGTCGCTCTCGAAACGGTTGAATATCATCCCTTCAAATGCCTAAGTATCTCTTCTGAAACGATCGAGCATCGTTTTCGAAAAAACGAAAACTCGAGGATCTCTCGCGAATTTTGCTTTGTCAGCGCTACTTTCACCATTTCGGCGAACTGTTTTCCATGACTATAATTTTATTTTGTTCTTTATCTTTTGAGGGAGTATATATTCTACTGACGTAAATATCATATAGCACGAACGAACACGCGCACACGTACAATTCTCATTCAATTACACGACGCGAAACTTTCCAGATACCGACGCCTCGTCGTCTCTATTGCGCAGTTTTCACATGCGAATCTCTTTGAAATACCAACGCGTTATATGAATTATGTTTGTTTATACTCATTCATGCGCGTTTATGTGCGTTCTTTCTTGCGTATATATCGTACACATTGGACTGATTTGCGATGTTCGCAGATGTTTCGCGTGGTTAAGTTCGTTTCAGCTAGGGTGGTTATATTTTCCTGTATGTGACTGGTAGTAATAGGAAAAAAGCTGGGCTATTTGCAATTTTTAACTGAGGCGCATGATATACTGATATTTCTTTGTACTTTTAATAATTTATTTTCCTTCAAGTCATTTTATGGTTGACTATTCTAATAATTATATCATAATAAGTAATTTTTTGGACAAATGTCAAAACAAAATTAATTCAAATTTAAAATTCAATTTAACATTTAAAAAATGAGTACATTTCTGGAGATAAGAACGCCTAATTATCCTGGGCACATTTGTTGTGAGTGTACCTTAATAAAAAATCCAACGAATCAATCATGATCTTATTATCCACACTACATTGTGACAACGTCGAACAATGATAAGGCTACAGAGCTGAATACGCTGATCAATACCATTATCAGATTGATTTACACAATATCCCAAGAGAAGGTATATTTTTAGAGATTTATTTTTGAACATTCTTTCTCTGGATAATTTATTTTTGAATTGTCCAAACGCCATCAATCTATCTTCCACTGTAATTACAACTTTTGACATTCAGTAAAAACACCGTATTAAGTAAATAAAGTACAAATAAATGAAAAGAAATAAGAAAATTTATAAAGAAGTATAACTGTATCGTATCTTTTGTACTGTAGTTTGAAATATCACTCGCGATAATGATTCATGTAATGTTGAAACGCTGCTAATTAATTGAACAATTCTTTCTTACGTCCTCTTATTTATGCACGTGCGAGTTGCAACATTTGTTGCAACAATCGCTATACTTCCTCGTTATTGACGTCACGAGGTGACTTGTGACGTACATGGATCGTCTTATCTTCTTATATTTACTATTTACGATAGGCAAATTAAGAAGTAATCTTCGTGAGAAACTTTCGTCGCTCAGGCGATTTTGCAAAGTTTATACGAACAAGGTAACGAACGAACAGTTCCGGGAGAGCTTTATGCAATAGTTTGTTTCTAACTGGATAAACATTAATATTACATTAAATTACGCGTACACTTGTCTGTAAAATAAAAGTTGACATAACATGTCGCAGTTGTTTCATTAAGACTGCAATGTATCATGTTTAAACAAAGTTGCTGCTACACAAATAATATGCGCGACAGCAACTTTTGGATTCATAACTTTCCAACAAACTTTTTATTAATTATCATAAACTATAGACAATTAATAGGCAGACTATAATCTTTCAGTAGAAACGAGCGAAAATTGAATAAATACACCAATGAAGGAATTAATAACCTCAGATAATGATTTCGTTATCTTTTATCGGCATTCTTAGTTTTTCTTTCTAAGTAATCGCTTGTTTATTGGGTCGATAATTATAGCGTGTTAAATAAATCGTTATCTCGCTCCCAGTTTTCGCGCGGTAGGAAATTCTATATTTGCAATCTCCTTGACTCGTTGCAGTATTCCTTGACTTTTCCGATTTTTACAATTTTCCGGATTTACAGCAACTTTGCTGACAGTAACAAACGTATCGCAAAAGAATCTCCTATTACTGCTTACGGTCGCGCCACGTCTGCAAACCAATGACGTTCTCTCGATTGCTTGTACAACGTTTAACGGTTACACACCGATACATGCGCGTCTCATTCTTATCTCGATTGCGCAACACATTCGACGTCGATCGCTTCCCCGGTTTCTCGCGACTCCCTCTTTTTCCCCGTTTCCGATTTGTTCCTCGCCACACTAATTTCTACGAGTGACAAGCACTTCGTGCTCGATCACTTTTAGCAGGTTTGTGTTTTAGCGACGTCAAGTGCAAAGCAAATGTCGCGCCATTATCATCAACGTTTCCTTCGTCATTCATTTCCATGGAAGCTTTCTACTTAAACGCTACCCACGTTTTGAAATTCAAGCGTTCTACAATCGTAATAGAACTGTGTGACAAGAACACTACGTGTTTTTTTTCTCAGAGAGATAAGGTGAAACATTAACGCGTCAAGAAGTGTAAAAGAAAAGAGTTAATCTTCCAATGTTATCTCGCGAATATAAATTAGAGATTCTCGTAAAATGATAATAATAACATAACATGTCGTAAAATTTTTGTTTCTAATAAAAATTACAGGAATATAATTGTAACACCGGCGATAATTGTCATCATTAAAACGTTCGTACTCATACATTAATTTTATCTGCTTTGATTTACATTTGTTTGTTAATTAATATTCATTTACTACGCGTAATATGCATATACGTATCGGTAGAATCGCGAGCAGGTCGAAGCACGAAACCGGCAAATCGATTACACGGCTGAACCGCAATCGACGAATTTCTTCACGATTCGCTTACGTAGAACTGCGAGCGTTCGCTCGTTAGTCACGACGCAATCTCCATCTTGTCAGCAAGATATTTTCGTATATACATGACGTAACGCATTGACACAATACGACAACATAGATTTCCTGTTAAACATCAAACAGTCCAAAATAACTACGTCTCTCCACAAATAACGCATATATCGTTATATTGAGCGATGACTTGTGTGCATAAACGTAACGGAATTTCGAGCGATAACCTGTCGGTGTTGGATATCTTAAAAGCCACTTGCGCCTCGTTTACGACGTGAAAATCTTTCGAGTACTCAAGCGACAATGATAAATACTGTCAGTTATGCACCATCGCCAGATATCGAATTCACGCGTAATTCTGGATTGAAATAGAATTTTTTTCCCATGCAGCGAGAGGCCAGCTGCACTCCGAGGGTACATACCCCGCGGTATTTTCCAATCGAAGGGATTCCGCGGTAAACAATGAGTTTTTTTTTGTGCAAATAGATAACACGCGTCCCGCGATCACGCTGGCGGATGTTTTCCGTTTACACGTCCGTTACCGTTACGCGCTAATTTGCCGTTCTTCTGCGACTACGACGGCGCCACGGAAGGTCGAGGACGCTTGAAATTGGGAAATAATTGGAAGATTACAGTGATCCGGCGTAAAAGCAGCTGACTAATGCGGAGACAAACAGGTAAAACGCTGTCGCCGATAATCCATGCCTTCTTACCTCGCATACGCGAAGTATACATTGGCGTGTTTGGAGGTGGTTATTACGACGCCCGTCCGAAGGATCGAATTATATGCCGTCGATTTTCCAATTTCTTTTTGTCCGCCTTTTACCCTTAATCCCTGTACTTCACGTACAGCGGAGTTACTTCCTCAAGTCGATGTTATGGGAGTCGTGTAGGAAATTTATGGCGCTCATTAACCGTTTGATGGACTATTGGATGTACAACTCGATATTTCGAAATCTCTCCAAGATTATAGAAATTTGCAAACATGTTAAAAAATATCCTCAACGATTCTAGGGTACAAGCAACTGATAATTCAGGATTTTTCGCAAGACGATTCTCGGAACTACAACTAAGTAATAAGATTTCGTGTTCTGTACACAATTGAGAGTGAGTGAGAGAGAGAGAGAGAGAGAGAGAGAGAGAGAGAGAGAGAGAAACACGGATATTATTTTAAGAGAACCTTACTCCGAGACTTGGTAGTGGATATACCACAAATTGCCCGCAGGGCTATCTGGCCATTATTATAATAAAGAGTTTTGAAAGTTGGGAAATCTCTTGAAGGCTTTTATAAGTTCTCTATCCGATAATCAACAGTTTCGATAGAGTTCAGGTTCGTATGTTAAAAAAATCTCACATTCCGAAACGGCCGAATATTTCGAGAACATCGACCGATAATTTAACACACACAAGTCACAAAACTACTGCCTCGAAATTGATAACAAACGTGCATTAAAAAAAAATGACCGACACGTGTATTTTGCGTAAAACCAAAGAGGACCTTTCCCTCCTTTTTCTCTTTTCGCCAAAGTTATAGGGCACAGACTGCAATATTTTTTTTACGCGCAGGCGTTCGCAAAGCAAATTGTTTACTTTTAAAACAGCGTTGCAAAAATAGCTCGGATGGCATGTTTACACGCGATCCTACGGCGACCGACCGGTAATCGAATATCAGCCTCGATTATTTTCTATGGGCATTCATCAGTGATACGTCATGCATGAGATGTACTTGATGCGGGGTATAAAGAAGTCGCGAATAAAGTCTCGCGTAGTCACGGTATATTCGATTTGAGTCTAGAACTTGAAATAAGTATCGACCTCGTAAGGAAATGGGCGTATACGGTGTACTGCGACTGTCCTAGCGGAAACTTCAACACAGCGACAAATATTTGATTCGACGTCGCACGTCTTTCAAGATTTCTCTTTCGACATTAAACGTCTCAATTAATTATTAGCAACTTTTAATTAACCGCAAGCGAAGTAAACACATTAATAAATAACTCGAAAGGTGTTAATGTGTTAAAGATGTTAATCGACATAAAAAGAAATATCACGTTAACAAGTAAATTTAATAAATTATTCATATAAATCTTTCAAATAAATCGCTTTAAGAAGTAAAAAATATCACACTATTCCCTCTTCTTTTCTTTCGGACACTCGCCGAAAGTTTTGTTTCGCGCGACTGTCAGGTGATTTCGGAACCACCCTATATAAGTTCCGTTGGCCGTTTCCTCTAACAAGAAGAGGAGATAATCAAGACGAGCGTCTTCAAAGGAACGATGCGGCTCATTGGGTTCGAAAGGGTTTCATCCGCAGAAGGGCATTCGAAAATGTTCGTAGAGGTACTTACGTGGGCCGCAGGTACAGCGTCATTCCTCCGGCTAAAAGTGGACCTAGACGTCGATGGCGCGTCGATAATAGAATCACTAGAGCACTGCCACCGTTGCCGTGTCCCACATTACTTGCCATGCCGACAGTCCCGAAATCACTGCACAAAGAAAAAGAGACGCGCATAAAGGTTCCGTTCGGTGCATAATATAATATCTGGGTACGTACGTGTTATATCCGTCAAATTCAATTGGTTCATGTTCAATCATTTTAAATGGCATTACTGTCGGCGGATTCAGATGTTAAGTTTATGGCTTACTTGATTGATGCGTAATGGCAGAATAGAGAGAAGACGCAATGTACGCAAAGTATATATTAAATCATTATAAGCATTAACCAGAGTAAGATTCTAATTCCTGACCTCCAAGAGTTACAACAAATTGGCGACGAGGTAAACAGATTACAATTCAGCAAAGTACTTGCGCACACACCGACAAAGTAAGGCAACCTAACCTTTTAATCGACGTATATTCGAGAAAATTCTAATCATACATAAATTTTAAAAATCATCCACCTCAGCGATAAAATGGATACGCAACAATTCCAGGAGCTTATGAAAGTATTGACAACTTATCTCGAACGTCAAGTGCCACAACAAGCAGCTTAAGTCACAGTAAATCCAAATAATAACCTCGTTTCAAATTTTGGAAATTTTGATCCGGACAAGGAGAATTTCTCTAATTACAAACAACGACTGGAAAATTATCTCAAATTGAAGAATGTATTCAACGATAAGGATATTTGTGCAAAAGTCTTATTGAACTGTATTGGATCGAAGTATTACGAACTACTGACATCGCTTACTGCCCCAAACTTCCCGACGGAGAAGACGTACGAACAGTTAATAGAACTATTAGAAACTTATTTGTGTCCCAAGCCGAACGTAGTGGTGCAACAACATCGTTTCCTCTCATGTTTACAAAAATCAGAAGAGAATATTGCGGCATACATTGCAGAACTGAGGAAATTCATCGTCACCTGTGATTTCAAATGCGAGTGTGGTCGATCAGTAGCAGAAATTTTCTTACGCGCATAATTTATCCGAGGACTTCGTGATTCAACAATCCGGGAAAAACTCCTGCAAACAACTGAATTAACCTTCAAGAAAGCAGTGGATACGGCTATAAAGCTGAAGCTAGCGGCCAGCATTAGCGGCCGACCAGGGCCGAATAAGTGTAAGGGCCTCGGGTTTCCACACAATGAGATAGCTCAAAAAAGTCAGCTAAAATTTTGTTCCAAAATCTGTAAACATAATAAATGTACTTAACAATAAGATTATAATCTAAAATGAAATTGTTATTGAAGAACATAGCAAAATAAGAATCGCTTGAAGTTTTTTATTCTAACAATAAATGTCGCGATAAATAATATCCAGAAACGACGGTTGTGTTAGAAAACCGATTAGTTGCGTAAATAAACAATTAAACTTGTAAAATAGATCTGTCTACTCGAAAATAAGCTAGTTCTCGCAACATTTATAGTCAGAATACAAAATTTTATACAATTCCTATGTTGCGTCTGAAAGTGATAGTTGATTTTTCCTTAATGTCATATTTAAATTTTTTTATTTGTTTATTTATAAGTATTTTTTTGTAGTAACTCTTATTGTTAAGCATATTTATTATTATGTTTACGGATTTTGGAACATAAAATTTTAGCTGACTTTTTTGAGCTATCTCATTTTGTGAAAACCCGGGGGCCGTTACACCTATTCTTCGGCCCTGATTGACCGCTAATGCTGGCCGCTAGCTTTAGCTTCATGATACGGCTCTGGCACTGAAAGCATCAAAGTTGGATAACCACGAAATGACTTTTAAGCAGACAACATTCAAATTCAAAGTCCAGCCGAGAAAATTAATTGTGCGTTTACATATCTTAATATAAACAATTATTATGTAAGTAGAAATAGGTGCTCGTTCGATTTAGATAGCATTTCAACTTAAACATTGATCGCGTAACATGCTATCAAGAGTAAAGTTGCCTTAAAAAATTAGGTGCTTTATTGTTATTGGCATGAAAATGTTTGTTATTGAATATTATTTACAGATATGCAAACGGCGAATTAGGTACTCGTTCGGTTTAGCTGATATTTCGATTTAAACGTTGGTCGCGCTACGCGCTACCAAGAGTAAAGTTGCCTTAAAAAATTAGGTGCTTTATTGTTATTGGCATGAAAATGTTTCTTATTGAATGTTATTTACAGATATGCAAACGGCGAATTAAGTACTCGTTCGGTTCCCCAATACTTTGCACTTTAACATGATAGTTATGTGTAAGTTAGTAAATTTTTGAAAAATAATTTAATTTATTGATATTTTTTTGTAGTTTCAGAGAGCACGTAATTAGTACTTAATTCTGGTATATTTGCTTTTTTTATTTTCGTTCCGTAAATTAATTTTTTTTATGGGGGGGGCTAGCATAACGTTAAGTCAGCCCCACCCACTATGAATCCGTTTTTCTGCCAAACTGTTGGTGCACCTAATTTTGGAATGTAGCACGTAATTAGCACCTAATTAACACTTAATTTTTATATATATATAAATGTATTTATCGCTGGTGGGGGGGCTAACTTAATAGACGTGAAAGGTACCCCGTTACTTGGCAGGAACTGGATACGACATTTAAAAATTAACTTACTCGAACTAGATGGAACTCATTCAAAGTACGCAAATCCGGAACCCGTTTGTCATTTGAACACATATAAGAACGATATAGATAATATTATAGAACAATTTAAAGATATTTTCGAACCTAAGGTTGGATGCATTCCAAATTTTACTTGTTCTCAAAAACCACGCGAGAAAGTCAAGCCGGTATTTCTTAAAGCTCGGGATGTTCCATTTGCACTTCGAGATAAAGTCAATAACGAACTCGACACATTAGAAGCTCAAGGCATTATTTCAAAAATTGATTATGTTGACTGGGGTTCCCCCTTGGTAGTCATTCCGAAGCCAGATGGCTCTGTTCGATTATGTGTCGATTACAAAATTGCGGTTAATCCTCAACTAAAAGATGCTCATTATCCGATTCCGAGAATTGATAATATTTTGAGTAGTCTCCGTAATGCAAAGTTCTTCTGCACGCTTGATTTATTCAAAGCATATCTCCATGTGTCAGTCGACGAGGAAAGTAAAGTAATTCAAACTATATCAACACACCAAGAAACGTATAAGATGAATCGGTTATCTTTCGGCATTAAAACAGCTCCAAGTGAATTCCACAGAATTCTAGATCAGATTTTAAATGATCTGGAAGGCGTCACTACTTATTTCGATGATATTGTTGTATCAGGACAGACCCTTACGGAATGCAAACAACGTCTAATTTCTTACATGGAAAGACTTAGAAAATATAATCTTCATTTGAATAGGAAGAAATGCCATTTTTCGAACAGAAAATTTCTTATCTAGAATATCTCATCGCGGAAAACAAGATTTCAAAATGTCCAGATAAAGTTAAAGCCATATTAGAAGCTCCGAGACCTAAAAACGTTGACGACATGAGGAAATTTCTCGGAATAGTTACGTATTATTCTAGATTCATTCCAAATATCTCCACGATCACACACCCAATCCGTGAATTACTGCAAAAGGATAAGAAATTTCTCTGGTCATCAACGTGTGAAGCAGCATTTATTAAATTAAAAAGTGAAATTGCCAGTGATTGCGTTCTAGTGCCATTCGATCCGTCTCTTCCAGTTACAGTAGCATGCGACGCTAGTCCAACAGGAGTCGCAGGAGTGCTATCTCACACCATTAACGGCATAGAAAAACCTGTGGCTTTCGCTTCCCGTTATCTTTCAGCAGCCAAACGAAATTATAGCCAACTCGATAGAGAGGCTGTAGTTATGTTTTCAATTCAAAAATTCTACAGATATGTATATGGTCGCTCCTTCAAATTAATAACGGATAATTCGCCCCTTAACTAGAATCTTTCAACAAGAGGCTAAACTTCCTACCATCACTTCCGCACGATTGTTACGATATGCAACATTCCTAAGCAGTTTTGATTATAAAATAGAACATCGCAAAGCTGAAGAGCACTGCAATGTTGACTATCTGTCACGCGCACCATTAGGAATCAACCCGATTGTGCAGGATGAAGATGAAGAAATCAGCGATCAAGTAATCAATCAAATATCAACTGCTATCATTACGAGCAAAACCATAGCTGAAGAAACGGACAAGGACGAACAACTTTCAACGCTTAAAGAAGATCTTGCGTCCGGGAAGATATATGATCCAGAATACAATTTATACAATGGTATTGTCTTCAGAGGTCAGCGCGTATTCATACCTGCATCTTTGCGTCCTGAAATCTTAAAGGAACTACACTACACTCATCTTGGCGTATCGAAAATGAAGAATTTGGCCAGACGATACTGTTATTGGCGTAATATCGATAAAGACATCGAAAACTTGGTCCGATCATGTCCGGAATGTGCAAAGGTACAAAACGAACCCAGGAAAGTTACACTTTATCATTGGGAAGATCCTGAGACCAATTTCCAACGTGTACATATAGATTACGCAGGGCCTTTTCAAGGACATCAATTCTTCATTCTGGTAGATGCCAAATCGAAATGGCCGGAAGTCAGAGTTACGAAAGGAGATCCAACATCCTCCCTAACTATTCGGTTTTTGGAAAACATTTTCAGCTCTCATGGAATACCTGAAGTCTTAGTATCAGACAATGCTACTATATTCAAAAGCGAAGAATTTACTCAATTCTGTCAAAGAAATGAGATCTTTCAAAAATTTACGGCACCAGGTCATCCAACCAGTAATGGTCTCGCGGAAAGGTATGTCCAGATTCTCAAGAGGAAACTAAAAGCTATGGAAAACGAACCAGGTACAATAACGTCTAAGGTAGAGAATATTCTATTCCGTTTTCGAGCAACACCCTTACAATGCAGTAAAAGTCCTTCAGAACTCTACCTAAATAGACAAATTCGAATCAAATTAGATGCATTGCATCCCCCACATACTAGTCAGAATTCTATTCAAAAACCTATTATAAGACAATTAAGCGTGGGAGACAGAGTGCAATCCCGATCATATGGTGGAAGTCAAA
Source organism: Tetramorium bicarinatum (assembly GCA_928718305.1). Classification (NCBI taxonomy): domain Eukaryota; kingdom Metazoa; phylum Arthropoda; class Insecta; order Hymenoptera; family Formicidae; genus Tetramorium; species Tetramorium bicarinatum. Next base: position 17,463,087 of record OV788327.1, read on the forward strand.
GATGGAGGCTCGGCGCGATTATCAAGAGGCTGGGTCGATTACATTACATGGTACACCTGGATGAAGGACATATAATTAAAAGACACATTGATCAGCTTCGTGCGACGGAGGTTCCACAAGAAAAATCAGCGAAGAAATCAGTCCAGTTTGGGCCGACAACGAGGAACTGGTACCCATTACCAGCTGAAGCATCAGACGGTCAACAGGAGGTGCAACCACAGTCACGAGAGGCGCAAACCCCGGAAGCTGAGTCTATGCTGCCAAGGCAGGAACAGCAAGCTGCACTTATACAGGACATGCCGGGAAGAAACCAACAACCACTTCGCAGATCGGAAAGGCTCCGAAGACCCCCAGCATACCTGAATGATTATGTCTCAAAATAAGAAGAATGTTCATTAAGTTTTTATTTTTTGCCTTGTTTGTGTACAAGGAAATACTTCATATCATTATTCAATATCATATGCAATACTATTCGCTATCATAACTACTCAAATAAGCGTGGGAGATTGTTATATCCGTCAAATTCAATTGGTTCATGTTCAATCATTTTAGATGGCATTACTGTCGACGGATTCAGATGTTAAGTTTATGGCTTACTTGATTAATGTGTAATGTCAGAACAGAGAGAAGACGCAATGTACGCAAAGTATATATTAAATCATTATTATAAGCATTAACCAGAGTAAGATTCTAATTCCTGACCTCCAAGAGTTACAATAGTACGTCCTACGCAAGCAACGGTATAATACGTATAGACGTGTCAGGCTTCGTGCGCGGGTTTCTTTCCTTCGAAATTGCATTCAATGACGAACTTTCGAGAGAGAGAGTAGGGATAAAAAACACGATATTTGTTTACCGTGCTGGTAGAGTCACGGCCTAATAATGTAATACAATAATGTAATACACTTGCAAATTCAGACTTTGCACGCGTTGTTTTTCAGTTCCTTTCCTTTTATTTGCACAATTATCAATGAGCGTCGGTAAAAGTGTGAGCGTGTACGTGTGTATGTTTGACGTACGTACGCACGTCAAACGTGAGAAAGCCTTTTTTCGAAAACAGACTCTCAAATTTCTTTCGTAATCGTATTCTTTTATATCTTGGTAGATTTGCTAGCTACATCAAAACGTAACTAAATAAAAATCTAAACTTTTCAAATCTTAAATTCCTTCTTACAAAGTTTTCTTTTGCGTTTAATCGGTAGTACGAAAGCAAACGACCGATAACGATATCTCGCAGATAGTTAAATAATATAGTTAATAATTAAATAAATTGACTCACTATCTATATCTTGATAATATTACGCGCGCGATATTTACACAAGTTTCGAGTAGAATCTGTTTTGTAAAATCATGCATTGCACTGCATTTACGAGTCTGTCGATAGTTGCGATAGAAAGTAGGTTAAGTATCATATATTTAGAAACTTGTCAAAGATCTTATCTATGCGACAACGTCGTTTGAATTTTCAAGTTAAATTGATCGCAAAATACTTCACATTCGTGTTCTAAATTTTAAATTTTACTGTCGCGTTATATTTCGTGAAACTCTGTTAGCAAGTACTTGTGAATTTAAACGAAAGTACCTCTTGCGATAGGTTTTTTCCATCGTATTGTTAAATGCATGGCGACGTGCGTTTGAATATCGATTTATTCACAGCAAACTGATAACATTTAAGATCGATTTATGTAAAATTTCACTATCGCGTCGTATTTAATTCACCAAATTCTATTAGCAAGTACTTGTAAATTTACAAAAAAAAATGTATCTTGCGATAAAAGGCTTTTCCCTTCGTGTTATTAAATTTACGGCGGACGAATAGCGTTCGAAATATCGATTATTGATTGACGGAAAAACTAATAGAGTTTACGATCGATTTATGTAGGCGAAAATAAAGTAGCATAAAAAAAAGACGAAGAAGATACGAAACTTTTTTAAATGCTACGATAAATTCGAACGTTCCGAATATATTGCACGCGTACATAACGTTTAATTTATTTCATGTAAAATCACCCTTCCCGTTAACGTCTATCATGTGTCTAGTTTTTCTATTAAAACTTTACAAAAACCCAGCGTGAATACACATGCACACGAATTATTTGTACGTTGTTACTCTTTTAACGTCCAATTGTTTAGTACAATCGGATCTGATTGACGGTAATTGATAGTATTTGCGAGATGAAAATTAGATATCGCGTCGAAATATTGCAAATATAAATGTATGCTGTCATCGCTATAGATTTTATATGATGTGCAAATACAATTTCCTCTCTGTCTCTCACTCATGCGCAAAAGCTTATTCTGTAATTACGGGATGAATACGTTCGAGCGAAAGCAAATTTCATTAAATGCAAATATAATTTTCATGCTCAAAACCGGCCTATAATACAAAGTACGAGTCCTACTAGACTGAAATAATATTATAATACTTGCGCCTTGCTTGTAATTATTATTCAATACGTAATCAAATCTTGAATCAACTTAATTTTCTTGATACAAAGTTACATATTTAGAGATAACAGGTACATATTGCGTCTATTAAAACAGAAAATGAGAAATATAAATAGTCATTAAATATATGTGTGACTGAACATAATAATGAATTTATTAGTCGCCAGACATGAATTTATGAAAATAGATGTTACAAAATCATACATGCGTGATATTAAATTCCACCAATTAAATTCGAATAAAATTTAAAATTGTTACATACTTTTTATAATAGTTATGAAATTGGAATGATTCAATAATATAATTTTTATATAATAATTGTTTCGTAGTTTAAAACAATTTTTGGCATTAAAAGAATGCAATTAAAAAATAAAATTACATTTATTCAACCGTGTTCCCAATTGAAGCATTTATTATTATTTTCGTAAGTTTGCTAGCAATTTTTTTTTAGAAATCCGATAAGTAAATTTCTGATACGGACAGATAAGAAAATTCTTGATATGAAAGATTTATATCTCTTCAATCCAAGTAGATGTAGAAAAATATTTTTCGTGATAGTAATGGTATAATAATCGACGCAACACCAATCGAGAATTACTGCAACTATTGGAACTTGACCGCGCGAAATAGATTTTTGTGCAAAACATTAAATAATTCAGATAGTCAACTCGATGCCCTGTGTCTCTTTTATTTCCGTCTCCGGTTCGTTCTTTACTACAGCACCTTTCATGAATATTTTATTTTCTTACTAGGAAGCAAGAGCGAGCATTGGAAAATTTCGCGATCGTGCAAAGAGATTTCAATTCCCGTGTTCCCGACAAAAGCTAAATTATAGAAACGCGAGGACGAAAATGTCCGGTTTGTGCGAGTCGCCGAACACCGACCACGCATACGCTCGTTTAATACGTCCCACTTTCGAGCAGGTTGTCATGCACACACTTTTGCAATGGAATCCCAGTTATTTCAAAGGCACGCATACGTGCGCACGGCCGTTCCCGTTGTCCCAAGATCCGGCGTGATCGTGATCGTGATCGCGCGCGCGCGCGCTATGCTACACACGCACTAGAGCAAGCTTCGACGAACGCGACATACATCCGGCGCGGCGTCGCGAATGCGTCTTCCCTATATTCAATGCGCACTCGCACACTCGTGCATTATGTATCGATTCGCATTACGCGTGAAATATCGGACTTCCGGGAACTTTAGGGCACTCCAATGACGCAGACATCCTCTAAGGTAATGGAGCTTTACATATCGCTTACGTCGCTGGCTGCAGGTGACTCTTTGACGTTACAACGATTCGGGTTACGGTGGAACACAGAGAATTGGAAGAGACGCGCAACGTTACTTTTAAGAAACGAAACGTGACTTTATAGAAACGCGATACACTGCAGAATAAATTCCACACTTGTACGAAGAGTCGCGACAATGTGAGAAAAATGGAGACAGAAAAATTTGACATTCGAGAAATAAGGATGAAAATTTGTTCGGGATCCTTAACTTTTTTTTCTCTTGTTTCTCAGATTTAACTCAAGTGAGACATTATAAACATAATGCGAATGGGAAATATTATCGTGTATGTATAATCCATAATAATTTGAAAAAGCAACGACACTATCAAACCGCGAATTTTCCATTGTTAATAACGATCGGCGAAAAAGTTTGGGCGCGATATAAAATACCATTAACGATTTTCTCACGTTTCTATGGAAACTGAAATAAAATATTGAATAAAGGGGAGAGCGGAGCGAGAGGAGCAGAATGAAGAAACAATGATATTGTATCGTAAAAATTTTCTCGCCATAGTACGATTGCGGTCGTATTAACCCCATAGTACATGCATGATTTTGCGAATAGAAATTCCTGTGTGGCGTATGGGAACGTAAACGAAACTCCACAGGCTGGAACGACGCTAAACGCGCCGCGTGTATGCGGCGCACGTATGCGAATATCCCTATCGTTAGGATTCCACTTTGCAACAGGGAGACACTTCGCGATGTCCCGCGCGAGTACAAACTCAAACTTTGGAGGAGTCCAAAGCCTCGGTGTCTCCACCTGAGTGGAGCCACCGACGTCACGGGTATTTGTATTGCAGCCGTTCGTTCTTGCAGAAGCCGCCGCGACAATATTTCGTGCCAACATAAGCAAGTTACGGAGTCGGGTGCGTCGGGCGGCTCTATCTTCATGACGCGACGGGAGCCATTTCCGCATCGGTTCGCCTCCCCGAGTGCACCTCCCTTCAAAAATTCATCTCTTTGCGTGATATTCTTACCAGCGAGCTAACTAGGGCGTGGCACCAAGGTGGAAGCCGCTGGAAATTTTAAGTCTCACGACTCGTTCTCCCTCACTTACGTTTCAATTCAACTGCCGTACGTACGACGAGAGATATTTATGACCGACATTTTTCACGACATATCCCATAACTCAATTCATTAAGAAGAGCCCAACGTCAAAATTTTTGTTTTTGAAAATAAATTGTCTCTTCGGTGATCGATAAATAAAAATAAACGATAAAGCGCTTTTGCGTCGTTATTATTTACATTTTAAACATCAATTATATCTTTATATAAATTCGATGGGTAGAAAGGGAAATTTATTCGCGTCGCGGACGCAATCAGTCCACAGATGGTTTATGTTATGACGTTGATTATTATTATGTATTGCCACGACTCTAATTTACAACAGTCATTTTTGCAACGCGACAATATCATCTTTAAAAGTGCTCTCTACCGACATTGCGTCGTTCATAACATTTCTTTTTCTTGCAGCTCATTTTTTTTACTCTTTACGTTTCCGTTCTTTTCCATTTCTGTTTATATTGTACCTAAGTACCTATTGTATTTTAATTGCAGAAAATGTAATATATAGTACAGTTGCAAAGAATAACCCTACAAGAAATAAGAATTTATCAGAATATTTATGCAAAGTATGTATATACAATTATTTTTAAATATTTGCCAATCCAATTATTGTAACGTTCCTCTAAAGGAATCACTTGTAATGATAAATTTTATTTAAGATTATTGTAAACTATTAAGATTAAAATATGATTGATATTGAGCTGGGATTACAAAGCTAATATTAGATTATTAACAATAAAAAATATTTAAAATATTTTAAATTAAGTTTAGTCCTTGAAATCGAAATTATACCAATAAAATTGTCAAAATTTCAAATCACTAAAAGTTTCTTTTATGAAAAACAAATATGTTATTTTCAGCAGTTGTAAAAATAATCGCACTATTTATAGTATTTCAGATTTGTCATACTGTTTTTTGCCAGATGAAAGAAACTGCGTTTAACATTCGAATACATCATATACATAACAACGGTGTATAATGTATTGTCATTGGAATGTAGAACTGATAAGTGTACGTTCGACGCGCTTGTATTTATTTAAATACAAAGGCTGTTACGAATATTCGGCTTGACGACGCATCTATGTTTACGACAAAAGGCGAAACATTTCACCAACTCGATTTAGAAGTTCTATTAATGGAATAGCGTTACGGACGCCGCCGACCGATGATAAATTCCGTTTCACGTAACCTCATTCGCGAGATCGGCTAATTGTAAGTAAGAGTGACAATTTTCGTGACATTTTTATTTTCACGGCCGCTGTATAACTTTCCCCAAAATAGGAAAATTTTCCACATATTTTCCGTTCGACGCATGTAACTATGCTGCGAGCGTAAATATCAAATGACAGAAGTATTTTTCAATTTCTGTTTGTACACGAGATACCGCAAAAGTCTGATTTTATTTTTTTATTTACACATTCGAATGTTATTTTCTTGTTTAAATAAAATGTCGAAATGTATAAACATGACGCGCAACACGCGCGTACGTGCAAAACAGAGTTCTCTTGTATAATTAATTGCAACACCTGTCTGCCGATTGACTGTATTATTATCACTAATCAAATTATAGCGCATCGTTTGATCAACAATATTTTTACGACTTTATATTTGTAGGAGCTTCGACGGAAACAGTTATTTGTACATTCACGATATTTATTTCATGCTGTGAAGCTCCATGACCTAAATTAAGGGATTTGTGAAACAAGCTTTTTCAAATACGAGGATTATTTCACATCGGCTGAGAATGTATCATTCAAAAGGGGAAATCGTTAAACGTGCAATATCGCGGCACGTGCATTAATCAGTCTAATATACATACACGACAAGGTAAAGGAAATATGTAAACTGCTACCTCCCCCCCCCCCAAAAAAGAGACAAATTATCCAATTAAAAAACGATCATGCGATCGGCATTTTAATATGCTAATGCACATGGAATCATTAGTCTTCCGCATGCACTCAACGCGCAAAAACGTATAATGCACGTTCCACCGCGCGGTACGTATTAATTAAAAAATATGCAAAATTGATTTATGCCCCGTGTAAAAAAAGAGAGAGATTCGATTTAATAATGATTCAACTCGCGTAGAATATTTAACTAAGCGTATCCTCTCGCGGGACTGTGCCCCTCTATAAAGCACTTTCGATTGCAAGAAGTCTGGTAAACACGTAGTTGCAGCTACTCTCCCCGTGGGACCGTCGAGTTTTACCGAGAAATTACATTCAACGAGAAAACAATCTGGAGGCCGTCCATAATTTTGTTTCCAACTCCGTATACGTCATGGAGTAATTTAAAATGAGAGACGTGGATGCTCTCTTTTTCACCTCGAGACTCGTAACTTTAAAGAAACGATCGTAGCTTCAAAGAGAGAGACGGACTGAAAGAAAAGGGTGCCGCCACCCGCTGATCAAAATAGGTGAGAGACAATTCCAGCTGTTTTCTTTGTTGGAAAACGACTCTCGACGTTAAGATTCTCAAGTGGACAGCTGCTCGACACGGCCCGGATTCGCAATGTAAACAAACGATTAAGGCCATAAGCTCATAAGCGAAGGCCTCCCATCGGAGTCAACTATTTATAAGCCGAAGGTTTTTCGTCTTTATTTACGTCGTATCTGTATAATTAGATCTACGCGCGTTGGACTTTTACGTTTTACGTCTACATGCCGCTCCCGTACGTCGATCCGTAAGTGTCGTGTCTTTGTGTTTTCCGTACGCGACATGGATCCGTTCCGCGTAAACCACGCTGCACGTTACACAATAAATGAATGAGTCGCGTGTTATCTTTACATTTCGCCTTTCGTGGCATTAGTCAGAAAACGCGTAGTTTAGATAAGTCACTTAGGTGACAGAAAGATAGTAAATAATAAATTTGTGGTTAAATGTCGGCCCTACGTAAACCTTGCGGTTTTACGTGCCGTGACTGTACGTATTACCACGACGTATACAGATTACTAATTCATAAAGGAAAAATCTATCATCGATCCGTCGACGTGAATAGAAATGTGAAATTTCGTGTATCTACGGACCCAAGACCCGAGGAAAAACACTGCCGAAATAAATCATGCTAACGAGAGTTTTATAGCTCGTTTGCAATACGCGATTTTTAAATCATCGTACATCACGCGATAGATTTACTCGCTTGTGGAAAAATCACAGCTTCGCGTAGCGCATTTTTTATCTAATTGTAAGCGATATACGGTCGTAGTAAACTTGCGAGTGGAGTTTCGTGTTTATACACAATATACATATACGAAATTCAACGAGAAGTAAGATGGTGGAGAAGAGACGGTAAAACTAGCTCTAGACTACGCGCGATTAATGTTTCATGATTCACCATACGCGATAGTAGATTCGTAGAAATTCATCGTTCAATACCAATCTCCCTCAGCCTGCTGACGACTCATGGCTCATTGTTTGGATAGTATAACTCTATACAAGAACTAACATTGAATGATTGATTCGCGGTTACTCGCACCATTTCGCAAAAAAAAAAAAAAATCTGAACGCTGTCGAATCGGCACGAATGGTAAACAATGCGCATTCGCCGAGCGGACTTTTCACTCGCACTAGGTACTCGCGAACGGAGCGGAGCAGCTGAATCCCGAAGCACGAATCGCGCGCATAATCTTCTAGCGTTAGTTTAACCAAGAGCCCGCGCACCGCAAGAAGTGACCTCTATTAAGCTATCCAAGCCAAATTATCAAAACGTAACAACAACTATATGAAAATAATTTGCTTATTTTTTGCTATTTTTTGCTTTCAAAAATAATTTTTTTGCTATAATTTTTAAAAAGTTACGAGAGGCTGGATAGCTTAAGATTAAGCTATAGTGAAAATAGCGCATACATAAGTCAAAGCAAAAAATGAGTAGTACATAATTTTTTTGCTAATTTTTTGCTGTTTTTTGCTTTTAAAAATAATTTTTTTGTTTCAATTTTTAAAAAGTTACGAGGGGCTGGATAGCTTAAGATTAAGCCATAGTGAAAATAGTTTATACATAAGTCAAAGCAAAAAATGAACAATACTCTATTTTTTTGCTAATTTTTTGCTGTTTTTTTATTTTAAAAATAATTTTTTTATTTCAATTTTTAAAAAGTTATGAGGTTAAATGACTTACGATTAAGGCAATACCAGGATATTGTAAAGATAGCATATGTACATAAACCAAAGCAAAAATTAATACTCAATTTTTTTGCTCAAACTTGCAAGAAAATATTAAAAATAAAATGCGTAGAATAATGCTCAAGAGTAGTGTAAAAAAGATTGAAAAAATTAGTTGCTCGCATGGTTATGGCATCAAAATTTTTTAAGTTATATGCCCTTAAGATATTCAGACATCCTGACATTCTGAATTTTTTGTTTGTGACATAAGTTAGAAAAATTAATTTTTTATATGTTATATTTATTATATTATATTAACTTGTTTGAATAAAATGACGGTACAACTCTCGTTTAGAGGAGGCTCTTTTAATGACTTTGTCTCTATATTGTAAAGATTACCCTTCTCACAATCTAAACGGGGGAGAAGGTGAGAATTTTATTAAAATAACTTTTTTTAACTTTTTATGTTTATATTAATTAACTATGTGACTTTGTACATGTATACGAATACACATATATGGGTACATAAAAATAAAAATAACATGTAATATAAATGTGAATCATATGTGTATCAAATTCTAACTTATAAAAATAACTAATAAACATTTTTAAAGATACTGCTTCTATCTCTTGTAGAAAAGTATTGCTGGTATTATTTTTTGTTCTTTAATTTGTCCAACATTTTTTTTAGCAAGCAAAAAAATATTTAACAAATTAAAGAACATTTTTTTAGCAAGCAAAAAAGCATATATGTATATTCGTATACATGTACAATGTCACATAGTTAATTAATATAAACATAAAAAGTTAAAAAAAGTTATTTTAATAAAATTCTCACCTCCCGTTTAGATTGTGAAAAGGATAATCTTTACAATATAGAGACAAAGTCATTAGAAGAGCCTCCTCTAAACGAGAGTTATACCGTCATTTTATCCAAACAAGTTAATATAATATAATAAATATAACATATAAAAAATTAATTTTTCTAACTTATGTCACGAATAAAAAATTCAGAATGTTAGAATGTCTGAATATCTTAAGTGCATATAACTCAAAAAATTTTAATGCCTTAACTATGCAAGCAACTAATTTTTTCAAATCTTTTTTACACTACGCTTGAGCATTACTCTACGCATTTTATTTTTAATATTTTCTTACAAGTTTGAGTAAAAAAATTGAGTATTAATTTTTGCTTTGGTTTATGTACATGCTATCTTTACAATATCCTGGTATTGCCTTAATCGTAAGTCATTTAACCCCTCATAACTTTTTAAAAATTGAAATAAAAAAATTATCTTTAAAATAAACAGCAAAAAAATTAGCAAAAAAATTATGTACTATTCATTTTCTGCTTTGACTTATGTATGCGCTATTTTCACTATAGCTTAATCTTAAGCTATCCAGCCTCTCGTAACTTTTTAAAAATTATAGCAAAAAAAATTATTTTTAAAAGCAAAAAATAGCAAAAAATAAGCAAATTATTTTCATATAGTTGTTGTTACGTTTTGATAATTTGGCTTGGACAGCTTAATAGAGGTCAAGAAGTGAGAGATCCGATTCGTGTATACACAACACAAGCGCGCCCCGTACGACGCTATCGTAGGCTCGACGCACGGTTCTCCGCGGTAAACATAAAACAACACGGGGCAACACACCTTCACGGCCGTATCGCACGTGGCGGATCGGCGCGGCGCTCTCGCTCTCTTACGCACACGTCAACAGGAAAGCCACCGCGCTTAGTCGGCGTCCTTAGTCGGCGAAGATAAATGGCGAACCAAAACACGTATACACACACGCACACTGCGACCGCAACTCGGCGGTCCGTCTTCGGCGACGTGGCTACCGCGAGACGAGCACGCGCCTTCGTCGATCAGTCGCTGTCGGCCGTCGCCGTTTTCAACGTCGACGATCACGTGTGACGCGGCGCGATGCTCCCAAGTAGCAGCAGCAGCAGCAGCAGCAAGGGAGAAGAGGAGACGAGGATGACGACGACAACGGCCAGATCGTAGATACTACGAATGCCGCCAGCCGAGTCGCTGGCTCGTACGCACTCGAAAAACACAGCCGCACCGTACGCCGATTCATGTCTCTCTACCCTTCTCGCGTGCTAGAGATACGAAGAAACGAGGAGAGGGCGGCGGAGGAGAGAGAGAGGGAGGAAGGTACGACAGAGTGGGGCGTGACTCTCCGGCCGGGAGCGACGGCGACGAGAGAGGGATACGGCGCGGCGCGGTGCGGTGCGGTGCGAGGGTCGAAAGCGCGCGGGCACCGTGGTAGGGGGAAATCGACGGGGACAGGACCGAGGCAACGGCGATGAGAGAGAGAGAGAGGGAGGGAAGCGTTAGCGGGAACAAAAGTTCCGACGCGTCGCGTCGGCACCATAAAAATATTTCCGTGTTTCGGTGCGCGTCAACGATCGTCGGTGCACCGCTGACTGGGGCACAGGCGTCCGGGGGCCATCCGACTTCTCTGCAGTCTTGGGCTTCCTCGCTCCCTCCGCGCGTGTACTCGCGGTTGTCTTTTTGTATACTTAAGACGACGAGGAGCCGAACGAGGGAGCGCGCGCGCGTAAATGGCGGAAGGCGACATGGGTTGGACGGCACAATGAAGGGCGGCGCGAATGGAAATGCTAACCTTTGAACGATATTAAGTACAAAACGTTCGTATCACGCGTGTGCGATATCTCTTCTTTCTCCGCCGAGTCGGGGCTTTGGACTTTACACATCGCGGCAGCGGCGGCTTTCGATCAGCTATACCATAAACGGAAACGCCAAGTAGCGAAATGTCACGAGGCGCACGTGATACATTCCATGTGTGTGAAGTTAGCATAACAATTGTCAGCATATCCAAAAAAAAGTGGAGTTCTCTTCGCATACAACCGAGTTCTATAGTTCAACATAAATTTTAACAATAGTTCAGGTCATTTAACATAAATAAACGGAAGTTGAGAAATGATATGCTAACTTCTCGCGAAGTCAGCATATCATATCACTTTTTCGAAATTTACACCAATGAATTTTATAGTTTTTGACGAGTTCTATAGTTCTATAACATAGTTCTGACCACTAACTATCTGTAAATAATTATAAACTAATAATTATAATTATAAACAATTATTATCAGCATATCACTCGTATTACAGTGATATGCTATGCTTCTGCGATAAGTTCTCGGCTCGTTCGAGGTTTTAAACAATAGTTTTCAGCCCCCTGATAGTAGTTCCGCGTAGTTCTGACCAGTGGCTACTTTGAAATAATTATAAATAATTATTATCAGCATATCACTCGTACTATAGTGATATGCTATGCTTCTGCGATAAGTTCTCGGCTCATTCGAGGTTTTAAACAATAGTTCTCGACCCCCTGATAGTAGTTCCGCGTAGTTCTGACCAGTGGCTACCTTTAAATAATTATTAACAATTATTATGTTTATGTGGAAAAAGAGGTCATGATATTGTTAAATGCTGATAATAATTGTTTATAATTATTTCAAAGTAGCCACTGGTCAGAACTACGCGGAACTACTATCAGGGGGTCGAGAACTATGGTTTAAAACCTCGAATGAGCCGAGAACTTATCGCAGAAGCATAGCATATCACTATAGTACGAGTGATATGCTGATAATAATTGTTTATAATTATAATTATTAGTTTATAATTATTTACAGATAGTTAGTGGTCAGAACTATGTTATAGAACTATAGAACTCGTCAAAAACTATAAAATTCATTGGTGTAAATTTCGAAAAAGTGATATGATATGCTGACTTCGCGAGAAGTTAGCATATCATTTCTCAACTTCCGTTTATTTATGTTAAATGACCTGAACTATTGTTAAAATTTATGTTGAACTATAGAACTCGGTTGTATGCGAAGAGAACTCCACTTTTTTTTGGATATGCTGACAATTGTTATGCTAACTTCACACACATATACATTCCAATGCGTCTCCGTAGGTATCTCCTCCCTTGAAAGTATGTCTTTTCCGCGAACAATGAATATTCGATAGCCTTCGAGAGCTATCTCTATAAATCGCCTATAAAAACGTTTCCCTTTTCCGTAGCGTAAACCCTCCGCGAAAGTAAAGCTACGTATGTATGTAGGTACAACATACGGCATACGTATGGCATAGGCGCCAGCTAATCGAACGAGAACGGAAATATTCTAAAAGGCATGGCAAGAAATTACACGTTTCAAGAAGTGTAGTAGAACGGTCTACGATTACGTATGCAAATGACTTTCTCGCGCGCGCGCGCACACATTTTTCACGATAGAGATAATTTTCGCACGATTGGGGCTTCGTTCGCACAGTACTCAATTTTCAAATTAAGTATGACAAATTAAGTATGACGTTCGCGCCAACGGCGGATTTGCAGAAAGGAAAACGATCCCTTATCATACGTAATTGTGTGTTATTTGTTCGTAAGGACAGCCGAGTGTGTTTGAGCGACAAGAATGCAGTAGATGCAAGAATGCGAAGAGAACAGAAACTTTCAAGCACGTTAAAAGGTTACGAGGTCACTAAAAGTTACAAAATTTACTTTGCCTACATTTTCTAAAATTGTATATACATATGTATATAATATATGTATACATTTAGATTTAGAATATACTTGTATATTTTAAATTTTTCTATTACACTTGTTTTATTCAAAAATGCAATAAAATTTTACTCTTTCCTGCTAAATTAATCTAATTTATAATGTTTATAAATACTTGTCATTTTTAAAGGTGGATAATTTTAATATCTTTCAATTTTGTGTACAAAATGTATGTATAAAGATAATTAATAAGTATACTCTAAAATAAATGATTAAGATTACGCTGATATAGATATAGTGATAAGATTTTAAATAATACTTTAACAAAGTATTAATATATAAGGATAATTAATAAGTGTTTAATATATTAAAACTCGTTTAGGTTTCTTTCCAATTTCTACAAAGGTCTTGAATTCATTTTTTAAATCATTACAGTAGTCTAACCCTTTGATACAATTTCGATGTCAGTGTACGGAATCTAATAGTGCTTCGGTCTCGAGGCCGCATTCAAGACCCGCGCACCTTTGATGATATTTACACAACAACGTTTGGCCTCGAAACTTGTTATTAAACACGAAACACTTACATACGTCTGATCAATTCGCCCGATAAACGTAATTAACGCGCATTTGATTCGCCTTGCGTATGTCGCGTAGTCACGGAGCTTTGTGTTGTCTATACTCCACAAGCCGTATATATACGTATATTTTGTGCCTCCTGACTTTAAGTACGAAAGTACGACTTCAAGTACGTATTTCGTGGATCTATGAACGTGAAACACATGAATGCCGCATAATTCTATATTGCATAATAACGCGATGAGGAGACGGCAGAGGAGGGGAGGGGGGGGGGGATTATAATCGGACCGCTTCATTCAATGCAAAACGCGCATTGTCCATTTCGTACCTCACACGAAGTTGTAAATTACTCCGTATACTGTATACGATATTTTTATCGCGCACGCCGCTCTCGAGATAGTGGCTTCCTGGGGCCTTTAATTTACTCTACGCGTTATCAGATCACGCTGCGCGAGGAATATACACCGCTACTTGTCATTCTAACTTACATGAGTCGTTTGTTTTATCGGTTGCGCAAGTGCAGTTCCGAAAAATTTTACTGAAAATGCGCACTCGATAGTCTTCGCTTCGTAAATTTTACTGAAAATGCGCACTCGATTAGTCTTCGCTTCGTAATGCTTCGGTCGCGCACTCATACTTAGCATTTCTAAAATAAGCAATATGATTATTTATAGCCTCTTTACAGCGCGAAGTTAAGTAGTGCAATAAAGCTCGAAAGGAATTTTTCTGTATTTCTCAGAAAGAGAAAGAGCGAGAGTCGGAGAAAGTAAATTTAGATAGCCGTATCCTATTAAAAAGATTGCTATGCTGCACGACGGGTGAAAAACAATGATAAACGATACCTTTCGATCTTTAGCCCATTCATAACATTACAAATGACCGTGTGTTTCGACGAGAGCGCAAAATATGTAAAATTATGCACGAAAATCCACACAAACGCTGATTTGCTCGTCAGTTGTCATCAGAGTTCTTGCGATTATTTTTTACGGAGGACGATTGAAAATAGGGAGGAAATATTCGGGCAGACGATCGACAGCAAACAACCCCGTTTTCATCGCGAATTTAACATTTTGCGTGTGAAGTGAACGCAGCGACAATACGTCCTAAACTCTCAACCAGCACCGAATCCAAATGGTACATCCCAATCAACACTATTGTAAACAGCATGCCATTAGAAACACGTGAAAACATGCCACTTTGGGTGTTTCACAGGCTTCGCTTTACCCTGCCGCCACAGCAAACACGGAGAAAAGGGGAGAATTTTATATATGCAAAAATGGGAAATATGAAAAATGAGTAACATTGCCCAGTACTGAAAAACGGTGGCCGGCTGTTAAATGTAATTTTCTGATTTTGATGAGATGTACAAAGAACGCAATCTCTATGCTAGGCATATAGAATAGAAAATCTATTAGCTAACGTTGGAAGCCGTGCGTTATGAAATAACGTTAAATATAGAGTGAAAGTTGCAACGCTGAAGATTCGTGATCGCGATACATAACAGATTTTCTCATGTTATTATTTAAAATTTCTAAATCTCAATTAAGATAACGCGAGATACATAACGTTTTTTACGTTTTGCAATTTAGGATCAGTAAAAATCAATTAAAAATATTACAAAATTGTATCTCTAAAATGTCTACAAGAATTTGAGATAACTTTGTTTTGTTACTCTCATTTTCACAAATACGATTATTTAAGAGCGTAACAATGTAACGGTCAAACGTAATCCATTAACCTGCTGTTTCCTTGGCCGCTTTTCTTTCATACCTATCGGCACGGTCGAATGTTTACGCTCACCTATCTAAGTTCCGAGATAAGATGTCGTCTGTTGATCGATCGTATCGGTAGTATGCCGAAACTTTTCGAATAATAAAGATCGACGGCGAATAACAGCGGCATTGCAAAATAAACGTATTAAAAATTTGTTCTACATTCCAAGTTTCAAGGCGAAGCCATTGAATTTCGCATTGTAATTTCCCCTCGGCTAATCTACTTTTTTAACGAGAAACTTGAGCCGAACGGGGCGTCGTTGAAGTCAACGCGGCGAATATTATTCTATGTATAAGTCTAATCACGAAGCAGCTCCAAGCTGTTTGTCAGAATTTTCTGCTAGTTAATTTACCCGTTTGAAAAGGGAAGGAGAAAAAAGAAGAAAACGAGTTTTCGGGCTTGCGTACCTCCGTAGGACGGACGCTGAACGGCGTCGTTAAAGTCGGACGGACATTACACCACGTATATACAAGTGTGAGCACCTCAAAGCAGCTGAACTTGTCTGTCAAAATTTTCTGCCAGTTAATTTACTCTTGGGAAAAAAAAAAAGAAAGACAAAGCGAATGTATTTCTGGGTTTACGTTTCTTCGCCGCGCGGATCCACCGCTGAAATGCGCGTCGCGTCGTTAAAGTCAAAGCAACCGGATATTATTTCACCGTGCAAGACTGAGCACAAAGCGGCTAAACTCTCGCGTCCGTCAAAATTTTTTCCGTCCGTCAATCCGGACGGACGGTCTCTCGAAAAAGGAAACCGAGAGAGAGAGACTGAATTTCCAGACTCGCGTGCCTCCATATCACTGACGTCGTCGCCGAATTACGTCGTTGGAATTAGCGCGGTGCCGCGTGGGGTAGAGGCACGGCGATCTTACGCGATGCCGCGCAATAGCATCGCAGCACGCACCATGCCTTCCCGTCGATTGATTCCTCCTGCGGAACGCGCAGGAAACCCGCTCGCTCGCTCGCTCGCTCGCTCAATGTCTCCGTCTTCGTCTTCGTCTCGGGCTCGCGCGACCCTACCTGCGACGGCCGTTTTACAAAGACGCGTCGCGTGCCGCACGTGTACGGTGATATATCGCACTACGCAACATTATATACACGTATATAATAGTTGCACGACGTCGCGACGAGTACGCGGTAACGCGCGGCGAAACTGTGCGCGAAGGCGTACTTTCATTAGACGGAAAGAACACAGGCGTCACGCCTACGCGGCGACCCGCGGTGGAAAATGCGGTGGAAAAATAGACGACGACGAGGACGACGCTGCGCAACAGCCACGCACACGTCGTCCCGAAATGGATCTCACCTTTGACTCGATAAGAAACCAACACTCGTCCCCAAACCAATCTCGAGCCAATCCCCGGTCGCCGACGCCGTTTTACCTGACCTCCCCGCTGCGACTGACGTTTCCGTATGTGTGGGCGACGGGCGACGGGCGTCGCTGTCCGAAAGTCGCTCTCTCGCGCGCGCGACTGATTGTGAGAGAATTTCCCCCGTTTCGTTTTACGCGAGCGACCGCGACGGGATCGATTTTATCGTGCAAAAGTCGTGTTTGTAAACACGCGAGCGCCGAGCACTTGCACGTTTTCCGCGCTCAAAGGTAGACGGACGGACGCGGCCGCGCAAACTGACTGCGTCGCACATTTCGCAAAAGTGTCCGCACGTACATACACACTTTCGATCCGGACACATTCGTATACCATCTTCGAATGGTGGTCTAGGAATGTGACCGTTACAGGGGAAGAAAGCGTACTGCGGAGCAAACGAGACAGAGAGAGAGAGAGGGAAGAAGAGGGCGGATCTCGCACGCGAGACACTGCGGTTCTTTTACCCTCAACGCACATTTAGTAGCGATAAACGCGCTCGATTCCTGGCTTACGTCGGCATTGACATAATTCTCAATTTACGACGCATCGACACAGTCGCGAGCGGCGTCGGCGGCAGCGGGTGGTGGGAACGAAGGTAAACAAAGTCGAACGAACGCTCCAAGTTGGCCTGTCATTCATTCATTCGGTCGATTAATAATCAGTCGAGGGAGCAAACGGATTGCTGCAGGTAGCGGCGATCGACACCAACCTTTAGATTCCACGCCGCGCGCACTTGGCGTGGGCGAGAGAGCGTAGGCGTCATTCGACGTGACACGCGCGAACTTCACCATCGTCGGGCGCGCAGATAACACTAACGGATTAGACCGGCGTCATCGTCCCTGGGGCCCTGAATATACAGAAGCGCGCGCGCGCGCGCGCGGAGGAAGCGTCCCACGTGAAACGGACCGCGTCACTTTCTCGCGCTCCGATCGGTCTTCTCGACTAAATCGCGCGAGCACTCTGCGCCGGTGGCGAGCGATCAAAACAGAGGAAGAAGGAGGGCGCGCCGCTCCGCGCGTCGCGGAAATATCCGGGGGTTGGTGGGGAGCTGGAGCGGTCGCCGGCATTGAGCGGGTGCGAGAGAGCGCGCGAGCGAGAGGCGAGCCGGAAAGAGGCGGCGGCAAGAGAGAGAGAGAGAGAGAGAGAAGACGGCCGTGTCTTGTATTGCGTAGTAAGCGCTTGAATGGATTACGTCACGCGGCCGAAGCCAGCCAGAGGGTAGAAACGCGCAGCGGACGCGTCCCGCCCGACGCGGCGGGCGATGGCCGCGCGCACGCGACACGCACAATAGGCAACGCGGAACAACGGACGGACGGACGGACGGCGGCGAGACAAGACGAGACGAGACGCGATGTGGCGTGCGTAAATCCGTCAAGAGTCGTCGCTGCTCCTTTCTCCATCGCCGCTGCCTCGAATACGCGGCGCGGTGCGTCGCGCGGATCGATCGCCGCTCGTACGTTACGCGCACATAAAGTATGCCGGTGTTTCCGCGCGGCTCGCCACGCTCGATCCTTCGGCCGCGGCCCACGTGCGTTCACACGAGTCTCGGGCGCGGCGCGTCTTTCGCCTCGCTCCTCTCTTCCTGTCTTGTCTTGTCTCCCCCTTCCCCCACGCGGGGCGCTATATATACATGCAAACGTGTAAAACGTGTAAATATACACGTCCATCGTGTATTCGTCTATCTTGTTGCTCCTCTCGTTCCCTGACCTAACTCGGCCACGTTCAGGGAGCTCGCTCGCTTTTCTTTCCCTTGACGCGGCAAGCTACTCCGCCGCGCCTCGTTCCTTAGGTAAGCCTTCGTGCTGTCGCGGGATCGCTCACCTCGTCGCGCGTGTTGATCGCGGCGTGCGCACGCTTCACGTGCGCGCCGTTCGTCACGCAGTAACTGGCGGTGGCGGTGGCGGTAGCGGTGGCTGCGAACGGCATATCTCACTCTTCGTCTCCGCTTCTTCCGAGAAGGATGTACACACGCGCGGAGCGTACGCGACACCGGTACCGCGCGCACGGCACAGAAAACACTCACACACACATACACGGGACCGAGCAGGCTGGCACGCACGACGCAACGACGCGCCGA
Organism: Tetramorium bicarinatum; assembly: GCA_928718305.1. NCBI lineage: Eukaryota > Metazoa > Arthropoda > Insecta > Hymenoptera > Formicidae > Tetramorium > Tetramorium bicarinatum. The sequence continues at coordinate 17,482,326 of OV788327.1, forward strand.
CACTATCGTCGGCACGGCACGGACGACTCTCGGTTGTACGCAAGTAAACTCTCTCTCGCCCTCGAGAACGCGGGCGGGTGGGCGTGCGGGCGCGGGCGCACGCGTGCGCGGCTCGCTTCTACCGAGTAGGCGGCGCGACAACGTATATCCCTGACCAGCGAGTCAGCTGCTACTGATCGAGCGCCGCGATTGTCGGAGCGCTCGGAGCTCGGAGCGGCGCACCGACGCGGCCGCGAACGCTACGGCACACTGTGAGGGACGTCCCACGGGCCCGCGGGGAGGAGCGTCGACGCGAGCGTCGCCGCGCGGTCGCCACCATGAATCACCTCCGGCGTTTTTCTTAACACGCGTCGATTCGACGCCCGCTCTCCCGGCTTTCCTGCCTTCTACTCTCTTCCCGGATTCCCGGCTCCCGGCTCCCGGCTCCCGACTCCCGGCCAGCCGGCGAAAGCACCGCGGTAAGTGCGTCACTGCGTGTTACCGCGAACCGAGTAATAAAAGATTTATTCGACACCCGTCGAATAAAGTCAAAAACAAAATTGCGATCGAACGGAAATCGGCCGCGGCGTGCTCCTCTTTTTTTTTTCATCTAGAGGAAAATTCCTCGATTCCCCTCGGCTCTCTGAACTTTATCTAATACATAACTCGACGTGAAAACGTTAAACTTGTTTGCACCATCTCTCAGCGCGTACATCTTTGAAAATACAGCGCAGTTTGTTTTAAAGAGATTGTCACGTCTTTTTTTGCAAATAGAACACTCTGTTTCCGCAAAAACAAGAATTTCAACGTAAATACGTGAAATTTACAAGAAATTTCGCGTCGTGTAAAGTATACTGTAAAATATAGAAACTGAAACTAGTAAAAAATTGTCATTCAAGTTTCTCCCATTATAGATCGTTCCAGATGTAATCGAAGAGATAAATTAAAAATAAAATTCTAGTCGAGAGGTAAACAATTCCCGGCAATTATTTTCTGATTAGCGCTACCTCTCTCGTTATTGACAGCCACAGTCCTTGAATCATTTGCGATCTATCCGTTTATCGCGCGCGCCGCAACGATATTAGATAGCGATTATTTTCGCTGCGCCACCGCGCCGTAAAATCGATAAAGCCGATCGGCATACCTGGCGCGGTGACTGGCCGGCGCGATAGCCTGGATATCTCCGGTATTTTTAGATAAACGACATCGTCGAGCACACACAGACGCGTAAATAAATTGGCGTCGTTAAGCCCGGAACATCTGGTCTGCCGTCTCTTCCCGATCTGATCCCCGTCTGGCTCCCTTTTCCCTCGCTCGCGCCACCCGGCAGTCCTTCCTCCCTCGCCGACCTCGCGCCGAAACTTCCTCTAAGCCGATCGTCTGCAGTTTCTGCGCGCCTTTGCACACAGATCGTGGCTTGATCGCACGAGCGAGTGTGCGTTCAGGATGAAGCGGGGGATCCCCATGTTTATACATTAACATTATTAATCCTTCGGAATGCTTCTCGTCTATAGACGCGTCCGTTGACCTTTGACATCTTCCTTCGTGTGCCTTTCCTTCCGTTGAAACTTCCACATAGTTGTTGTGCGTATTAAATTTTCTCATCTTTTTCGCTATATATAAAATATTAAATAATTTTATAATCCAAGAGGATCAACACGATAACATTTTCACAACATACGGCTTATCCTGCTGATATATAAACAAATCTAAATAAAATGTATATATTACCTGGCGCTCGTACTAATTACTATTTGTTTAATAATTTGATGACTATAGAATTTATCACTGAATAATTCTTGATTTGTTTCATTAAATTAATTTTAATAAGAACGTGATAAATTGTCGCGTCCAAGAGAGTTGTATGTGTGAGAGATTTTAATTAAAATGCAAAGGTTTACGAGGTTTAATTTGTTATTTGTAGGATAAAATATGGATAATATGAAATATGATATCCACTCGATGTAACATCTTCCGGAAAGTAGATTCCTATTGTATCAGCGGTTAATGAATTCCTCTTTCTCTCATCAATAACAAAACGCTATGTGTATTATATACATAAAAGTATCTCTTATTTCGTATAAATTTTTTAAATTTATCATGTAGACGTATTACAGATGACGTTCAGATTAAACGAATTTATCGTAAATCGTAATAGCTAACGTATAACTACAACGAACTTGCAATTACATAAAAATTAGAGATCTTTAAAAAATCGAGATTGTCCTTTGACTTACATAATTCCCATTTTGTCCCAATTAAACTTGTACTTACGGATGATTAAGAGATTGTATCCTATTTGTTACAATAAATAAAATTAATTTGGCGGAGAACTTTACGGAATTATCGATTAGTCTATTTTCTTCTTGAAGGCATCTTGACTGATTACCGCTCGCCAGCATAATTTTTTGAGTCCATAAATTATCAAGATGAAACTCAGTATATAAAATATCGCGACGTCTATGCTGTAATAGTGGAACACACTCATGTACCTGAAATATTATGTTTAATTGACTCAATTTCCTCTATCCATGTGATGAAAATACCTAATAATGTCATTTAAAGTAATTTTAATTTTACAACGAGTTTTGTTCTTTCGCCAAGATAAGACGAAATTTCTATAGAATCTACAGTTAAAAAAATACTCAATTCTAATTGTACGATACTCTATATTTTAATTAATAAGTGTTTCAAAATCCAAACGTAGACGTGCCAGTGAATCTTTGAAAATTTGATTAAATTGTTTAAACATTACTATACTCTCAAACGAGTATTTGTACATACATATTTATTGGAAAAAATCAGTATGTCTCGCAATAATAATTATTCGTAAAAATGATATTACCTGATTGAGCTTTTCAAATGATCGGCTCCACCGTGTTTGGCAACGTATTCTACCCACCACGTGGCTAATTCTCTCGGACCGATCGGTAGGTCACGCAGTAATGCACTCCTCTTCTTAGCCGCCTCTCTGTACGAGTTATTGTGAAGTGCGGCGACTTTAATTATACCCTCGCGAAACGCACTGATGGATATATCAGCCAGATCCATTACCAAAGCGTAACCCAGTTTGTCTGTATCAAACAAGTACAAAAGAATATAGCGATCTCGAGTTAAACGACTAATCAATTATCGTGAGATAGTTTTCTTTGCTTTGCATGCAAGTCCTATCTAAGATTACAGTCCCCACTTTCGAGAGACGCTCAAACCATTCTTTCTCCATCGCTCTCGCGTTCGCTCGCTTTTCAAACCGACGATCAATCAATTCTACTTGGCTTTTCCATCATTCTTTTCAAAGAGCAAAGCTCTCGCGTATTCTCGATTCGTGCCAAAGGCTGTTGGCGTTTGAAGTACGGGAGAAAGGATTTACCGGCCTGCGCCGCATTTCCATCGTGATCGCAAAAGACCGGTAGGACCAGAGTCGGGGCACCGTGATAAGCCGCCTCGTGCAGGGACAACAGACCACCGTGGGAAACAAAGGCACGTAACTTGGGATGGCCGAGCAGCTCCTGCTGCGGCCACCAGGCAGCCGTCCTCACGTTCGCCGGCAGATCCTTGATCTTGCCACCGTCCCACTTCCACACGACGTTGTACGGTAGCGTGGAGAATACCGTGACAAAGATCTGCCGTAGTGCCTCCGGCATTCCGGAAGCCCGTACCGACGATCCCATCGAAACAAACACGAAACCTGCAAAGAGTTTGCAATCCATTTGATATGATTTTTATGGGATATTTTAAAGAACAATATTTTACACCTACTTGTGACCGCTTTGTGTTAAGAAGACCCGTTTGATCTGATAATGTTTATTACGGAACAAATGCATATGTAACAAGACTTGACGAGTTGAAAACGAGTTACTTCAACTATGAGAAAAAAGTAAATAAGATAAGATGTAATTACATGATAACGATAAAAGTTTCAACTGTCATCGTTTAAACAATTTTGCTACGTGATATTAAAGTTTCCAACACAATTAGCGACTATCAAGGATAATGTAAATCTCGCGAAAGAGAAATGCGAAATTATGACATTACCGTGTCGCAGGAAAGATTCCAAGTCGGAACTTAATTGCATCGCCGGTCTGCAGTGAAGACACGCGACGTTTACGACATTCGACAAGTAGGGCACGGAGTCACCCACGCTGTAATGACTGTTCTGCAAAGTCAGGGGGACCTCCGCCGTCAGGCTGTACAGATCGTCGGGTATATGATTGCCTATCAAAAGTAAAATACGAGACGGTCACTCGAGTTAAATACAAGTATCTAATTATAAATAAAGATATACGATATTAGCATACAATTGGCAGTATCGATACAATTTGACGGATCAGCGGGGCGCGAAGACCCGTTGTTGATTTAGTGCTCACCGAGGTATCTCTGGAGCGTCGGCTGAAGATAAATCGAAACCGTGAACCAATGCATAATCTTTAGAGTGAACAGGGCCGCCGTGTTCAGGACTCTCTGGAGGAAAGTCATGTCCTGCGTGATCGCTTTACCGAAATACGGTGTCACTGACCACGGTGATGGATTGCCTTGCCGCATAATTGACCCACTGTACAGTGCCACCTGCGAGATAGCATCGCGTCCACTCTCATTACTCGTTAATAACGAAGCGAAAGCAAATGGCTTTAATGACGCAAGGATATCGGTTTTTAGAAAAGGAAGAAATCGCCGGGGATCCGCTCCTTTTCCTGCAGTATCGGTGAGGGACCACTCGCCGCATCACCGTTATACAAGACGACGTTTTATCATTACGCCGTCATTCACGTCATTGAACCAATAAAGGAGGGAAAGAGAGAAAATCGATACAAACTGGCCAGCACGTTTTACTTGGCGCTTTTCTAAGATCGCTTTAGCGTAGCGAGAGACATGTGTAGGCTGTTTGAAGATGAGATTACTTCGCACTTTGTCATATTAGTTACACACGAGTGAGCAACATGATGTTCACCGTTTACTCTTCATTTAGAAGCGGAAACGTCGGAATACACAAACAAATATACTTTTTGCGTTCCGCGCTCGTGGAAAAATCGCGGTAAATGTACAACCCTGGCCTTTATTATTATATTTCCGTAGACGAAGAAAATACTAAGAAAGCAGCTTTATGTCATTATTCTTTTGAGAATTGCTTCGTTTACATAAATAATCCACCTAGAGCTACTTAGAACTTTATATTCTAAAGATTTGACATTAAACTTCTTTCAAGAAATATGCAGCCATTTACAAATATTTAACTATGCATACCGAAAAATGTGCAAAGTCAGTTTTTCATTTATATTAAAAAATACGTTCTATAATGAAATCCATAATCGACGCAAATAATAAAGTATAATATCGATGCAATGTTATATCGTATGTAATAATAATATCCTGTATATATTATGATAATTGAAACACACAAGGAAACAGTTTAATGCGATAGAATTGTAATTCTCTATCGCCGATGTAATTTTTACATAAGTCGATCTAACATAACATCGCTTATCCACTCGAGTAAAAGTCCGAGTTGCGACTGTTATCGGCGGCGAGAGAACCGGGACGAGCTGTAACGGGAATCGGAATATTGCGTAGGTCCCGTCGCGCTTCTCGATTACGGCGAAAGGCCTATTACCGTGTTCAACATTATCGTCGGCACATTCTCGCTGTGGAGGATTCCCAGCATGCATTCGGGATAAGCGCCGTCGAGCACCGCGACGTCCCATCGGGCGTGCGGATCACCGGCCGGTTTTCTCATTCCGGCTATCGATGGCGCGTCTTGCAGCAACGCCTCGCAGGACTCCCAGGCGTACCTCATGGCGTCCCACGGTGATACCGGAAGCTCGTTCCGGAACCTGGCGCCCACTAGGTCCCACTGAGCCGTAAAATTCTCGACATAAACCTGCCACGTAAGATACGAGCGGTGAACGCGCGCTGTGCGATACCAATATATAAATCTATTAGAACTTGTGCGACCGTTAGCGTTGACCCGGAAACTTTCAACTTTCATGTCACGATATTACGAAAAACGATATGAAATCTGTTCATCCTCGGAGCTAAATCTCCTTGTCTTTCAAGATATTTAAAGAAGAAAAAAAATTATAAATGTTATCGTACGCTCTTGCAAGCTTCTTTCTAGAATAAACTTCTTTGAAGGATCAAACTCATATAGACATGAAACAGGTAGACAGAAATAGAAGTTTAAAAAGAGAAAATAATAAATTAAAAATGCAGACGGCTTTAGTAAATTACTCGGTGCGCAATAAAATTAAATATGGGTCGAGAACTAAATTAGACGAGAGAAAGAAATGGCGCGATGCAGTAAAAATTTCGCAAAGGGACTCGGAATCCGTCCAGAGCCTGGAGAGACGGACGTACATGGTAGATCGTAAATCACCTCGAGGATCGACGGCACCAGCTCGTGAAGACCATTATTCGCTGCAGGACCGGGGAAAGCGCTCAGCAGCGTAACGTTGTGCCCTCGCGACCTCAGACTCGTACCCAGGGCGACGAAGGGCACCGTGTGGGACTTGGTGCCACCCATAGTGGCCATCAGGACGTTGTAACCCAGCAGGGGTTCGATCAGCAAGCTGAACCCCAAAAGGAGTTGGCGAAAACCAAGTCGACATGCAACACGCGTCATCCTCAAAGTATCAGCTTGCCGATCTGTGCTGAACAATGGCGAACAATTTTTGGCGCGGTGATTCTTTTTCTCTCTTGCACGCTGTAGCACTCTTACAAAGTATTGAGATCTTCGATGATCCCTCAACCTCAACGGAAAAGGACAATTGTCTCGTGACCCGGCATCGTTTTTTTTTCTCTTTCCTTCTCCTTTCTTCCTCTTCTTTTCTACCACGAACGGTCCCCGTCACGTTTGAACGCGCGCCGCTTTCGTCACGAATTTCTTTCGTGCATCGGCGAAGCGAGAAACGGCTTGAAAAATCCACGTCGAATTCGTATTCTCCTCGGAGCGTTTCCGGTCGGGTAAACGGGATGATACCGGCGGGAGAACGGATCCCTTACGCTCCAGTTCGCGGCGGCGAGCCGATGAATCGTCGCCGCGTTGCGATCCGCGCCGTTGATCACCCTGCGATCGTTTCGCGAGCGTATCGCGTCTGGTCGCTGCTTGATTGTGTCCTTACGACTGCGATTCCTCGCATCCTCCGTCCCGTATCTTTCCGTATTTCAGGAGTCAACTCGCTTAAACCGTTATAGATCGGAACTGCTAAAGTTCGGAAGTTGAAGCTTGTATGTTCTTTCGGAACGGCGAAGTAGCGAAGGTCATGTCTCATTCGAATAAAAGGCTTATTGTCATTCTAATGAACACCGCCGAAAAGAAAAAAGCTGTCGAGATTTTTTTTAAGTCTGTGTTAAATCGCGCTAACTTCGCCTCTCTTTCAATCCTCATTCGCAGCAAGCAAATGGCTCAGAGATGGCTCTCTTGCTTTTTGTGCACAGTCCGTCAATTTTACTCATCTAATTACCGCCGGAATTCTTTACAGTGGTCTTCTGTAGTATGAGTCCGTCAATGGATTCTTTTGATCTTTCAGTGAAACATTGACCGTGGATAATCTTTTCTGATCTCTCGTTTCAGCCGAGGAAATAGAAATTATCCATCATCTAGCAAAGAAGCTTTGGTCAATTTTCCTCTCTTTCTCGACACTTTGCTGCGTAAATGAACTTGTTTGCTGTGCGCGAATCTGCGTAATAAAAGCAGACTGCTTCAATATCTTTCCAAGTGCTGAGAACATTTAATGAAAGCGTTTTAATGAAGGAAGTAAAGCTTGTAATAGAGAAGTTTTATGGAGCTTAACGATCTTTACTTATGTCCTTTTAATATCTACTCGGCAATAACGATCATTAATTGCCGTAGAATAGTGCAATCGGTATAACTTTATTAAAGTAACACCGTCTCAAACTCTTCTGCCGATTTTTCTTTTTTTACAAATAAATGTCGCACTTAGCGAATAAAAAGGAATCGAAGCTGACGTCCGATTTTTTTGTTCGACTTTGATATTCTTTCTTTTCTTTTCTTTTCTTTTCTTTTCCTTTCTAAAGTTCTACCGAGTGCAACTCATTTAAAATATCTTCACTCTGCGAAAAGCATCGTCAAGTATTACTCTGCGAAATTTCCATTTGTTTTCCTAGCCGTCTTGCGAAGCGCCGTCGCAAGAGCACGGTTCAACAAGTACGCGATCCGACGGTTCCCCTTGAATCTTTTTACTCCTAATAACTCTCCAGGAGCTTTTTACTTCGCGGTCTCTCCCGCCGTCTTTTTCGGAACCGTTCCTTTCTCTCGAGAAACTTGCTCAAAGTGCTTCCTCCAATCCGATAATCGTTCAAGAAGAGCCGAACAAAGAGCACAATGACACACAACTTTTCGCTCTGAGGACGCTCGACTTTTGAAACGTTGTTTTACTTGCGAGTTCTCACAATGTCGTGTGTCGAAATTCGAATGTCGGTAAAAGAGGCGCCCGCGTCATTTTGCTCAATTATCTTTCCCTTTCTCCAGCCAGGTGAAGATCTCTTGATCCTTTCCTTCCTGACCTTCTTTACCCCTTCACGCGATTCTTGGCGGGAATATTGTAGCGCCGTTAGTCTTGATCCTCAAACCGTACTGGCGCGGGCGACTTTCACTAATAACGCACGGCGCTCATGTGCACGATCGCCCGTCGTGATAATCCGATTCTGCCAGTTAAGGGATCGATGTCGCTTCTCATATTAGGTATCGTTTATCTTTGTTGAAATTTTCGAAATTGAGATATTTCTTAACGGTGCTCATACTACGTAATATTTTACGGATAAACGGATCGTCTGGATGCCTTCTAGATTGAGATACAGTTAATTCGTTATCTCTTTAGCAATCGTTGGTTGATCCAATAAGCAAAGAACCTGTATGCAACTGTACTTTATTTCTCTTACTGCAACAATTTACAACACTTCTATCTGCAATAACTTATCATTGAATCTATCCGTATCGAATGTCTCGCAAGAAACTTGCCGCTCAAACGCAATTTCTCTGTCAGACTGCTCGAGTAATCTCTTCAACTAATCAGATTATCGGTTTTAATAATTACATATTTACTGTAGGTATTAATGATACGAAAACTTTAAAGCAAAGTACCGCGAGCAAAGCTTTGATGTTGCATCGGTTTACGCGAATAAGGTTCAATTAACAAGATACACACGATATCCGATGTACCTGGCCGACTTTTCATCGGCCTCCTTCACTCTTTCCGTTCTTCGTTCCGAACCTGTCGGCGGATTTTCGTTTCACCATTAGCCATCCAGATTCCTCCGTCCCGTTGCGTACGTTTACCGCGGATTTTCGCGTCTCGCTCCGGAACCAGAGCGGAATCGGAATCGATGTATCGTATATCGGAAGCGCGGACCTTGAAAGCGACGACGGACTACTCCTCGCACGCGATGCTCGCGTATTGCCGAGCGTGAAAGTTTGACTGTGCCAGCAGCAGCTTTAATGATCAGCTGAGCTCTAGAGAGAGAGTTTTGCCTCCCACCAAGACGTTCCTCGTCGTCGGTCGCTCGTCCGAGGATGTTTGGGCGTACCTACCACTCGGAGAAGTGGATAAATCGATAAACATCTCGTTAACTGTAATATTTTATAACTGTGTGGTTTGCAAAACGCTTGTTAGATGTAACGAAATGGTTGTTGAATCAACGAAATTGCTCTGTTAAGTAATGCCTTGTTGCGTTTCCCGAAGATGATGGTGAATTCTCGCGAGAATGCACGAGCAACGTACATACATCCAAGCAGATTCGACATCCAAGGATCAACAATATTTTTTTTTGTTTTATGTAACGACATTATTTATTCTATTTCAGAATATTTGTGAAATTCATAAAATTCTTCCTCACATATCATATACATATATTTAGAGAAAATTGCCTGTTTTTTTTTTTTCAATTTATTTTGGGATTACAACTGACTCACCGAAGCGATTATCAGTGATACCATCGCACAATGGCGCCTTTCTCTTTCTCCGTTCACCCAATTCGCATTGATTATACATCGCATTTAATTAGATGATTCAGTCCTTTCATCTCAAAAAAAAAATAACGAGTTCGATGTTTTTTTATCGTCTTTGCTTGCAAATATAAAGAGGAAAATCGATTCATTCAACGACAGGATGTAATTAAACTCGTGTTTATATAATTTAAAAGCATTCGTATTCTAATTAAATGTAATTTTATTATCAATATGCTGTAATATGCAATTGGTACAGTTTGTAGATTAAGTTATATACGACTATAATTTTATTGATTTGATGTAATTTCTGCTCGGACTCATAAGCTGCTATTCTTTTCCGACTTTAACACGTAATGTCTCTTTATTACTTCCGTTGCTATTCGATTATATTGCGGAATTATGATAATTTACCGTTATGCAACTTGTGATGCGCTTGTGATTCCGTCATTTCGAAATCTTGTAGTCTCCACCTGTTACTCTCTCGGTCAACGATCGTCTTTGACCGGGAAACTATACCGAGAATGTAAGTGTGCGATATGGCGATAAGGATCTCGTAAATGGACGCAAAATGGCGAAACTTAAAGAATTAGGACAGATTTCGCTTTTTCGGTTACAATATACCGTTCTGCCCTGTACAAATAGACTTCATTCAAACAATGACTTGTGTGCGAGTATTTATTTAACTCAAGCACAGAGTATTTAAAATTAATCTTTATTGACATTGTCGATTAATATTTGAAATACGCGATTGAATTTGTCCCTCCGAAATGATTTTATTGTATCATTACATAATAATTATCATTATCAATAATTATTGATTTTATATTATTAAATTATATTGTTATTAATGATAATGCTTCTTTTTTGACAATTGTTCATTTAGATGATAAACTGCTATTTTATTGGTTTCCAATGCGCATTCTGTGGATCCTGTGGATTTCCCTATTAAGCCATATATAAATCAGCGAGTATCCTGTCGTATTCCCTCATCGATCAAATTCATCTCCTATTATCTCTTCTCGCACCTGTAACATAATTATTGAACAACGCGCGCGGCGTGATGCACCATCGCGTGAATCCTTACGATTACACTGTAAAAAATTTGTGTAAAATTACGTGTAATATTGAGACCCATTCTAAATTGTAAATTTACAACTAAAAACATGTAAATTTTTGCGTGTTTCTCTAATTTTGCAGTACATAGATAAAAATAATTGTTTAATTTGCAAATTTTTTTTACAGTGTATGCACAAAGAAAAACAAATTAGGAAATTTTTGCAAAATTTATATGTAGAGTTATAAACACACAAAAATTTACCAGTTTTTAGTTGTAAATTTACAATTTAGAGTGGGTCTCAATATTACCTACTATAATAGGTGTAATTTTACATAAATTTTTTACAGTGTAGAGCCACGTAATTGGAGTCGCTTCGTGAATTAACCCGCCAGAATTCTCGCAGCCTCCCATAGCCAAGCCGGCCTCCCACATTTTACGATTATTTACTTGCAAAGTGACCGCAATCCCTTCAAGGCTAATTTTCACGCGAAGGACCGTACGGTCGCGTTTCACGGATCGTTAAATCGCCAAATTGCCGCAAATCCGATTTATGAGGTCGGGGCCGGGGTCTCGCTCGCACGCATACAGCACTAAACGTCCCTGCCATTCGTCGAGCGAAAGGAAACGCTGTTTTTCTTTTTTCCAACTTTGAGCCGACGAGCGTGCTGAGATATTCGGTGATCTGGACCGTTACGATTCAGGAAATCGATGTGACGCTGGGGCACGGTTTACTCTTTCTATACTACCCTTTCTAGACAACATCGCGCAAACGGTCTTTCACAAGTTGTGAGCTGAAGCAATATTTAAGTATATAAAAAGCAAACTAGGATTACTAGGTACACGTAGACATTATCGGGATCGTAGACAAGATCGTGGAACAAAAAGGAGATAAGGCAAGGCTAACGATTCGTTCACGACATTCAGTCACGACATTATGTCTAATTTGTATCCGTGGAAGAGAAATTATCGATGAAAGCATTCTTGAAAGTCTCGGGCTTCCAGAAAAAAACTAAATTAACGTTGTGCGTTAGTGCAATTTACGTCATATATGCGTTGTTACGCGATGTCCTGTGCGAGTGCCACGCTGGTAAAACCCGGATATTTATAGACAAATAATATTAGCTTTCTGTTACATCCACGTGGTGAAGTAGATTCGAAATATTGTAATTCACTGCCTACCTATATAATTTCATTTCATATCTTCCTAAAACATTTATTTATTATTCGCGAATCTTTACAAATCGCTACAAACACAAATTTTAACTTAGAAATAAAGTTCATTTTTTAAGTTAGACGGTTAATTAATATTAATATCAAAATTTTTTTTATTATTACATTTTATTATTACATTTTATTCAGTAACATCCTAATTATTTTTTATCACTTTTAATTATCACCTATAATCGTCTCGTTAATCTTATTCTCCGATTATTCCTGTTCTTCGTTAAATCTGCATTTTATGCACAGCGCGTCCATTATCGTTGCATAAAATTTGCATTGTACTCGGCGCATTCATTGCTGCGTAAAATTGTAATGACACATTCGCCGGTTTATGTGGAGGATCAATATTTCATTAGCCTCGAAATCTGCATTACGGCATCACAAATATAGTTATCACTTTTTATTTCGATGTTACACTTTCGATAAAATTATAATAAATTGGAAACCGCGGGCGTAGCATTAAAATTTTACGTTAAAATTTGTGCTCTAGTAGCGAGAGTGTCAGGGCCGATGCATCATAACTTAATAAAGTTTATGTATTATTCATGTTACAATATTCTCTTTATGGTGAATGTTATGTGTCATATTTAATACTTTTTTACATTTTATACGTATGCATGCGGAATCTCTTTTTTTTTTCTTTTTTTTTTAGGAGAAATATACGATGATCGGAAAGTGCTAAATTTTAGCTCTCTGAGCGGCGGAGGCTTCTTGACACGTTCAATCATCCGAAATTTAATCAACATTTCGTGGAATCGGCGGCAGCTCCGCTGCAACAGATGGGGAACGCCTCTGATCGAGGCAACTTTCTAAAATATCAGAACCGCGGGAAGAGCACCGGAATAGAGAAAAAAATATATATATTTACCGGCACACTGTTTGCGCCACTCACTGCGCAGTTTCCGCCGTGGACTTTGTTATCGTCGATTTTTCGTGCGGAATCGAATTGCATAGCGGATTGAATTTAACCGGCGAGCAAAGAAAGTCTCTTTCCGGATGCGCACTCGGGCGTTTATTGTCAACCGTGGCGGATCGTGAGCCGCGATTTTTGTCTGTCGCTTCACCGCGGAAAAGCCGTTGACACGCGGTTGCGTAACGCACCGGACTTTCCCTCGTATTGATCGAAAATTTCCGAGTAGACAGTTCGTATTTGAACGACACGCGGTACATGGCTTCCGTTTATATTGCATATTGACCATCATTGGTAATTGCGTGCTTGATACACCGCGGAATGCTGCGGAAATACTTCGATATACCGCGGCGGAAGATAACCCCCATATTTTCTGGTACATTCACGAGATTACCAGAGATATTATATTGCACCGCGGTTGCTGTAATATTTTAATGTTAGTAACGTTGTTCGACATGAAGTATATTATTATTCCGTGCCGGTCATATATCTTTAATAGGTATTATATAGCTCCGCTACGTGCGATCATCTTGTGAAATTTACATTAATGATGCCCGTGAAATATGAATATATGAATACTGCTATAAATATATCAATTGACGTAAAAGAATTTTCTAAAGTGTTGGAAAATGAACTTTCCAAATCCCTGATTTATGTTACCTCGTAAAAAAGAGAAGAAAATGAAAGAAGAATGAAATTTAAAATAAAATATAAGAGAAACGAAAGGAAAATATTTTCTTCTTTTTTAACGTCAAAACTTATGGCTCGAACATTATTTGTAAATAAAATGGAAATTTCGTTTTGCATTATTTTTATGATTTCTTTTTAAAAAATATTCTATTATAAATGCAATTTTACGCGAGGTTTTAATACATTTCATATTATGAATTGTATCGTCATTGATTATTTGGACGGTCTATCAGCGGGATTAATCGCTCCTTATCGAATCATGGCAGAATTAGGCGCGATGGCATCCCATATTTTATTACAGCGCCTTCGTTAACTCTGATGCCGCCTCCGAAAACAAGTTCTTCTTTCCTCGTTTTATATCCACGGCCGCTCGTATCTGGGTGATATCCGGTTTCGGATATCGTTTTCTTGTGCGGAGCCGTCTCGAGTTTTCGGCGCTTGTTGTAGAAAGCGACACGCCGCGGGCGACTCGTGTCGTGAATTCTTCCACGTGCCCATTTGTTGTATGCTCTCTCGATTGCGAAGCTCGATACAGGTTGGATCAATAATCAATAAAAACAGAAAGTAATATTTTCTATAATCTCAATCGTTAATGGAAATGTGATAAAATAAACTGTAGGCTTGTATACTCAATATACGTCGTTTTATACAGTATTAAAAATTTCAATAATATAATGTTGTTTCTCAAGAAATTTGCCTGAAGCAAATAACAAATAATTCTTTTTGTGAGAGATAAGTCTCTAATAAATGAACAAATCCAAAGTGAAACTTACTAAATTGTCGCATTTTTTCATTTAAAATCGAAATAGCTTATAATAACCTGTTTCTACGATTTATACGTGCAATAATTATTTAATTCATCGGCGGGCAAATATTCAAATCTAGAACATGTATATTAATAATCTGTTATACTTTTTATCGTTTATAAATATCACTGAAATAAATCATTACGGAAACCTTTCACTGTCACTAAGCGGCAAGAGGAAATGGGCTAGGCCATGTTATTACCTGATATGGCAATCAGCGATTTATGAACTTTTGTGTATTAACGAGGTAAACTGATATTTCAGTTTAATGAAGCGAAACTTTAATATACCATAATATTCATGGAACTGCGCTATTACTTTAAAAAATAGTTATTTGGAGACTTTCATCTAACTTATTTATGTTGCTCGTCTTGGATTATCAATTCTTGTCACGCTCCGTAAAAGTGTGTCGTATGTAGCGATGGCCTTCAACGCTCGCTTGTGATTTTCAAGCGAAACAGATAAACAACATGTTAATTAGTTGTATCGAATTTTCATTAATTTTAATTATTTTGTTCTATTGAAAATATTAATTATATTTTTTCTACAAGAATCGTTAAATTTATCCTGGTAAGAAACTTGACCAGAAACACGTTAATGTTATTTGAGTTTCTGATAACGCTGATAGTGAATTACCTGAGTATCTGAGTATACAAAATTGATTTGGCTACATCCATCTCAAACGGAGATATATATTTAACTTTGAGTTTACGTAGTACTTCGAAACACGGGCCATATCTGTTGGAATTACCGAAACTACCTCTCTCCTTCAAAGTATTTTTGACACATAGACTGTTGTATATTTAACGAGACGCCTTTAATTAACACGATTATTTACCTTTGGGAACTCTTCCCTAAACCCACTGCGGATACGACAGCTTTATAAATTATCTACTCTGTTTGGTTCTGTAATGTTCGAGTTTGTGTACATTTATAGTTAATTCTGCCATTCCGCTGACATCGGTCGTATGCAAATATCGACAAAAACGGATTACATAAGATCCTTATTTGTGTAATTATTACCAAGAGATTCGTATCATTGCGAGCAGTGACATCAAACTTGAATGTTGTAAAGTTGTTATTTTTTTTATAACTTATACAAATTTATTATGCGTTATGTGTTAATTGATTCAGTAAACATCGCGTTTTGCATTTTTTCTCGTACACAACTTTAAAATTCTTTCCGAACACTTTGTAGAATCTCAAAATTATGTTAAAATTTAACTCAAATATATTTAAGGATTTTTTTTGCATCGCATTATTTATACATTATTTATACATTTGGTTATTATAAACCTTATTACATATATATTTTAAATTTGTTGTTTAAATTTAATAAATAGAAAAAGTTTAGTTGTAAAAATCTTTAATCTTTCTGATTAAAAAGAAATTTAAAGATTATTTCTTTTTTAACACTCGATAAAAAAAGATCCTCTTAATTCTTTATTAATAAATTATCTTTCAAACAGTATTACAAAAAACAGTATTTGTAAATAATATTCAGCATATTTATACAGATTAAACTGGATTAAGATTAAAGATTGATGAATCTTAAGCGTCTTGTATACCTATACATATATTGATGTTTTCGTCGAGTCTTTCCTCTGACACTCGCGTATCACACATATCAAGCAAGAGCGTAAAAACGTGACCGTGACATAAACGCGACCATGCCAAGATAGTTATGAATAGACGGTTATGAGGTGGTTGACCTCGATTGTTATATCTTACAATTAGTATTTTAAACATGGTCTAACAACAAGTCATACCAATACTTTCTCGGTCGCACACTTTTTCTTGGATGCTCATGCAACTTCTCGCGTTAACTTTCAACACATATCGCAGATTCCTCCTCGTCTAGGATAAGATCAGTCATGGTAGACCGCTATGTTAATTTTTCCGGTTACTGCTCGCAAGAAGAGCCAACCGCTAGCAACTTTAATTTTAATCTTAAGCTGTTAGGAAGCACGGGAGCATGATCGAATTTTTCTTAATAAAGGAAAGTTGTGATGTAATTATATCATCTGAGGCGAGAACTCCTACTGAGTATTTTCTCGCGATAGGCGATGACTCTAATTGAAGGCGCCACGAAGAGAAAACGTAAACCGACTTTGCATGATCATAAAATTTGATTAATAAATGAAAGTGACAAAAATATTAAGAAATTCACCAAAGTATAGAAAAAAAAATATTAAATTAAGTAACAGCATTTAAATAATAACTAATTTAACCGTATGTTAAATTATATTAAACGTTAAATGTTTGTATGTTAAACAAAAATATCTAAAGCATAAATCGTATATCTTACGAGACTAGTTTATTCTAATTGATTAAATTAATCACGATAAATAAATTGGCAGAAACAACAAGATTAATATGCGTTTTACAGATGTAAACAGATGTATAAGGTAAACGTACGGAATTACGCCACTTTAAGCAAAGACTAATTTTTCATAGGCTATTTGAAAAAAAGTAAAGTGGTATAAGATAAGACTATAAATTTTATCAAAAGTAGTATTGTAAATTAGCGAAAACATATATGAAATTTGAAAATAAACAAAAATATTTTTATTTATAAAAGAATTAAGTGTAAACTGTAAATGTCTTGAATTACGCCACCTAAATTCTAGGATATCCCGATTTACGTCACTGATATGTACCAAATGACGCCATCTCATCTGATCTGTTTTCAGTATAAATATTACAGTAAAAGAAAGTAAATTATTACATCTATTATCTATTATCATCTATTATCTTTTAAACATATTAATCGTACAAAACTAAAGCACTTTGTACTACAACATAAAATTACCTTATTTTATCATTTAATTAGGTTACATTGTCGTAGTAACAATTAAGAATAAGCTTAATCATGGATAGTTAAAATAACAGATCCTTGACGTAAGTTTTTGAAATCACTTTTTATGAGAGATCACATTAGATTTATGTATACTTGTACAAGACTATTTCATACGTTTTGACGATTGCTTTCCGATGACATTTAGAGATTTTTATTGAATTGTGTTTTATTACACGCATAAAATAAGCTACAGTGACGTTGTTCAGATCAGTGGCGTAATTCTGTACGTTTACCTTAGTCTCATTATATCGCTATAATTATTAACCTCAAGGGATAATTGTATCCCAATTACTGAAGCATCGCTGCCACTAATCAAACGTTAATTGTCTGTGTCTAACATTGTAGCTCGCGAGAAAGGAGACTGTGTCGAACTCGCGCCTTCACACATTGAAAAGTGTATTCCAGCATTTTTATATGACCACGCGAACACATCGATTGTTACTGTTCATGCTTATTTTCACTTTCTTAATTATATAGTTGGACAATAGAAACTACGAAATTAAAAAAAAAAAGAAAATCATTGTTAGAGAACGCTAATTAAAGAGAATGGAAAAACAGCTTGATGAGACACATTCCGTGAATTTTTCAGCAGGGTGAGACATTTTTTAAAAATGTAATTCTGACACTTGACTCAATAACGAATAAACATTTCCGGTCGATAATAGAGACGTCGGCACGCGTCGGCAAAAGTTCTTCAATCTTCGCGTTGAGAGACGTTGAGGTGGCTTGTCCAGAAAATGTTAATAAGAACCGGTGGAGAGCAGGGGGATGCGAATGTGTCGGCCGCCCTGCAGCAACCGCATATTTTCCTTGCGATTTCACTTTCTCCGATGTGGCATAATTGCGCGTGTTACGAATCGTAATACTCGATTCCGCGCTGGTTGCTCATATAACGCAATCGCACGATCACGTTTCAACAATGTCGGACCTGTCAACTGCCTCTTACGCACATTCACACGCATACGCAAACGCACGCGCAACATGTTCTATCGACGTTTTAACAAATATGTCGATAGCTACTGGATGGTTAGATATCATCTCGTCTCGAAAGCATTATATTTCATTATCAGAAACCAAAGTGATGAGGAATATTTTATCTTTACTCACACGCTCTTGCGATCGCAAACACTTGTGATCGAATTGCGATACTACTTAATTGGTACTGAAGTTTCTCCACGATATTCTGATTTTATCGAGCACAGATTGCGTAGAAATTGCGTATTTGAAGAGACGATATAAAGTAACGAGTTAGAACTTTCCCATTTACGGAAAGTTGGAAGTTTCTTTCGCGTGAGCAGGTAAACTTATTTCATAAACAAATTTGTTTTCGAAGATTATTCTCATCGAAAAAACAGGTGCGCATTAATGCCGAAATTGGATAGCAAAGTTTAAAGGGGGAGGATCAAGTAAAACGGTCGTTTTTTCTCGAATTTTTTTCAAAGAACATAAAGTTTATTGCTTCACAAGTAAGCACGTGTTATTATTTAGCATTTAAACTAATTTAAAATAATTTTTTCATATAAAAATATTAATAAATAGCTGAGCACCAATGATGATTTTTTTAAAAATGGCACTAAATTTTTAATTTTCAATTTTCTTTTCTTAAATTTAAGTTCATGCTGAGCGTATTATTATATTTTAACGGAAAATTTTTGGTTTTTTTATTTCAGATAATTAGAGCGACCTGTGCGTTGCACGGCGCATTTCCGTAGTAGGCAACTTCAACCAGTTGCTGCTCAGCTATTTAATAATATTTTTATATGAAGAAGTTATTTTATATTAGTTTAAATGCTAAATAATAACACGTGCTTACTTAAAGCAATAAACTTTATGTTCTCTTTGAAAAAAATTCGTGAAAAAACGACCGTTTTACTTGATCCTCCCCCCTTAAATTAATTTACAATCGAATATAAATCTTGTGATTTTTAATTCTTACAATACACAATCAATATGCTAAACATTTGTATGTACAATTTATTTCTACTTTTTGCGATTTTATTTTACATAGATTTGTTTTATTAGAGATAAATCGAACTTTTCGATCCGTATTGAAAATGCATACGTATTTAAAATTATGTTGAAATTTTTTAATTTTCTTGGATTGAATTTGCACATAGAACATATTTTACAACGAATCTTTTTGTTGAAGAATTGACAGACGTGTAGTGAGAGCACAAAATACAATAATTTTTTTTAATTTTTACTACGTACTAGAATTTTTTCATGAATGAGAATTAATCTATAGCATATGTCTGAATTATTTATTTAACATCAAACGCGAAAACATATATAATATATATTCCGAAATATAATAAATAAATATAATAATTTATATAATCTATATAATCGTATTGAATAATAATTTGTACTTGGCATTACATAGTGCCATATCCAGGCGCTTCGTCGAAATTAATTTCGAACCTTTCAGAATGCAAAGTGAACGTCCAGAAAAAATTTTCTGTTACAAACAAATTTCCTTTTAAATTAAAATGAAACAAAGAGCAAAAAGAAGAAAACATATTTTACATGAAAGAAATCGATTTGCATAGAAAAACCGAGCTACTTTTCTTTACAAAGAATAAACGATGAAGTAACGTGCATTGTTGATCTCCTAATACCATCTTTCTGCATGTATCGTCTTTCTTTTCCTCTTTATTTCTGACAAATCACGTAGTAATATATATTATTATGTCTTTCTATTCAATTTGGCTGAAAAGCAGCTGGCACTCTTTGTCTCTATCTCATTTGAAGTTCCCTTCCGTGCTGTTGCTTATTATTAACGTTCTTCCCATTGAAGAAAAACATCTTCTTCCAAGCGTTGGGGAATTGTACAGTCATTGTTGCATATATTATAGGATTATAGCAGATGGAAGATTTTGCGAGAAGCGCTGGCAGTACGGCTACGATATGGGAGGGTTGTACCTGCAATCAATATATGTGCCTTTCATCAGCTATTCATAACCTGCTGCTGTTAGGAGAGAAATTAATCAAGCTGTTGGGAAGCTATCGGCGTGTCAGTCATTAGATTTTGATATGGCTTGTAAATTATGAACAAGTTGACCTCATTGAATAAAAAGATTTTGCTGCTTTAATATGCACGCTGTAATACTCTTGTTTTTTATTCATGTCACGCAATGTCTAAAATTACTGATCCCAGCTTATAATTAAAAATAATTAACTGATAATTAATTAAAAACTAGCTTCGCAACAGCTTTTAATATCTTTAACATATTGAACCAATTAATAAGAATACTTACGTTGAAATATTGAGTTGCGAGTGCAAGAACAGCGTATGGCAACCAAGCAATTAAAAAAGCAATAATCATTAAGTATACCATTTTAGTGACTTTCTTCTCCCGTTTATTTTTCGCACCTGGAACGGGACAAATAATCAAAAACAATAATACTATTTTTAAAACAATTAACTTATTAGAGGCAATCAGGAGAGAAGTTAACTTGGAAATATTTCATAAAATAGTTCTAAACTTAGTTAAACATTTTTCTGTGTTTATTATACATTCTTTTATCAATTTGGAATCCGTTCTTTCTTTTTTTTAAACAGAAATTGTATTTATTATCATCTTAGAAGGAAAAGAGTTATGTATGACTTAATTTTCGAACAACTATATTTTTTTTAATTGAAGAAATATATAATAGTATACTCACCAATTCGTTTTCCTATTTTCTTCAAAGTCTTTATTATGCCACAGTAACTACTGATAATTATTATAACAGGAAGGAAAAACCCAAAAATGAATAAAAATCCAATGTAAATGTCGTTGTGCGTTTCAGGATCGTGTATTTCCCATGATACGCTGCAGGATATGTTACCAGCTTCCAGGCCATAAGTTCCCCAATTGAAGAATGGCGGTGATGACAAGGAGAGCGCGTATATCCAAACTAAGAACGCTAATATGTAAGCATGCCTATAACAACAATTGATTTTTAAGTATAACTATTTTATTTAGGACACACATAGCTAAATATTAAAGATTATACAAAATTGTATCACTACTGAAAGATGAAATCAATTTATGTTAATCAAATGAAATTTTGTATTTTTACTTTTCTCTTGTTTTATGTATCTTATGTATCATTATGTATCATTAATTGTAGAAAAGATATTTTTTGTTGAGAAAAGTGAGAAACATAAAATATAATAAATAAATAGAAACAAATATAAATAAACAGTTGTGAATATAGACAGATATAAAATATAAAACACAGACAAATAAAACGAGTGAAAAGCGGAAATTGTCGGAAAGACGGGATTTCTCCACTTTAACGTTTTTCTATATCCTGCTCCAGTTTTTCTGATACGTAAACGGAAATTCAAAGTATTCGTGGTTATGAAGGTAATTTTAAATGAAAATAAGAATTTGTTTTATGGCTATTTTAGTCGACTAATTTAAATTGATTTAATTATATCAATAAGAGATTTAATTATGTCAATACTGTAGTAATATAATATGTTAATAACACACACACACACACACACACACACATATATATGTATATATATGTATATATAATTTCACTAATTGTAAGATATAAATTAATAACATCATTAGCTGTGACGTAATTGTTGTTCCGATAATTATATTGCATTCGGATAGTAAAATAAGTTTTCTTTCTTTATTCAAAGTCTGTATTGTTTCTCTCACAATGGAATTTTAATTTGTCAATTTTGTTACTGTCAACACATAAATGCATATCGATACTATCGTGCTATCGTGTAAATGATAATTATACCATTAATCATCGTGTATTAAGCTTGGAGAATGAAGCTCTAACTCGTTAGTGAAATGGTTAACTCATTAGTAAAAGCATGGATTTATTGTTAAAGCGGATTAAAAGTTTGCTTTTTTGCTTCGTTATTACTACTATTTTCTCGTGCAAAAAAATAGGATTCTATTGATAACAAGGAGATTATTTTTAAACCGTCGTTAATTGCGAAGGCTTCAGAGATAAATGGCCTTAAAACAGTGTCAATAATATTGTATTTTTTTTTATATATAAAAGACTAATCCACAACGATATCTTAGCGGATAAATGAAAGACGTAATGCTATGATATCGATTGGCTTTTTATCGAAGTAATTTACGCTTAACATTGCTTAACATTGCTTAACATGCGTGAATTGTATGCAAGTCACTTTACGGCCTGTTGTGAAGAAAATAAGATTCCTGTGCAACGCGTTTCACAATAGTTGCACGGTGCCATTTAGTCCTGACATTCTTTTCTCATTTAACAGTGTTACTTGTGTCCGTCTTTCGTAAATGACAGGAGAAATGGGAGAGTGCAATTAAAAATCATCGCAAACCTGTGCAAATTACGTTTTGAAGGTGTTAATGATCACGTCGTAGATGTGATGAGTAACATCGCTTCCCGGAGAACGTTCCGATGAAAGTGTGCGATAGAAAGTCGAGGAATGCGCAAGTTAATCACTTCGCCGTATTCGCAGCTTTTATATTATAATCGTTACGTATTACCGTGAAAAGGAAAAGATTATTTTTCGGAAGTAAAATTTAATAAAGAGAGCAGAACCGTTCTTTTTTTCCTGACAACATGTGTTTCGTATGTTGATCATAAATTTACAGAGAAATTCATACATTTTTTGGAACAGTCTGATACATAAGTTCATTAGATAAGTAAAAAAATATATATATTTTAGTTTATATAATTTTCAGAGAAATCAATTATTTCTTACCTTATTGATAATGTTTTCATCGGATATGTAACTAGTAGGAATCTTTCCATTGCCATTACCGTCAGATTACCGATACTAGCAAATCCCATGGTAGTCATGAACCATGCGTACCTAAAGTTAAAGAAAATTGATTTGATTCTTACAATTAAGTAAATCATAATAATATCGAATAAATTGGATAATTGAATAGAGTGTTCAAGGTAAATTATTTGTGAATTTGTGAATTAATTTTTAGTTCTTTCTGTTATAACTTTTAGTCTAACACAAGGTTTGGTTACGCGCTATTAAACTCTATTACTACTTATACAAGCTTCTCAGAAAATTTCATGGAGTTGATCAATTTAATTTATGAAAGGCTCATATCATAATATTATTCACAGAGATTTTATTTTCTCGTATATATTTAAAAAAAATGGGAAGTAGATATTATTTCATTTCAACAAACATGTTTCTACGACTCCATTCTTTTAAGCTTGATGGAAAAAAATGTACACATTTCACGTATCATCTACGTGTGTGTGTCAAATCACAATATGTGATTTTTTAGCGTGTATTATTAAAACAGAAAAATACTATTTACATTTTATACAATTAAGTTGATTGAAATAGTTAAAAATATTTTAACTAAATATGACATTTGATTTTTTGGCATTTAAATTCCAATTCTATTTCCATTTCAGTTTAATTTATTTAGCAATTCAATTCTTATAAACAGGTACATATTTTTATTAGTTATACCTAAAATTTCTGAAACACTCATGTATACACTTAAAATCTGTAAGTTTTACTCAATAGCGAAATAAAAACTTTGTTTTGTGACGAACAATATTATTTATTTGTATAATTGTAATGATGCATATACCACAGACACACTTCGTGACTCCAGAACCATGCACCTGCAATTGCAGATGTCAGTGCAAAAGGGTTTCCCAGCGCAGCTACTAAGAAATCTCCAACCTGTCATAGTAAACGTGTCAAGCATTACAAATACGCTTGCAACTCTTTATACAAATCGAATGGCATAAAGTATATAATTATGCATTTAGAGCCGCTACATCTCTTAGGATTACAAGATACTTTGCGTTATTCTTCTGTCACATACGTATTACTTATTATCAAATTTACGTATTCTTAAACGTATTGCATTCTTAGTATTTATATGTATAAA
The DNA here is from genome assembly GCA_928718305.1 of Tetramorium bicarinatum. Lineage (NCBI taxonomy): Eukaryota > Metazoa > Arthropoda > Insecta > Hymenoptera > Formicidae > Tetramorium > Tetramorium bicarinatum. The sequence goes on from OV788327.1 coordinate 17,506,688, forward strand.
GTTGATGTAGAGAGAGGTATTGGGTCATTCCACAAATAGTCCGGTAGAAAATGGACCTAGATTTATTTTTTAGCTTAAAACCGAAAGACTTTTATTGTCAAAATTGAAGCTTTAATATTAAAATAGAAAAAAGTTATAATAGTTTTATAGAAAGCATATTTGAAATTAAAATTAAAATGTCATTTTTTTGTTACGTTTCAAAAATATCTTAAAAATACCGTATTACTTATGGGATAATTTAATATTTAAATAAAATTTTGTAATAATTAAGGACTGCTTATTTTTTAAAGTTATTAGAAGTTAACTTCCGTTGCCTTTCATCAAGTAAAGTTTCTATTTCATACTGCTATCTTGAATTGCAATATACCATTAGAGAATTGTTTAAAAAATTCTGAAGCAAATAAAACAAATAATATGAATTTTATTAAAACATATTTAAATAAAAAATAATTGAAATTGGATAAATAAATAAACATATGTATATAATCTAAAATATATAAGCTTAAAGAAACAATTTTACTTTTTCAAGTAAAAATTGTGTATTTTGTTTCTAGAATAGTAAACATGTTTCTATATTTGGATTAATAACTTTTTCTATTGATTGAAATTTTATGATATTTTATGATTTTTTTTTAAACTTTATTGTTAAACAATTTTTTTAGCATTATTTATTATTATTTATTATCAAAATTATTATTTTATAAAAAATAATGTAACTACTATTATATGTCTTTATAGATTCAAATCACATTTACATTTTAATTTAAAGTTTTAGAAATTTTGAAGGGACTTTTTGAGTTATGTATTATATTTGAATCATGTATAAACAAACATATAAGGAGTATATAAAAATTGCTTCCAAGATTTTTAGAAAATTTTGAAAACTTTTATCTTATGTTTTAATTCATATCCTTATTGTATAGATAAAAATGCCATACGTGTGTGATATTCAAAGTTTGTTATACTACAATTCTCATCAATTCTGCGTTGCTCTTATATTTATATTATTAATAAAATTATAAGTTTTTTTCTCATTACCAATTCATCACGGTATGACATTATTGAGCAAATTTTTTAACTATGTGATGAAATGTATTTCGATGTATCGGCTGTTATATAAACTCAACCATTTTATGAATTTTCATCGTTATTTCTTAAGAAGTGGCCTGACATTTCGAGTTTCGAGACATGTTATTTCTAATGCTAATGTTGAAATATGTCAGAATATGTTAAAGTATTTAAAATGGAAGATAGATGGTAATATGTTTGGATGAGTAAGCATGTATTGAACTATGTATTGAAGTATTAGGATGTAGATGGAGGAATGGGGATAGGTGATGTGTAAGTGAATAAGCTCGTATATTGGGCTATGTTGGGCTGCGTGTCGGAGTGTATTAAGGTCTTTGAAGTGGGAAGACGATAGTTAGGAGAACGACATGAATAAGGATAAATAAGAGTATGAAAGATGCTTGGGGATGTGTGGGTATACACGTATTAAATTTATAACTGAATATCAAGACGATGTCGACAATGACGTCAAATATATAAATTATCTGATTTTAACATATGTATTAACAAATCTCTCTTAATATTTATTGTAAAAAAAAGAACATACTGTTGTTATGTGTATAATATGACTCCAAGCAATTGATTAATCTTATTAAAAATTTTATCTGTTTGGTTATTTTTTAGATATAACAATATTGTGCCTCCACTCGATAATTACATTTAGATATAGATACATTTTCTATCTTGTTACCCATGTCATGGACGCGTACACTTAGGACAAGACACTGTCGGTATCTCTTGATTAGAATGAGCAGCAATTTTAATTACAGAATAAACGGATGTGACTGTGTGTGTGTACGGTCTTCCATGTAGTAGCGCATTTTTTTCTTTTTTAGACCGACCTGGAAAATACCCAAAAACAATAATAAAAATAGTTCTTTATTATAAATTTATTAAAATACGTAGAAACAATAATAAAGAATAAAGCTTTATTATGGATATATTAAGCTTTGACTTCCAAAAATTTTTTAACGAGTCTTTATGCACAACTACAGTTAATAAATTTTTATCCAATACTACATTTACTATATTCCAATATAAATTTAATGTAAAAACATATTAATATATATATGTTTTAGAATATTGAAAGAACAAACGGATATTACATTCCTTAGGAAATTAAATATAAATTCGATAGAAATATTAATAACACATACTGCTGTTATTAATTCTCTAATTTTTTTAAAATATCGTATGTATCTATAAATATATATGAGAAAAAAAAACGGAGCTTATCAAACATGTGAAATTGTGAATTATTAAAACCGTACTTCGATACATAAAAATTAATTTCTATTTCAATCAGACTTCTATTTTGATTATACAGAAAAACCAAACTTAATTATTAAAATAGAAATACTCACGACCATGTTGACGAGAATCACGTTGTTGGGCGTCCACAATTCATTGGTGTTCTTCACGACCGTTATTATAACTAATAGATTCAAAATGAAACCAAAAAAACCGATAAAGCTAAGTACGACTGCCGCGAAAATGTAGATGCCGGTTCGTTCCTCGAGGATGGAAACGTCTTTCAATAAATCGGCACTCAGATTCAATGGCATATTTCTTGTCGATGGAATATCAAATGGGACTTCCTGTATTAATCTTCGGTGAACGGAAATATCATTTTAGAGCAGGGAGGAGAACGAAATCTGATCGACGAGAGAACAGTAGGATATCAATGCGGCTGCGCCCTCCGAAGGTTCACCGAAAGCTACTGGGGGACGATGAACGCGGCAGATCCGTCCCGATCGCATTAATCAAAACTAGTGACTGAGTTTGAAAGTCAGACTACCCTTATATAAAGCTCGACATAAGCCGCTCCTGCCGCACACCCCTCCGGCTGTCGTCCGGCGGATACCAACCCCCAACAGCGTAAAAAAGCAGGGTCATGCGCGCGTCAAGCGGACTGCAAGCGCTGTGTTTCCCGACATGCTCTTTTTTTCAGTAATTTGTAAGATTTACTTTAACGCTTTTTCCTCGAAGCCGATTTCAACAATCCAATTGGCCTAACTTTGACCGTTTTAAATTCATTTCTCGTCATCTTCTAATTTCAACTGATGTTGGAGAAACGGAGTTGGAGTTTACAACGTGGTAGTTACAGTGCGGTTTAATCCGTTTTTTTAACTAACCCGGGGAATGGTTTGAAGCGGATTAATTTACTTGCAGTTTTATTTGTCCTTTGGCTGTCTGTGGTCTTAGCTTCCGAATGAAACAAAGGCTTGGAAATTTAATTTAAAGTTTAATATCGGTAAAACCAACTTGCAATTCTTCGTTATTCATTATAGGTACGTCAACCGGTTGGAAAAAGATTTTGCTTCACAGCTCCAAAGATTACGTCTTCCGGCGGAATATTTTCTCCAGTTGCGTTTACGTATACAACTCGTGTGTGATACTGTTACCATCGTGTAGACACGTGCGTGTCTTCGTGCAAATGAAATTCTATCTATCTTCGTTCGAGTTACAAGGTATGATCATCGTCTTGCATAATAATTGTCATTTTCTGCGGAAGATTATTTTGATTTTGACAATGTTTTTGGATTCTCCGCGTACATGAATTCATTTGACAATTTATCAACAAAAATATAGAACATATTTTTCATTCCTTTCTAAATATTTAAATACACCCGACTGACAATATTCGATATCTCGAGATACCGAAATGTCCAGGCGTACTTGCCAATTAGTGTACATGAAAAAGCAATTCAAAATCTCGTGTACGGCACACACACTCGTGCTTTGCGTTCGTTATTGGATTTTTCAGCGAAATTTTTGCAATACACGTATTTGTTATACATAACAATCGTATTTTTTATCGGGAAAATAAGCCGCTTCATACATAACCATGTTTTAGTTTAAAATTGAATGGATAATTGTAAAAATTCATCGATTTATCAACAAATAAGAAGCCTCGCAATATTATTTTGATCCTTTTGCAAGTATTTCGCATGTAATTAAAATGTTAAGTATAATACTGGATTAAAAATCAAGTTTTTTAATAATTTATAATAAAAAAGTACTATAATACTAAAGTGTAGCATTCAAATGGCAATAACAGCGGATATTAAAAAACTTTAAAAAAATTCTATGATTAAACATTAAAAAATAAAAAAGAAGAAAAGATAGAATTAGAATTTAAAAATTTGTTAAGTCACAATAACAATAAAAGTAAAGCTATTATTTATTGAGCGTTAAATAATTTTTTATACGTAAAACATTTTTTTAAGAGTAATCTCAATATTCTTTATTTCAAATTCTCTAAGGAAAAATGTTAAAGCTCAGATTGTTAAAAAAATCGCCAATTAAGAAAATCTTGGTTTAATTTCCGGACTTGCTACATTAAATATATGTTGAGGAATTTTGTGAGAAAATATTCGACTGGGATAGAACCAAAATACCTGAAACGTAAATTTAATCCCGTAGTTAATTAGAGATAAGCATATTGCAATATTACATCATCGCTTGGAAGGCAGAAGCCTTCAGACAGTAATAAATAATTTTTATTTTTAAAACAATGCATAACTCTATATGAGAGCGAGTCATATTCACGAGTATTAGATCTTCGATCCAATGTATGTCTCGGTTTTATAAGAAGATAATGGAGAGATAAAGGGGTATGAGTAAAGTTATAAGGTGTATAGGAGCAGTTATAAGGTGAATAGGTGCAGGAATTTAATTTTATTAAAAAAAAAAAAAGATTTAAAACAAGTTTAGTTCTTCAAAGTAAAGATTGAATAAGGAATTTAGAACCAGTTTCCATAAAAATTGCAATTTAACGAAACCAAAAGAGGCCATGGCTCTTCAGGAACTATATAGCAATTGTAAGAATAGTAGCATATTCTTTACTTCAATTATTTAAAATCACAAATCAGTGCATATATTCGTGTATATTAATGTTATATTTAATATTATCGCTTACACAATACAAAGAATTTTAACGGCAGTATTTATATATCGTTTTACATATCCTCAGTATCGCTGTCCGAGTCTTCCGCCATTGCCTGCCGTGCTTTCGTTTCAGCCTCAGCTTTTAGATCAGCCGGCACACGTTCATGCCTCCCGTTAGTATGTGCACCGACCCAACTCATTTCCAATTCGAATTGTTTGTCCTTCAGCTCGTCATGGACAAGGTAAATGATACGAGCAGCTTCCTTAACCAAATCTTTACACGTCATCTCTGATAATTTTAATTTTTCAATTTCTGTCTTTGCTGATTGTTTCGCTTTACCTAAGACAATACAATCACAAAATATATTTCTGTCTGTCTGTATATTCCAATCTTCTTACTAGAGATACTTTACTTACCTACTGCACAGCCATAATAACCATACGACACTCCAGATGGGTCGATCATGTACAATGCTGGGCCGTCTGTTTCATAAGCACTGAGCAGGATGGAGCACCCATACGGACGCACGGCGGAATACAGAGTATATGCGTGCATGTACATGGAGACTCTTTCATTTAAATACTTCAATGGAATACCGACTCCATACTGTGCCTTATAACTAGCAGCCTCTGATCTTGCGGTCTCCGCGATCTGTCTCGCGTCTGATATTATACCAGAGACTGCCATACCAACGTGCTGATCTATGTTGAGTATTCGTTTATTAGCACCTGGCTCGTAGAGCTTCGACGTCACTATCTTCTCGACGGCAAACACTACGCCGTCCTTCCCTCGCAGGCCAATAACTGTCCTGCAACAGAATATAATCACATACATTGTACACAAATAAAATACAAGCGTGTATTCTTCCTTATTAATATTTTAATTAAATATTCTACATGTCAAATCAATCTTCACTGTAACATCATTATAATTGTGCTTTATGTGAGAATTCGCAAGGGACAAGACGAGCGAAACTCACCCTCCATTTTCCACGGCTTTCTGCGCATATTCCACTTGAAATACACGCCCGTCCGGCGAGAATTGCGAGGCGGACAGGTCATACTGGAACGAAAGGTTAGAATCTCGAGTGTCAACCGTATTAACAGCGCATTTTGCAATCGCGCACTGAACAATGTACGCCATACTCACTCCTGTGCCAATGGAACTCATCTCTCAGAGAAACGGAATTAGGAGCAACGCTAGCAGCCAAAATACGAAAAATTCTTTAAGCGTCCGTCGCGACGTGACCACGCAAAAATCAAACAAGTTAGCATCTGCGGCGATCTACGGCAGTCACGGCGACTGTCAGAATAGGTTAGGCCGGCCGCGCGCGCTCTCAGCGCCATCTGGTAACAGAAAACGCAAGCAAATATACGAGGTGCTCGGCGCAATAATGGAAGATGAAACTGCTTTCGTCGAAGTGCGTCGAAATTTTCAATACAGTGGCACAAATCATTTCATTTGTTGTGCAATAACGTGAATAAGATAAGATTCTCTGTCAAGTCTGTCCGCAGATTCTTTCGCGGCAGTGCTCTGTTTTGAAAAGATGAGGAACTGCTGGAATGAACGCGATGTTGCGAATCCAACCTCCGCGTTTATTCGCGCCATAAAAATGGAGTCCTTATTTTGCGGTTCGCATTGATTATATTCGATTTGTCTAAACTGAGATTAGAGAGTTGTTTGAATTAAGAGACTATTTGAGCCTCAAATATGTGGAGTTATGTAATGCGGTTCGCATTGCGATTTGTCTAAACTGAGATTAGAGAGTTGTTTGAATTAAGAGACTATTTGAGTCTCAAATATGTGGTTATGTAATTTGAAAGTCCGAATTAATGGAGCGAGCGAACGAGCGAGAGAGAAAGAAAGAGAGAGAGAGAGAGAGAGAGAACATATTTTAGAAATTGAGTCTTTGAAACTTATAATTTTATATAATATATGCGTATATAGTTACGTGGTACATTATATTAAATTTACATATTCTCATATGCAAATTACAAGCCATTTTCATATTGATTATATCAAATCAGTTACATTCTCCACATCGTTAATTATGGAGAAATATAATTGATAATTCTATTTCATTATTTCCGTTGAACACGTAATACATTAGCGTTAATTAATATCAATCAATAATGAGAAATATATATGTATATATTTATAATTCAAATAAATGATTAATTAACTGAAGAGTCTTGGTTAAAATTTAACGAGAAGCTTGAAATTATTTGACTCATTTATTACCACGTTGAGGATGACTTAAAGTAGAGCCGAAATATACAATTTGTATAAAATTATTAACTGAATGTTATCTAACTCACGCATCACTAATTTTTCTATATAAAAATACGTTTATATAAATTACAGCTTGTAACTCTACAAATAATTTTTATTTTTTTATTATTAATGGTAATATTCTTGCCATTTCTCATAAATTATCCCGTTATTAGATGGTTACTACTCTAATTACAGCAATAAAAATGAAATAATTTCTGCAAGAAATTAAATCTAAAAGCTATGCTGTTTATAAGATATTATCTTGATGTGTGATTTTTATAGCTTAATCTAAGAAAATGGAAAAGAATCATGAAATGTTTGATAATTATGACATTTACATTATCGTTTCTCGCTTCGCAAAATATTATTTATATTCTCTTTTTTGCAGGTGTATTCTGGCGGACATTGCTCGATACCGCCGTATTCAATCGCCTTCCGAAATTCTGCCATTGTCTTCTCATAGCTGGGCTCTACAGGTAAGCTCCTGTGGAAATGCAAATTTTTCCTGATAACGTTCGCTGTTTTATTTTTGCAACAGCGTTTTTTTGCATTTTGTATAGATAGCTCTTCCTCAAAATAACGTTTAACATAACGTTTATATATTAAATCATATTAAATTATAATCATTTGATTATATTACTACGTCAATTTAATTTTTATGAAGAAAGGATTTTATATTAATATATAAATTGAAATAATTGAGATAATTCTTATATCTTTTCGTATTATTTCATATATTGTATTATCTAATCATACCTGGATAATAAAAATAATTAATGAGAGAAAAGAAAGCGACATTTGAACATAGGTATAAATCTGAATAATCAAATATTATACAACTTCTGATGTAGAAAGTGTCTGTGTCCGATATTCATAGTCAGTTCTTATTTTAAGATCGTTTTAAGTAATGTCTTAAGATGCTAATACGGCTTTGTGATTTAGAATCATATAAGACTGTACTTAAGATAATCTTAAATATGAATGACTGGCCTATGTTTCTTATATTTATCGATAGTGAATAGTAAACGTGATGTTTTTAGAATACCATAAAAATGACATACGGAATATTCAATTTATTCAAAGGTTTTAAAAATTCTATTTTCTAAAACTGTTTTTTTAATATTTTGTATACGTACTGTGGCATCAATTTCATTGTTTGCAAGAGCATTTCTGCCGCGCCGAGATATTCTCTCGCAATGTACGGCTCTTCGCAGGCTGCTCTGTACAAACAAGTATCACCAATGAGATATCCAAGCGCTAGCGAAAGCTCACCCTCCGATACGATATTTTCTGAAATTAGTAGAAACGATTAATAAAAAAGAAAATTATAATTTTTATAATTTTTTAATTTGTTGCGCATATTTGCTAAGCTTTTATTCTAAAGGATGGCGTGACTGTATGCAATGTAGTCAATTACTGTTAGTGCAATTATCTTGATATAACAAAAAGCGTGCTCGAATGAATATTAACGATTTTATATTTCGAGATTACCATCCTCTAATTCACGTCCCTTGTAACCATGATGTCCTATGTAGCCGGCGCCAAACACAACCGCTTTAAGTATCAAAAGTAACAGCAAGTTTGAGAGATTTAAATTCAGCACCTATGACATCGCGATTATCTTTTAATTTAATTTTGGATAGTTCAATATTTAGCATTAAATGTCCTTGTGAGACATAGCTTCATTTTGAAACAAATAATATATAAGTAAAATCCATATTAAGTTATTCGCAGAATACATCACTTTACACATTTGTACTCTTAATTAAATTTCAGTTTATTAAATACTCAATCAATTATCTCAAATAAATAATAATACTGATATATTATTGTCAATCAAACCAACTATTGGTACTATCATTGAAAAAAATTTTGAAAATAATTATAACATCGAAATTGCTTATATAATAACGCTTAATTTTTACCTGACTGCTGGTCGTTGATCTTTGTATAAATTCCTTTGCGATCTCAGCCAACATGGATCCGGCATATTTTTTATCATTAGTTCTTTTGTAAGAATCTCGAATATCGACAGCATGAGCACACACACCGTAGATTATCAGTGCGATTAACGTAAGCACTCTCGTGTCAATTATCATCTTCCTTGACGATACACGTATAATTGACAAGACGTTTTTAACAGAGATTCGTAAATCTCAACAATCACTTAAATTGCGAATATCATTTCCAATTTATTACGGAAATATAGCAAAATTTCTTCGTTTTACTACGATATTCCTGTTTTTCTTCTATTATGAATTCTAGAAATGTATATTTTGTCGAGTTAAAACAATAACGAACTATTAAACTTTTAGCTCGAATGTTTAAGATCGAAGTAACGTTGCGACCTGCGTGGCAGCGTACTTTTATATTGGACGCGCACGTTGCTCTCCCGACAAAGCGTGAAGTCGCCCATCTTATCCATCTGAGTTCCAAGTTAGCAAAACTGTCATCTTCTGATTTTCTCCATTGTGACAGTAGACCACGCAATCGTTAATGACACTCATTAGCCGCTCTCCAGTTTGTCATCGTATTCTCCGCGCGCACTTTCCTCGCGGGTTGACGGAAATAAGCGGTGAAAGCACATCACTCGCAAACTTTTACCCGAATAAAACGCTCAACGGAGGAAATTAAACGTTGCGCTTGTGTGAATTCGTTTGAGCGCTTGATCTGTCCGATAATCCCTTTGTTTCGGACAAACGTTATTGCTTTCCCGGAAAGAGAACGTGCTTTTGCGATGCGCGCGTTTCGCGGAAATGTATTTTATAACGCTCTTGCAAAACGTAACTGTTACGAATTCTCAAAGTAAAAATACTGAAATATTTATTAAAAATATCGAAAGAGCGAACAGCACCACTCACGCACCATTTTGATGTAGTCTCTCCGTCGCGAAATTTCGTTGATGTAGAACGATGAGCAGAAGCGCGGTGAAGTGATCAAGCCCGAGTGCACGGCGTAACTGCGAATTATCGATCGTACATTCGCGACAGTAGAATTCGCCAGTAGATTTCGTATATCAGAACTCCTTTTCGTCATATTCTCGAAGCACTCCGACAGAGCCATCATTTTTTTCCCACCGTAGACAGAATAGTTTACGAACTTGTAACGTGAACTGTTGCGCGTAATCACAGGGTCTATAGACTCTTTCATCAAATATGCATCGGCGGTGTGCACTTTGCTCCGAGTAATTCGTCCGCGGCGGATCAAGTTGCTCAAATATGCACCCGTCCGAGACGGACAGTCTGGATGGAAAAACAAGCCGGCGAAAAAAAAACGAGGAAAATGTTTTCCCTCATGTTCCCGCTGCATATTTAACGTGAGATCCAGCTCCTGCGAAGCCTCATTAATAGTCACCGTGCCTTGCTATTTTCGTTTCGTCACGTCGCATCCCCTCATCTCTCTTCCTTTCCACATAATGCACCTCTTACATCTCTTATTCATCGCGATCGCTTCTGCGCACGTGCAGAAGTTGTAGAATTTGCATATTACGCCTTGAGGGAACATCTTCTTTTTCACATGCAACGACACGCTTTAATGCGAGATTAATATTGCTTTGATCGCTCGATGGATTTATGTCTTACCGAAATAGAATTTAACAGAAAAATTCACGGTAGCTTGGCGAACGCTATCGCCGTAAACACAAATATAATGCAATGAGATAATGTTGTAATTGTATACTATATACAATAACATACGACTGAACAAAATAATTAGCATATTAATAGACAAATATAAGCATTATATTTAAATTCTTTTACTCATGACTCTTTGCAAGAATTGAAAATTAGAGAAACGGTAGAATAGGAAGGAAATATTTTAGTTTATTGCTTCATTCTGCGAATTTGCAGATAAAGCGATTGATAATAATTATTTGATCACTTGATAAATTATTCCTTTCCATTTATATATCAAATTGATAAAATGAATTTAATGATTCATGAAATATGAAAGGCTTTTTAGAACTCGTCATCACATTAACACATTAATTGTAATCAATAATTTATTTAGTCATAATTTATCTGAAGATTCTTATACAATTTATCGCGAAAATATATATTCTCCCTATATCATAAATAATATAATTTGATTAAATAATCAACAGACAGTAGCACATGAATTATTATCACTCAAAGGTATTCATTGCATAGATACAAGACATGTAAGCCACGGATCTCTTCAGAACCTAAAATCGATATCGATTTTGCAACCGTCAAACTTAAACTTTTTCGAATTAACACATAATTTTGTTGTAATTATATATTTTTTATTAGACTAAACTATTGTTTGATGAAAAATTATTTTTTCCCAAAATTAAAACAATATTCAAATTTTTTATAATACAAATTCCATATGTGCGCACAATTATATTTACATAAAAAAGAAGAAGCATGCATAAATATAAAATTAAAATAATTAAATATGTGATATATTGATTTCATATATGAATGTAAAATTAAATTCATTGATCCAATTTATTGATCCAAAGAAAAAGAAGTAAAATCGATTTGACTGTTATGTTTTATGATATCTTACCTCGCTATACAGTTCCCGATTGAAAGAACAGAACCGACCGGCGGTGATTTGTAACGGCGATCTAGCTCTATACATGATAAATATTAACAATTTCGCTTCGCGCGCTGACATGTTGTACCAACTGCAGTCATATGCTGCGTATGCTATTTTCGTGCTCTGGAATGTCAGATTCAAAAGATTCCAAAAGAAACATGAGTTGTAAAATGGCGAAATTAGGATATGGTTGCATATGAAGCAATCAGAAGATGCATGAATCCTATAATGTATAAATTCCCGAAAATTCCACGTATTAATTTTCCTTATGATATAAAGCAATTTTTTTTTTTCCACATAATATCACAAAAATAATGCATATTTTTAAGATTAGTTAAATAATTATCCAGTGAAAAATGATGAGTTGAAAAGACTGAATCGATATTGATCGATCAACATCGATCAATGTCGATTCGACAACTTTTCAGTCATCATATTTTACTAGATATATAAACTTTCATAATATTATGATTGGTTTATCATCTTTCTAGATAAATTATTTTTTATACGGTTGAAAAAATAATTAACTGTTTATTACATATGCAGATAAATATATTATTACATATATAGTAATAAAAAAATAAAAATATTACAAGATCACGTATATTTCGGTCTCGCTTATTAACGTTCAAGGCGTCATGCAGATTGCCTTAACACGAAAGCGTATACCATAGTTAATGACTACACATTGTTCTAAAGTACAATTGTCGTCGTAACGAAGCAAATAGAATCGCTTTCTAGTGTTCAGTATTAGAGAATTTTAATGTTTAATTCATCTGTCACATGAACCAATATATTTTATTGATTGAGATAACAATATTATTCATTGATACAAAACAGATTTCATATTGTTTTTGGAAATATAATCTAAAATATATGTAGTTTTAACACACACAATACGATATTGATATCGATATTGATATATCAAAATATTGGAATTTTTATCAATAAATTAATCAATGAATTAGTAGTGTTCATATTTGTCTGACAATTGAATCTTATTCTTGAAATTAAAATATGATCCAAGATATAGTTTTGATGATGTAATATTGATATATCGAAGTATCGGGATTTAAATCAATCAATAAATTATTAGTGTTCATATTTATCTGAAAATTGAATCTTATTCTTGGAAGTATGATCCAAGATGAATGTAATTTCGATAATATGGTATTGATATATCAAAGTATCGAAATTTAAATCAATAAATCAATCAATAAATTATTAGTGTTCACATTTATTTAAAAATTGAATCTTGTTCTTGGAAATATGATTCAAGATGTATGTAATTTCGACAATATGGTATTGATATATCAAAGTATCGAGATTTAAATCAATAAATCAATCAATAAATTATTAGTGTTCACATTTATTTGAAAATTGAATCTTGTTCTTGGAAATATGATTCAAGATATATATAATTTCGACAATATGGTATTGATATATCAAAGTATCGAGATTTAAATCAATAAATCAATCAATAAGTTACAAGTATTCATATTCGTCCAAAAATTAAATTTTATTCTTGAAAATAATCAAGATACGTAGTTTCGATTACATGGTATTGATATATCAAACTACCGAGATTTACATCAATAAATTAATCAATAAATTACCAATGTTTATCGTATTACCTCAATGAGTAGTTTTTCGCCGATGTAACAGTACAGGTACAATTGCAGCAGTATGTAAATCACATAGGTCGATAGGAAAGCGAATTTAAAGATAAATATTTGATCTATTTTGCCCTTTGTTGACTACAAAATAATGAATTATAATGACGGACCGTTTTGTCTTCTTCTTTTTTAAATTTATCTTAAAAAGATTATATTTGTCCTCTTTTTGTGGCTCACCATAAACGCCTGCAAACACTGGAAACAGAGTTGCATCGAACATCCCAACATTTGCAACAAAAGCATCATGTTAAAACAGTCTTCGATCATTTCTGCAAATCTTTTGGAAAACGTTACTATCCAGACAAAACGTCTTTTAATGAAATTCTATTTGTAAATTATATTTTAACGTACTTTTAACAATTCATATTTTCGTAACATTTTTAAAATCTCTTGAAATAATTTAAAATTTGTTCATCGTGCATTTGTTTATGTAAAAAATATAACAAATAAGATTATTACTGAAAATTTTAAATAATCTCTCGATATCGCACGATAAATAATCTTCCTTTGATTCTCCTGCATTGCTTTTCGCTTGGTCAATCTTACCTGTTGAGATATTCATGTTTCCTCACGATGTTTCCCAGCTTCGTCTGGAATTCCGCCTTTGTGTAGGCGTACAAATTTGTCAGTTCGTAACGTAGATTCGAAAGCTGGCCGCATATGTGGAGCACTAAGGTTGCAATAAAAGTGTCCACCACCGTATAAGTAGTTGCTGCGTACATTGCGCCCGCGAATTGACCGAAAAGAGTCAACTCGTAACAAGGGCTGCTGGTCGCATTGTAAGGAAAGTACGCGTGGAAGAGCAGTTGGCGACCGGTTTGTCGGATCGCCGAGAATCGAAACATGAGGTAGAACATTCCCACGGTGAGAACAAACACGGTACTTCCTATCGACAGTTTTCTAGTGATGTTCGCTATGTCCAACATTGTCTTGCGGTCTCGTTTATTTACAGTCGCGTTCCAATCCTTTGTCATGTATAACACAAGCGTCCTCAGGGCTTTTACAGAATATTGAAGAGATAAAATGTCAATCTTTCGTATTATAAAACTGTGCGTCATTTTGACACAATTTCTCTCTACTTCAATAATTTTATTAATTATTCGCATCAATTATATTATTTGTAAATTAATGGTTAAATTATTTTAGAGCTAAAAATGTACAAAATGTACATAATAATTTGGAGCATGTTCAATAAGTTATAATAGATTAAACGAATCAGTATTCGCAAATTATTAGAACGAGTATATTTTATTAATATTTTCGTGATATTATGACTTAGAATATTTATTGCAAAAAGGAAACGAGAAAGAAATTACTTATGAGCTGAAAAAACTGATTATATTTCGTCTTATTAGAGAACTTATAAAAATACGCCATCTTTTTGCGATCTTACTGTTTGTGATCAGAGACTTAAATTATTATATGATGCGCGTTATAATGATAAAAAAATTGAGATTAATATTTTTGTCGTATGAAAATTGATATATTTACATGCACCATTAAGCCAAAATATAATAGTCTTCAATAGCGAGATCGTCATCGTTATATTCCCCATAGACAAATTTTCTACCAGCAAATCAAAGTCGCCCCAGATGAACGGCAAATCGGCCGATTGTGGTCCACAGCAAAAGCAGAACATCATTAGAATAGGGATCAATGCTTTGTAATTCGAAGGTTGACTGATTGTGAGACTTTTATGTTCTGGCCAAATTCCCATAAACATCATCATATAACGATTCCATCCGTATGCGTACTCCAAATCTGCCTTTTTTAGACAAAGCGACAAAAGATAAAGCGAGAGGAAATTTCTTCTTTCTTCTTTCCGCAATTATGTGACATTTTATAGAAACGCTTTTTTCATTACATTTTGATGACGCATTATCGTTATAAAGAAAAAAAAATGACGTTAATTATATAAATCAAGCAACTTTCATCTTAAATAAACCAAAACTCGGGAATAAGAATGACAAGTAATTTAATAAATAATTTTCTTCAAGATAAGTACTATTCCCTCGAATAAATTTTAATAATTTAAAAATTAGAGAACACCAGCATTTTTATTTATTTCACAGAATTCATAAGCATTAAATACTTTATAGAAAGATTTATGAAGTCTTTAGAATCAAAAACATAGGCAAATCTAAACCGACCTCAACCGACATCCCTTGAGGCTTACGCGACGACGACATCAAAGTAACTGAAAGAATCCCATCTTTTGAAAGCGCATGCGAGTCTTGACGACGCATGCTCTTCGAGAATATTGTATCTACTATAGGAAGCAAACTATGTATAACAATACAATTATCGATATTCAATTATTATCAAATCGGAAATTAAAATAGTACTATTAATATAAACTTAAAATATTATTATTAATTATATTACTAATATATCTAAACTTTTTTCAATTTAATCTTTCTAATATACAAAAATTTTCTTATTTTACACGCTGCAAGTAAAGATGTTACTAAAAAATATTCGAGTAATAATATATTTATTATTTTTGCATTAACCAAATAAATTTTAAGTTAGATTATTTTATATTAAAAAAAAACACTTCCATTACTGACTTAAAAAGTTTGTTCTAAATCCGATTAAATTAAATAAAACTACATATAGTGTAATTTTATTCATATTTTTTGCGACTAGCAGAAATGATTAAATTTAAATAAATAAAGTAATATATGTATTAATATTAAGAGAACAAGCTACTCACTTGCAATGCGAAGGTTCCCTCTGTCGAAGAAGTTTGCAAGCGATGAAGAACATATATAAAGCTCTCATGGTCACTAAATACATTATATTCTTTAACTATCGATTGCTGTTAAATATAATATTAAATATATTTTTGACGTTATATTGTTATTGTTGCATAAATTAAGGATCTCAATTATTACATATGTAAATGATATATTTTAGCTGTTACACGTATTTTTATGAAAATATCTTTTTTACTCTGAAAAAATAATATTCACTAATTAAGAAAGCAATTTTTATATTAAAATTTAGAAGTAGAATAAATACATAATATAATAGAATAAAATAATATATTTTATCATTTACATCATAACACATTTTATAAGAGAAATTTATGAGCGCGTGAAATTTTGCGGTAATTAATTTTATTAAGTAAAATGTTAAAGAACACGCCACTTTCATTTGATAATGATTTAATAAAATCATTTAATAAAATCTTAATTAGCTTTTTAAAATTATCTCACGATTCGTTTAATCGTCTTATCTTGAAATCTAAAAAAAATTCTTTGGAGTACACTTATAAAATGTGATGCAAATAATTTGTTACGTATTAAAAATGGTAGTTAAACACTGTATTTTTAGTAAATTGATCTTGCATTATTTAACAAACTAGTCGTAGAACAATTATTATAATTTTTACAAATTTTAGTTATCATCAGTTATCCTTTTCGATCGGTTACAGTGAGTAATACTGAGAGATAACCGAGTGAAGTTCTCACAATCTAAAATAAAATAATAAACATTCGATAGAGCAAAGTTTAATATACTTACATACACATAACATATACTTCATATGCAACATATGTAATTATTATCAATCACGATATCTTCTCGATATTACAAATATTAAAATACTTACGCTTTATTATTATTTTACCTTACTGAACATCTGTAAAGAAAATGTGCTGAATTTCCCAGCAGTTAAGCAAAGAGGCATTGTCGATTTACGCATGATAAATAGAAGATTTCTCGCTTCCTTTCCTGATATATTAAACCAATTCGACTCGTATGCAGAGAATCCTATCTCAGTACTCTTAAAAGTTATTAATTAATATGTTTAATAGAATGATACGTTAGATTCATATAATTTTGAAGTGCGATTTTTTTACTATTGTTTGCTGTAATAAATATATTTTCTTCTCAATTTCCCGATCGATAGAAAACCAAAATAGATTATTTTTTAGGCTGTCTTATTTTAATTAATTTATAAGACAATAAAAATTAAAACTAATTTTAATTGTTCGATAAATTATTATATTTAATATTTGTAATAAATTTCTTATTCTACTATGTTTTACGAGGAAATGAGAAAGTATAATGTGTAAATTACGCTATGCATCATATATTTATGTATCTTACTTGAACGAGTAGCATTTCACCAACGTAACAATAAATATATAAATGAGTTAGGCTAAATGCTACAAAACTGATTAGAAAAATTAATTGAAAGGTCGGCGATCCATTTTCTTCTTCCTTTATTAATATCTAAAAATTAATTTCTAATTTTTAGTATTCACATTCTTATATTATCTGAATTTATTGGAAAGATGACGCGCATTTTGATACGAGTATTATAGTAAATTGAATAAAATGAAATTAAATATCAAAACAATAGAATGTGGTTTTTCGTATCACCGCATACTCACCCTAAAAACCTGGAACCCTTGAAAGCACAATTGAAAAGTACAAGAGAGTATCTGTATTAATAACATCATATTAAAGGAATCTTCGATAGTCTTTGCAAACCTTGACATATAAATTGGTGCTTTTAATTTAGCAATTATTTGTTGAATTATGATACATATACAAATATATATAGGATTTTGCAAATTATATTTTAATAAATCAATTAAAATAAATCAAAATAATATTAAACAAATCTTTTTTTGTATGACAAACTATTAGATATCCCTTTTTCACAAAATGTTTTTTATTTGAACAAAATAACATGATACTTAGATGATTTTCTAGATTTTAACAAGTTGAGCTTGGAAATTTATTATATATAATTTTACATGACAGGGAAAACAGATTCTTGAAAAATTTATTAATGATTTGAAATAATTGCATTTGAATATTTTTGAAATATTGAATTATTTTAATATTTAATAATTATCTATTGCAATGACGCAACTGTCTTTACATGAATTTATTTTACACACGAGGTAATCTTGTACTCTCTAGCATACAAAATGGATAATAGTGACTTAATAAAAACGCTTGTTTCTACAATTTATACGAACCAGTTTAAATGTTCATGTCTCCTTACGATTTGCTTTAGTTCACTCTTGAACTCCTCGGACGTTTTTACTATACTCGGATCGTTAGCGAGGTTCTTGAGTCTTCCACGCAAGTTTTGGAATTGGCCGCAGGCGTGGAGTATTAGCATGGAGATGAAACTGTCGCTACCGGTGTAAGAAACCGTCGCGCTATAAGCCGACAGAATCTGGCACACACAAATCAATTCAAAAATCGGGCTACGAGTTACGTCAAAGGGAAAATAGGCTGTATAAAGCAAAGGACGAGCTGGATCACTATGTGAAAACCTCATGATCATGGAGATTCTTAAAACAATATAAATGGTCAACATGGTTTGCGTCAGTATTGTACACCAGATGGATATTTTCCTCACAACTTTGGCGTTCTTCAGCATAATTGTTCTTTCTTCTGACGTCTTTGGCATATACCAATCCTGGTAGAAGTAGCTGACCAATGGCTTCAAAACTTTGGACAAATATTGCACTTTTGGATTTCTTATGGAAAATTCAAGCAAAATCGATTTTAATTTATTTATCACTAAATATTACTTGAATATCACTGACACGTCGGTGATATTAGAACGTCTCTATTGAAACGAAAGTGTTTTGTGAAATGACTACAAAAAATAATTAAAAATATAGATAAGAAGAAAAATGATTTATCATTATATCGCTATTTCATAAAAATAAAAGATATAACTCATAAATGAATGATATTAAAATTGAGTCTTTAAAATATAAAATTATAAGAGATATTCTCGCTGTTCCAACATTCTTCATACTTTATACCTTTTCTTTGACGCCAGATGGTGAATGCTTTCATGAAAGAATTTGCGACCGGGATATTGGCGGTCGCCAGGTTTTCGGTCATCATATCCACGTTACCCCAAATAAATATCAGATTCGCCGATTGCGGTATACACATAAACCCCAGCATAAAGAAACTGGCTATCATAAAACGACAACGGGAGAGTCCGCTCTTTTGTTTAGGATTTTGTAGCGGATCGGGCCAGATACCGACAAGACTCAAATTGAATCGATTCCATCCAACCGCGAAATTCAAGTCTATGCAAATCGAATTTTGCATCAAAAGTCAATGAAAGAAGGAATTAATTCGATCATTATTCGATATTGCCAATGTATTGAAATTACGTGAGAAGGTATCAATGCGATTTATAAAATAATTTTGTTTTCAAGGTTTATAATTATAAAATGGGACACACACATATGTGTTTCTTAATTATGTTGAACACTCAGTAATTTGCAGCACACCATATTTCGCAAATTACGCTATAAATTTTTTTAAACAACTTTAGATTTTCTTCTCTAATATTACAAATTTCGACATGAGTATCTTTGGATGACAATTTTGTTATCTAAAAAAAATGACAATTTACACGAGCGCATGAGCGTCTATTCGCGTACCTCGATCAGCATCCATCGATACTTAACGGATGTCGACGATACAACGACTGAAAGACTTTTGCGGTCGACTTTTTTCCATCCCTTCCCTCAGGATCACGCATGCTCCGACGCGGAAAGTAATCTACCCTTCGTACAAAAGACTCTAAAGTCAAGTCGGAGAAAGTTACTTTGTATCGAACACTAGACAATTCCAAACCGATTTATTTGTCAAAAGTAGTTTATTGTAGTTAGTTGAAAAAAATATATAAGTTTTAGTTATCATGAACTGTTAGCGTGTTTGATAAGCAAGAATTGTTATTTAATTGTTTTATAGAGGTACGTATTATTGCAATACAATGAAATTGATAATTTTCATTCTCTAAATATTAAATTTAAAAATGTTGTTCTTATGACTAATTGCTGTACGGAGACAAGTAAATAATTCCACTGATACTCGATTAATAATTTGACATGCTTCACAAAAATGTGTATTTTTCCAATTCGAAAGTGACAGTTACAGGCAGTGTACATAAACCTGTTTATTCCATTATTTAAGTATCATAGTCAATTGTATGAAATTAATTCGTTATCATTCTTCCAGTATTATTTTCTCTAATCTCTTATTGTTAGCAACGCAGATAAATATCCCATTGACGTTTTCAGAGCCTAAAATACAAAATCCAGATAAAATACAGTTTTACATAATCATGATGTATGCTATAATATACATAACGTATAAACTATATATACAATTAAAAAATATATGTAGATATGTTATATATATATATATATATATACAATATAAATAAACAACATGTTATAGATGGGATATAAGATAGAAAAATAAAAAATAATTTAGTCCTGTCTAATAATTTCAAAAAGAAATTTTGAAACAAATATACACATTAATCATATAAAGTAATATTTTTTTCTCATAAATATATCTTACGTTTCCGAACAACTCTAACGAAAAGATTCCGAATTTCCCAGCTGTCAGTCTAAGTGGCGTCGTAGATCGATATACAATGAACATTAAGTTCTTTGCATCTTTTGGCGGTAGATCGTACCATTTGCACTCATACACACCGTACGCCATTCTAGTGCTCTGAAAATTATAAATTTTACACAGGTTTTTTCGTACAGAAAGTATCGATCATGAATCTATCGGAAAATTTTCACTTTCCATTTTTCGCTGTAAAGAATTTACATTAATAAATTTACATGAAAAATAAAAAGAAATTCTTCTTTTGTGCGTATTTAATGATTTACTATGCAATTTATACACAATACAAAATGAAAACACGTAGTGTATGCCGTTGGTTTCATTATTTATCATAAATATTATTTCTCTAACATGTATTCTCGACATATATTCTCGACACATGTAATCTTGTAAAATATTTCACGTCACTTTTTCACGTAAAAATTTTTATGTAAAGAAAAAGATTCATGATCGACTCCACATCGTGTAAGGATCAAAAGGCTATTATTTTTTTCTCAACTTTCAATGCTGTATCTTTTAATGTAATTGACCTGAAAAAATACTATAATTATCATAATATCATAATACCATATTTTCGAAAGCTTGAAGCCTCCTCTTTCAGAACCCGTCGTTAGAATTGACCTATGAAACGATATATATAAAAAAGTTATAGCTCATTTTTCCAAAAAAGTGCCGGATTTTTCGCAACTTTTTTTGAAAATCTCTCATTTTGAATTCGAAAACGTCTAGAATATCGTAACCACGATAAAAGGTGTCATGGATATTTGCTCTAACAAACCTCGTTGGGCTTTTTTGAAAATTCAATATAGCGATTTCAAGATGACGGCTTAAATTTAAAAAACCGTAAAAAATCAATATTTTTCTGATTTTTCTATTCTTATCTCACTAAATCTCCCTTAAACCTACTTTAAATGCATGATATTCTATATCCAACATACGAGGAAACCATACAAATATATAAGAGAATACTGGCATTATACATTTACTACTAAAATCACTGCTTATCATGATTTTTTCGTGTTTTCTGAGAAATAAGACCTTTTTTTCGTATTGACCATGTATTTTTTAGAAAAATGGGCTACAATTTTTTTAGGTATATATATCGTTTCATAGGTCAATTCTAACGACGGCATCTGAAAGAGGAAGTTTCAAGCTTTCGAAAATTCGGTAATTATGGTATTTTTTTCAGGCCAATTACATTAAAGGTATAGCATTAAAAGTTGAGAAAAAATAATGATCTTTTGGTCCTTAAAGGGTTAATATACAATAATTATTTTACCTCCGCTATAAGTGTTTCAGCTGAGTAGCAGTATGCATACATATTCGTTAACACAAGGGCGATGTAAAACGAAAGAAAAATTATTCTGACGATAGGCACTTTCAAATTATCTGTTATTATCTGAAAATAATACATTTTAATTCTTGCACGTGATAAAACAATGAGTAATGCGAGTAATCTATCGCAACATGTGTTATTATACATATGAAACGTCTCACGGCAAAAGCGGCCAAGTCCTTATAATAGCAGTTTGAGAAAATTACAAATACGAACATCGGAAAATCTGAGATGTATAGAAAAAATAAGGAGTATACGCGAGTGTTAACTTATATGAAAGTATTAGTAAGTAATATTTACTAATAAAGAAATAATATAGGACTTGGCCGATTTTTATATGTAAATATTATGGATTTAGCCGATTTTTTATTTGCAACATTAAGTTTACATTTAGTTTTTAGGACAAATAAGAATAAATTTTGGACATGTTCGATGTGAAATGTCTAGAGAAGGTTGATAAAAATATGAATTTCGGCTCAGCTTAATTTTTTTTAAAATTAGACTTGGCCGATTTTGTCGTGAGACGCCTCATAAATAAAAACTATACAATTAATAAATAAGTTTATATCTATAATATATTTTAAATATAAACTTAATATTTATAATATATATTATTCTGTAGTTCTTTATCAAATAAATAGGAAGGGACATACATATATATATATATATATAAATGATTCACTTACCGTAAAAACCTGAAAAGTTATAACACACATCTGAAAAGTAGCGAGTAACACATGCACAAACAACACTGAGCTGTAGCAACCATCAATCGTTTTAGCGTTCCTTGAAAATTAGTACATTATTCATTCACATGTTTAAATTTAACTTATTATTCGGATCTTAGTGTACAAATCTTAAAAAAAATTTAACTTAGAATTTCTGTTGTGAATCTACTATAATTTGTGATTCAATTTCACATGTTTTTATCGATCATTTTTCTTTCCTTTGTCATTTTTGTTTATTTTTAAGTCTAATATTCTCAAATTTTCTGTTGCTGCTTAAAAGCAAGATACATTTAAAGAATTAACTAATAAATATTTTTATACAAGTATGTCGTGTACATTTTTTTATATGATATGAAAGAGAGGGAGAATAAGATTTTATTTTTAAATTTATATAGAAAATAATCTATTATTAAAGAATGCTTAAATACTTCGTATTATCAAGCAATAGGCCGGAAATTCATCGGTGTACCTGATGAGATGCTCGTGTCGTACAGCGATTGTAGCTAAACCTTTCCTAAATCTAGACGACGATATAGATTTGTTGGCTAATTCGTTGACCAAATTGTTAAGTGTCGTCCGTAGATTTATCAATTGCGCACACACGTGCAACACAAGTATCGAGACAAAGCTATCGACGGTATAGTTAACGAGAACTGAATATGTGCCGCCGGAAAGTTGAATAAAATAAGTAATTTCATAAGTTGGACTCTTTTGGATAGTTTCGAATCGATAGACAAGATTTCGTCGAGGTTGGTGTATATTTTTGAAGAACCTCAGCAGATGGAAAGAAAGATAAAATATAATCGTGCCTACTGCGGCCGCGCAACATTTAAAGGATAAACTTCTGCCACGTCTTGCAATCCTCAACATAGTATTTCGTTCATCGAAGTTGCTCGTCGACGTCCAATCGTATATGATCGATGCCATTAGCGGCCGAAGGGCTTTTCAGTTGAATACAATGTTTCAATCCGAATGTAAATTACCAAAACAAGCAAATTTTTTTTTATCAAAAGACTATTGAATAATTTTGTGCTTAAATAAGGGAGATATAACTTTGATATTTTATATCATGGACGGTAAAAATAAATCTATACGATATTTATATTGTCGCGAAAAGAACTTACTTTCGCCGTGATACCAAGTAACGAGCAATTTGCACACTGCCAACAAACTAAAATTTGCAGAGGCAAAATTTTCCACCATTCGAGATACGTCACCCCAAGCACGGATCACATTCATCATTTGAGGCGCGGTTACGTACATCATCACAGTACACGTAACAATAATGAATCTTATGCTTGGCCGACGAAATTCACGTAAAGGGATTTCGGGATCAGGCCATATGCCAAATATCCATAGCCATTGGCGACTCAGGGCAAACAAGTAATTCAAATCTAATATCAAATTTTTTTAAATATTAATAAACATAATTTTGTTGTCGTCGCGTTAATTTTATATGACTATAAATTTTATAGACAATCGTTTAAACTTCAAATCTCTCCTCTTTACAAGATCTCTTTGTGCAAAACTTTATATTATTATTGCGATAAAAAGTTGTTGCTTTAATTATCCTTCTGAATTTCAAAAAGTTACTTCCAACAAATTTTTTATTATATTAAAGAAAAACAATAATTTGTATACAATTAGCCGTTTGTTTTATGCATCACATTAAGAAGAAATTAAGAAAATATTGAAACCTAAATATAACTATCTATAATAACATTATCTTACATGAAACAAAATTTTTTTATTTGATAAGATGAAAAACTTTTCATCAACTTATTCCATTCAAATAATAATTTATTAATATTTACTAGTAATTTAATAATAATTAGTTTCTCCGAAAGTTTTATGAAATCCTAATCAGAATAAAAAGTTTTAATCAGTGCATATATGATAAAAAAGTTGCCTTTTGTACACGGTATTATATCACATATCTATAATGTGATTATATTTTTAATAGAATATCACACTGCAAACATTTTTCCTATTCCTTTCAAAATATATTCTACCTTTGTTAACATTCATTGATGTTCACGGCGCGAAAATTATCGTTTGACTGAATCGTTCTTCACGATTGTATCAAACCTTTGTGATTTTGCGCTTGCTCAGTACATAAAGGATTTAACCCCTACCATCTATGAACATCTTCATAAACCCTTTTGTGTATAACAATCGATAATAATGCGTGCAATTACATTACTGATAATATTTGAATATTATAAATGTTATTTTCTTTTTTTGATATCGTTTTTTAAATTAAAACATTAAGTTATGATACTGTCAAATATCGAAAATAATTCATTTTACGATATTTGCACAAAAATGTGTATTTGTTCAACAAAAATTAATAATTATTACATAAAATTTAATACAATATATCCTAGCGTAGATTCGTATAAGTTGTTCATGTTAGTCTCAATGATTATATATTGCTATCATTTTGATATAAGAGTAAGAGTTATTATTAAATTGCTTAATATAGAGAGGTCACTATCATTGCAATATAAAATAAAATAGATATTGCAAAATATAAAATAGACTTTTATCCTCAATTAGATTCAGAGTATTGCTGAATAGAAGGAAATAAATAGTTTGATTATTAATCGCATAATGGTTCGACTTGCTGCGCAAAAATGTGTATTTTTCTAATTTAAAAGTGTTACAAGCAGAACATATAAATCTATTTATTCAATTATTTAAAAATCAGTATCGTAGTCAGTTATAAGAAATCTATTTATCATCTCACAATATGTTTTTTCTAATCTCTCATTGTTAGAAATGCAGATAAGTATCCGATTGACGTTTTAAGAGTCTAAACAAGAGTATAAAATATAAATAAAAAATTTATATAATCACGTGATGGATGCTACAAAAAATATTTTTGTCTTAAAGTATTACACAACATTTGTCATTAGAAACACTCTGTGTATATACATATAGAATATATATAGAAATGAAATAGAAAAAATGGAAAACAATATCCAATAATAATAATAATAATAATAATTTTGTAATTATTAATATTTTTAATAATTACAAAAAGCTAATTTTATATAAATATGCATACGAACATACACAATAGTTACATATAGAGAAAATGGTACATATATTTTTTTCATAGTAATATCTTACCGTTCCGAACATTTCTAATGAAAAGATTCCGAATTTTCCAGCTGTTAATCTAAGAGGAATCATAGATCGATATACAATGAACATTAAATCCTTTGCGTCTTTCGCTGGTAGATCGTACCATTTGCAGTCATACACGCCATACGCCATATTGGTGCTCTGAAAATTACATTTCTGTTTTGTACAATGGAATCGCATTTGATAAATAAGTACTATACCTCTGTTAAAAGTCTCTCAGCTGAGTAACAATAAGTATATAAGTGCGTCAACATACAACTGATGTAAAACGCGAGAAACATCATTCTGACGACAGGTACTTTCAAATTATCTGATATTATCTGGAAATAATATATTTTAATCGATGCATGTAATAAAATAATACACTGTGCAAATCTAACGCAATATATTATGTCATACAGTAAAAAAGTACTTATAAATTTTATATTTATTTAATTCTATCGCTTTATAAAATACACAAAAAGATATATATTTATACACACACACCCACACACACATACACACACACACACACACACACACACACACACACACACATATATATGTTTGTGTGTATATATGTAAGTAATCACACGTACCGTGTAAATTTGAAAAGTTATAGAACACATCTGAAAAGTAGCGAGTGACACGTTTAGAAATAAGACTGAGCTGTAACAATTGTCGATCATCTTTGCGTTCCTTAAAAATTCATATATTATTTATTTTGTTATACGTTAACAAAATATTTCTTGAATCTCAATATTATACAAATATTACAAAAGTTTTAATTTAGAATGTCTATCTTGAATTTATAGAATTTATTTTTAATTTTACATTTCTTTTCATGTTTGTATTTAGGTTTCATAATCCCAAATTTTTTCCCATTGCTTAAAATATGATACAGTGTTAAAAGAAAAAAGACATTTAAATTAACAAATATTTTTTATAAAATTATTTTATATAAACATATTATATATATATATATATATATATATATATATATATGTATTACATATATCTTTTTCTGATATAAAAGGAGTATTGAGCTTTATTTAAATTCTTTAAAAATTATTTATTCGCTAAAAATATTTATAACATTATACAAGTAATGCACCAGAAATTTTCTGACATACCCGATAAGATGCTCATGTCGTATTACGATCGCTGCCAAACCTTCCTTAAATTTTAAGGAAGATATAGATTTGTTCGCTAATTCCTTGACTAGATTATTAAGTATCATTCGCAAGTTTATCAGCTGCGCGCACACGTGCAGCACGAGTATCGAAACAAAGGTGTCGATTGCATAGTTAGCAATGACTACATTTGCGCCGCCGAACATTTGAATCAAATATGTAATTTCATAAGTCGGACTTTTTTGGATGTTGTCTATCCGATAGGCGAGACTCCGATGGGGCTGATGTATACTTTTAAAAAGTTTCGGCAGATGAAAACCAAGTGAAAATATAATCAAGCCCGTCGTGGCTATCCAACATCTAAGAGATAAGTTTCTGCCACGTCTCGCGATTTTCAACATGATATTTCGTTCCCAATTGCTCGTCGAAGTCATCCAATCGGTCATAATTGATGCCATCAGCAGCCGAAGTGCTGCCAGTTTGAACACAATATATCAATTCGAAATTACCGCGAGAATAAATTAAAGCGAGCAAATTTCTTTACAAAAAGATTATCGTAAATGGGCATTTTTGCTTAAATAAGGGGGATATAATTCTGCCATAATTCATATTATGAGCGGTAAAAATAAATTTATCCGATTTATATTATTACAAGAAGTGAACTTACTCTTGCCATTATACCAGGTAATGAGCAATTTACAAATTGCTAACAAGCTGTAATTCGCGGAAGCAAAAGTTTCCATCATCCGAGTCACGTCACCCCAAACACGAAACAGATTTATCATTTGAGGCGCGGATATGTACATGCTTACAATACACAGAACAATAATAAATCGTATGCTTGGTCGATGAAAATCACTCAAAGGTACACGTGGATCGGGCCATATGCCAAATGCTCGTAACCAATGACGAGTCATGGTAAACATATAATTCAAATCTATAACATAAAATTTTTTAAAGAAATATTGCTTAATTTTGAACAGACATTAATCTGTTATTTCTTATATCTCTTTTTCTCGTTTGTGAAGCAACCGTCTATGTATTAGTAAATGCAGAAGTTATTTAATTTTTTATTTTTCGTTGTAGCACCCATAGAGGAATTCATTTTATTTATATTATTTCTTATATAATTTTTTATAGATTGTTATAAAATATAACTAAAACTTTTGGTCTTCTACATAGCAATGAATATTAAAGCGATAAATAATGAATAAAATGAAGAAATAATTTTATCAAAACAGAAATCAAAAATATTTTTAATAATAACGGTTTAATATATCGCACTATTTTTTTATATGCTTTTTATATGCACTGTTGTTTAAGCTCTCTTTACAAGATCTCTTCTTGCAAAATTTTGTGCTATTATTCCGCACCACAGAAAGTTGTTGCTATAATTATCCCTTGGTTTTCGAGTTGTTAAAGCTTTGGAGAATTTCCCTTCAATATCAACTCTTTCACTGGAAATAAAGAACGATTTGTGCACAATTACCGTACATTTCACCATGTATAACTTCGCCATTCAAAAACACCATAAATCTATCGTCGAAAACGAAATGTTTTTTGCAAGTATACAAAGTTTTATTCCTATTTTTGCGAACAAACTTTCGTGGGCTATCAAAGTTCTAAACTTCTGTGAGAGATCTATAGACTCCTTGCAAAAAATTAGAATTATTTTTTGCAAATTTTTGTAATACTATACTAAAACAATTGAAATATTTATTAATTATTTTTTCTTTTATTTGCTAAACAACCGTTTTGAAAATACTATTATATATTTGTTGCTCAATTCCTTACTAATTACATCAATAAATATGTTTAATAAGTAACATATTTGATGACAAACACTACAAACACTGTAGTTATATCAAAAGTAAAATATTTTTTTAATATTACTAAAATAAAAATTAAATAAATATGTAGATAAAGCGCGACATGATTAAAATAAAATTAGAAAAATATTGAGAATTGGCCACAATTATTGATGATAACGCGTTTCTATGTAATTATATTTTTAACAGCATATCACATTGCAGACATTTTTACTATTTTATTTCGAGGTATATTCTACCTTCATTCATAGTCGTTGATGTTCACAGCGCAAAAATTATAGTTTGACTGAATCGCTCTCCACGATTATGCTAAACTGCTGTGATATTGCGCTTGCCCAGTATACAAAGGATTCAACCACTACCATCTGTAACTAGTTGTATAAACTCTTGTACAGAAAAGTCGATAGTAACACGAGTAAAATATGATTAATATATGTATTATAGAATTGAATATTGTAAATGATTTAAATATGGTTTTTCTCTTTAATGCAGCATTATCTTATTAATTAAAAAATTATAACATGATGAGTCAAAAGATGATAAATAAATAATTTGTTTTCTTGCACAAACATATATTATCTAGCAAAAATTATATTATAGGTAATATATATATATAAATCTATTAACAGAGTATATAGAAAATAAATAGTAATTAAGTACATATAATTAATTTAGTATTATTCCAGCACTATATTATTTAATCCATCATTGTCAGCAATGCAGATAGATATCCCATTGACGTTTTCACCGTCTGTGTAGAATAAACATGAAATATAATTCTTTTTGCATAGGGTACAATAATAATGAGGATACTATTCTTCTACACTTTGTATACATATATGATATAATTAAAAGCACAATATTTAGCGTACAGAGAGTGACAAAATAAGTCTTATAAATTCTTGGAAGTTCTCTCCAGATTAGTCTTACAACATGCTTTTGCCATATATTTTAATTATGTCTGTTATAGTTCTAAATATTCCATTGGGGCTGCATCTGGAGATTTTGAAATTCACTTTAGAAACACTTCATATTTTGCTCCGAATAATTTAAAAGTCGTCATCGACTTTTTCATTTTTCTTTAGTGCCAAGAGAACTTGCCGCCAGATTCGATCGTGTTTGTTACATGTGATGGTACAGCATCTTCTGCGGAGCTAGTTTTATTTTAATGATTGAAAAGAACCCTCTTTTAGTTAGTGTGATTCAATAATAATATTTTTATCTTTAATATAGAGTATAAAAATTACTCAGAAAACTCGAAAAATAAAAATTTTATCAGAAATTAAATACGTTCATAATCATGTTTTGTCTCTCTCTCTCTCTCTCTCTCTCTCTCTCTCTCTCTCTCTGTAGGCCAAAAATAAAATTCTTTTGTTACGCAAAAATAAAAAGCTTTTTTCTTAATAGCTTACTGTTCCAAACATTTCTAACGAAAAAGTTCCAAATTTCCCAGCCGTCAATTTAAGCGGAATTGTAGATCGATATACCATAAACATTAAATTCTTCGCCTCTTTTGATGATATCTCGTACCATTTGCATTCATACACGCCATACGCCATACTGGTGCTCTGAAAATTACATTTCTGTTTTACATAGAGAAATCGCGTTTGATATGCATAAGTACTTTACCTCCGTTAAAAGTCTCTCAGCTGAGTAACAATAAATATATAAATGTGTCAGTACAAGAACGACGTAAAATGAAACGAAAGCCAGTTTCATAACAGGCACGTTCATATGACTTGATACTATCTGCAAATAATATTTATCTATTTCTAAAAAAAATCCAACAATTATTTACTTCAATCAATTGTATCGTAGATTTTAATTTTATGTATGTCAGCTTTATGGGAAAAGACATTATATCATTAAATTAAAAAAAATTTAATATTTAATATATTAAACTTTTCTGTTGCGTAAACTATGCAGAAAATAAAACGAATATTCACAAATTTCACAATACAACGAATTTCGCTTACCGTGAAAACTTGGAAGCTTTCGAAACACAGTTGAAAAGTAGCGGCTAACATGTGTACAAATAATACTGCACTATAGCAGTTGTCAACTGTCTTTGCGTTCCTTGTAAATTCATATATTTTATACTTATTAACAACTAATTGTGATTAAGTATATCAATATCTTAAAATAAAAAATCTTAAAAAAAAGATTTAACTTTTAGAATTCCAATGTTTGCAATATAAACTTGTATCTCACTTTCTTATTGTCCACATTCAAGTTTAACAAGTTTAAAATTTTAAAAAATATCTATTATCTTTATAGAATTATATTATATTTCATAAACAAATATTTTAATAAATAAACTTATTGTTTTGGAACATTGTACGTCCCTTCTCGTAAACATGAAAGAGAGTGACATTGAATTTTATATAAAAACGTCACAAATATAAATTTATTTAATAGGATCTTATAAATAAATTGCTGTAAATATTTATAGAATATTTTGCATTAAATGATCTGGCTCAAAATTTATATCGGCATACCTGATAAGATGTTCGTGACGCATAGTAATCGCGGCTAATCCTTTTTTAAAACTCGAAGACGATATAGATCCTTTGGCTAGTTCGTCGACCAGATTGTTGAGTGTTGTCCGTAGATTTATCAACTGTGCACATATATGCAGCAAAAGTATCGAGACGAAACTGTCGATGGTACAGTTGACGAGGGCAGAATACATACCGCCGGAAAGTTGAATAAAATAAGTAATTTCGTAATTCGGGCTCTTTTGAATGTTATAAGGATAATTGAACTGATAAATGAGGGTTCGTTTAGGTAAATGCACATTTCGATAGAACTTCAGGACATTGAGAGATATGTAAAACATGACGGTGCACGACGAGACCACGTAACACCTAAACGACAAGGATCTGCCACGTCTCGCGAGATTTAACATTGTATTTCGATCTCGGTTATCCTTCGAAGTCATCCAATCGGTCATAACCGATGTCATCAGCGTTCGAAGCGCTTTCGAATTAAATATGATATATCAGTGTGAATGATACGCATGAATAACACCATTTTTATATAAATACAGTATTGATCTTCAAACTAAACAATGAATTTTTACATTTATATTTCTTTTGATAAATATATCGATAGAATAACTTATTTTCGAAACGATAACTTACTTTCACTGTGATACCAAGTACCGATTAATTTGCACAGTGCCATCAAACTGAAGTTCGCGGACGCGACATATTCCACCATACGAGCCACATTTCCCCAGGCAAGAAGCATATTCGTCATTTGTGGCACAATCACATAAAGGAACAGTATACAGACAACGATTATGAATCGTATGCTTGGTCGGTGGAAATCACTCAAAGGCATAAATGGATCGGGCCATACGCCTAACATCCGTAAACATTGACGACTCAGAGCAAAGGCGAAATTTAAATCTAATCATAAAATTAAATTTCATAAGGAACATTTCTGTTTGTTGCTAATAATTAATATATATGAATAATTGCAGGAAACAGATAAATAATACAAGTGAAAAATAACGTAAGTTATTTTAAAAATAAATTAAAAACTTAAAGCGCTCTTGACAATATTTATTCTATGAAAGATTTTTCTTGCGGACTTTATTATTCTGTGGAGAGAGATTGCTATTTTGATTGTACTTTGTTTTTCTAATAGTTGGTTCCTGACAAATTCTTTGTCTATAACGGAGAGAAATAAAAAAGAATTCATATACACATCAGCAGAATTAACCATTAAATTTATGCACCATGTCTGCCACACAAAAACACTTTAGATCAATCTATACGTTGAGAAAGGAAACTTTTTCTACCATAAAAAGTTTTATATCTGTTCTCAGAAACTTCCGTGGAACACACAGTTCCAAACTTTTATAACAGATGTATAGCCTGGCAAAAAATTATTCTTACGGATTTTTGCGACAAATTGTTAAAAAGCGAATTATTCCCTCTTTATTTTTGAATTAGTCCCTGTTTATCTTTATTTAATGAATGAAAGTTAGCGATATAAATTAAATTATTATATGTATATTTATAATGTTAAACGTCATTTTTCTAATAACATACGTTTTTTATACGTTTTCTAATTCTAGAAACATAATAATTAAATAGGTTTGGGAAACATGGAAAATGAATATGAATCATAATGTGCTACATGGGTTATTAAAATTTATCGCAAACATATATTTAGTAAAAAATAGGATGTAAAGTCACTTTAAAAGAAGAAATATCTTTATAATGCTAAAAAAATAAAAATAAATTGTAATATACAAGGTTTTTATTAATTTGTTACTTTAGAAATAAAATTGAATAATTTTGGTATAATTAATTTTATAGAAAATTTTATAGAAATTTAATCAAGACGAAAAGTTCTATTTATCACATATAAGTTCTATTTATCACATATGATCGAAAATATAATTTTTATATTATATTATTATTTACACGACGCGTTTATTTGTTATTTTTAGTTAAACATTATGCGAACTTTTCCGGAATATGTTCTACCTTTTTTGACGTTCATTGCAGTTCACAGAACGAAAATTATCGTGTGACTGAATGGTTCTCCGTGATTATACTAACTCTGATTTTGCGCTTGCTCAGTACACGAAAGATGATAGCGAACCACTACCATCTGTGAGTACTTCTCTCAACCCTTTCAGATAACAATCGATAGTAACATAGTAGCATGTAATCACCATACGCTAAGTACCGTTAACGCAGTACTTGGTTTTCGGCTATAAGCAAATTGCTTGGCCCATTCGTTTATTGACATCGACCAATGCTTAATTTCCAGCGGTTGTTCGAAAAGGTTCAAAGAGATGTCACTGAAGTAGAATGAATTAAACTAAAAAAATCACACTAATGTGTCATAGAAAATATTGTTTATTTGTTATAAGGACAGAACTAAATACATTCGCGTGACGGCATTTGTCTTTCAGAATTAGTAATATTTTTTAAAGTTTCGACGGGTTTTTGATCTCTCAGTGCGTCGAAATAAATTATTTTTCCCGCACATGATTTATATTCAAACGAAACGAAAGGATCAAAAATGAAACCGAATGAAACGACAAGCAGAAATATTCACCAAAGATGAACAGGAAGTATCACGATATGGTGAATTTTCGGAAATTGCAGAAAATGCAACTCTTTTAATGCCGAGAGTTTCTATCTTAATTTTATTATCTATATCTATAGTTGTCGATATAATTAATCGACTTAATTATCTAAACTATAAACATGAGTTTATATTAAATAAATTAAAGAAATTGCCTCGGCAAGTATGCACAGTTTCACTGTTGATTCAACATACTTGACGAAAACATTTAATTGCAGAAATGTCCATCCGTTGTCAAAAACGATGTATACTCCTATTAACTACTATTCACCGATTTGACAAACACACTATAGTTACTTCAAAAATTAAATACTTTAATGTTGATAAAATAGAAACTAAATAAAACGTAGGTAGGTATAGGTAAGATAGTAGGTAAACATAGGTGTAGCATGATTAAAATAAAATTAAGAAAATATTGAATACTAGTCACACGCAATTATTGATGATAATGTTTCTATGTGATTATATTTTTAACACTCTGTCACAGTATAGAATTTTTTACTATTTTATTTCAAGATATATTCTACCTTCGTTCATAGTCGTTGATGTTCATAACACAAAAATTATATTTTAGCTGAAACGCTTTCCACGGTTAAACTAAACCGCTGATTTTGCGCTTTCTCAGTATACAAAGGATGCGATCGCTATCTGTGAATAATTGTATAAATTCTCGTACAGAACAATCAATAATAACACGAGTAAACTGTAATTACTATTATTGAATCGAACATTAAATATTGCTTTTTCTTTTTAATTCAATGTTATTTTGTTAATTAAAAAATTAAGGTATGATATCAAGGGATAATAAATAAATAATTTGTTTTATTGCACAAAAACATATATTTATATTTTAAAAAATTATATTATAGATCATAAAAACCTATTAACAGAGAGTATACCTATAGAAAAAAATATTAATTAAGTACACGCAATTAATTTAATATTATTTTAGCACTATATTCTTTAATCCGACAGTGTCAGCAACGCAGATAGATATCCCATTGACGTTTTCACCGTCTATATGGAATAAAAATGAAATATAAATCCCGATTATTTTAGACATCACATAGATTATAATAATAATGAGGATACTATTCTTCTACACATTTCGTATATATAATATATTTAACAAGCATAATATTCAGCATACAGAGAGTGACAAAACAAGTCTTATATATTCTTGGAAACCCTCTGCAGACTTGTCTTACAGCATGTTTTTGCCATATCTTTCGCTTATGTTTCTCACTATTCGAAATAGTCCATCGGGGTTGCATCTGGAGATTCTGAAATTTACTTTAGAAACCCTCTTCATTTTGCACCGCTGAAACTCAAAAGTTGACACCGACTTTTTCCACCTCTTTTTAAAACTTGCTACCAGATTAGATCTTGTTTCGTGATGATACATATATCTTTTATGAAATTATCGAAGCAGTTTTATTTTAATGGTTGTAAAAGCACTTTCTTTCAGTTAGTGTGATTCAATAAAAATATTTTTATCAGTAAAAATTACTATAAAAATTACTTAAAAAACACGAAAAATAAAAATCTTATTAAAAATTTAATATGTTCATGATCGTGTTTCGTCTCACTCTCTGTAGGCCAAAAATAAAATTTTTTTCTTACGCAAAAATAAAATGATTTTTTTTAATTTCTTACTGCTCCAAACATTTCTATCGAAAAAGTTCCAAATTTTCCAGCCGTCAATTTAAGCGGAATTGTAGATCGATATGCCATAAACATTAAATTCTTTGCGTCTTTCGATGATATCTGATACCACTTGCATTCATACACGCCATACGCCATACTGGTGCTCTGAAAATCACATTTCTGTTTTGCACAAAGAAATCGCTTTTGATAAATAAGTACTATACCTCCGTTAAAAGTCTCTCAGCTGAGTAACAATAAATATACAAGTGTGTCAATACAACAGTAAAATATAACGAAAGGAAAATTATTTTGAGAATAGGGATGCCCAAATGACTTGTTACTATCTGCAAATAATATCTATTTCTAGTTAAACACTTCTTTATAATATAAAATTATATCATAAAATTTTTTATATTATATGTATATCTCAGCTATATACATATATGTATATATCTCAGCAAAAGACACCATTATTAAATTTAAATGTTAAAACATTTATTATATTAAACTTTATTATATTAAACTTTTTATTTATTATTTATTATATTAAACTTTTTTTTTTGCATAAATTATACAGAAGACAAAACGAACTTACCATGAAAACTTGAAAGCTTTCGAAACACAGCTGAAAAGTAGCGGCTAACATGTGTACAAATAACAATACACTATAGCAGTCGTCGACCTTCTTTGCGTTCCTTGAAAATTTATACATTTCATATTCATTATCAATTAATTATCATTATCTTAATATTAAAATTATGAAGATTCCATTTAGGATTTCAATTTCTGAAGTAAACTTGTATCTGAGTTTTGTTGTCCACAATTATAGCTATGATAACATTAAAACTTCAATATATCGAAAGTCTTTAGAATCACAATATTTTGTAAAAGAATATCTTAATCAAGAAACATCTTTCATTTATCATTGTACATATTTTTTCTTATAAACATGAAAGCTACTGAATTTTATTTTAAAATGTCATAAAACAATTAATTTATTCAATAGTATCTCATAAATTGCTGTAAATGTTTAAGAATGTTTTGCATTAAATGATCTGGTTCATCATTTATTGGCGTACCTGATGAGATGTTCGTGACGCACAGTGATCGCGGCTAATCCTTTTCTAAATTTCGAGGACGATATAGATCCCTTGGCTAGTTCGTCGACCAAATTATTCAGGGCTGTTCGTAAATTTATCAACTGTGCACATATATGCAGCAGAAGCATCGAAACAAAACTATCAACGGTACTATTGATGAAGGCTGTATTTATACCACCGAAAAGTTGAATAAAAAAAGTAATTTCGTAGTTCGGACTTTTTTGAATGTTGTAAGGATAATTAAATCGATAAATGAGGTAGTTTTGTTGCGATAGGTGCATGCTTCGATAGAACTTCAAAAGATTAAGAAATATGTAAGTCATGACAGTGCCTCCCGTGACAACGTAACATCTAAACGATAAGGATCTACCGCGTCTCGCGAGATTTAACATTGTATTTCGATCCCGATTGTCCTTTGAAGTCATCCAATCCGTCAAAACCGATGTCATCAGTGTTCGAAGCGCTTTCGAATTAAATATGATATATAAGTACCAATAATACGCACATATGAACAAAATCGTTTTTATATTCATAAAACTATTGCGCAACATTGATCTTCAAAGTAAATAATGAATCTTCACATTTATATTTCTTACAACAAATACATCAATAGAAAAACTTACTTTCGAAATGATAACTTACTTTCACTGTGATACCAAGTACCAATTAATTTGCAAAGTGCCATCAAACTGTAATTCGCAGACGCTACGTATTCCACCATACGAGCTACATTTCCCCAGGCAAGAAGCATGTTCGTCATTTGTGGCACAATCACATAAAGGAACAGTATACAGACAACGATTATGAATCGTATGTTTGGTCGGTGGAAATCACTCAGAGGCATAAATGGATCGGGCCATACGCCTAATATCCGTAAACATTGACGACTCAGAGCAAAGGCGTAATTTAAATCTAATCATAAAATTAAATTTCGTAAGGAACATTTTTGCTTATTGCTAATAATTGCACAAGACATATTATTTGTTTATTTTTTTATTTTTTTAAATTTGTTTTATTGATTTGCTAGAAGTAATCATTTATTTATTGATAAATTTAAGAACCGCTTAACGTTTCGCGAATTTTTTTTAATTATAAGTGTTAAGTAGTATAAGCCGCACTCATAATAAAATGTGTTACATTTGCATTATTTCTTATAATTTCTTGTAGAATGTTATAAACTATAATTAACATTATTTATTTGCTCAAGGGAAACATTAAAGAGACATAACTAATAAAAGTAAAAAAAATATTGTATGTTATTTTACAAATAAACTAAAAGCTGAAAGTATTCTTGATAACGTAAATTCTTTAAAAGATTTTTCTTCTTTTGCAAGATTTTGTATTATTTTTCTGACGAGAAAGTTGCTATTTTGATCGTATTTTGGTTTCCTGAAAGTTGATTCTCGACAAACTCTTTGTCCGTAACGGATTAAAACGAGAAAGAATTCACAGCAGAATTAACCGTTCAATTCAATTTATGCTCCAGGTCTGCCATTCAAAAACACTTTAAATCAACTTGTACGTTGAGAGAGAAAATTTTGCTAGCACAGAAAGTTTTATATTTGTTCTCACAAACTTCGATGGAACATAGAGTTCCGAACTTTTATGACAGATGTATAGCCTGGCAAAAAATTATTCTTGCTGATTTTTGCGACAAATTGTTAAGAGCGAATGATACCCTTTATTTAATGAGTAACAGTTAGTGATATAAAATAAATTATTATATTTATTATATTTATAAATGATATATTTATAATATTGAACGTCACTTTCTAGTACCTAGAACATGTTTACGTTTCCTACATACTTGGTTTATTAAAATTTACCACAAACAATTTATTAAGTAAAAAATCGGATATACAGTCATCTTCAAAAGTATACAGTTCATCATCAAAAGAAATATCTTTATAATATTAAAGAAATAAAAATAAATTTCAATAACACTGTAAACAATATGATTAGTGAAAATTCAATAAAATTAAAAAGTATTGTAATTTATGTATTTTTATTAAGCTGAATGATATTTTATATGAATGAAATTTTTTTTAATTTAAGGTTTTCATTAATATTTCATTATTATTAATTTGTTATTAATATTTCATTATTATTAATTTGTTATTTAAGGGATAATAATTTTGATATAATTAATTTGAAAATTTTATAGAATTTTAATCAAGACGAAAAGTTCTAATTATCACAATATCATCGAAAATGTAATTGTTATACCATATTGTATTATTCACACGACGCGCTTATTTATTATTTTTAATTGAATAATTTGATGCAAACTTTTCCGAAATATATTCTACCTTTATTGACGTTCATTGCAGTTCACTGAGCGAAAATTATCGTGTAACTGAATGGTTCTCCGTGAATATACCAACTCTGATTTTGCGCTTGCTCAGTACACAAAAGATGATAGCGAGCCACTACCATCTGTGAGTACTTCTCTCAACCCTTTTGGACAACAATCAATAGTAACATAGTAGCATGTAATCACCATATGCTAAATACCGTGAAGCGGCGCTTTGTTTTCGGCTATAAGCAAATTGCTTGGCCCATTCGTTCATTGACATCGACCAATGCTTAATTTCCAGCGATTGTTCGAAAAGGTTCAAAGAGATGTCACTGAAGTAGAATGAATTAGACTAAAAAAAATCACACTAATGTGTCATAGAAAATACTGTTTAGTTGTTACAAGGACAGAAATAAATATATTTGCGTGACGACATTTTTCTTTCTGAATTAGTAATATTTAGTAAAATTTCAACCGACTTTTGATCTCTCAGCGCGTCAAAATGGATTATATTTCAAACACATGACATGATTTATATTCGAACAAGACGAAAGGATAAAAAATGGAACGGAATGAAGCGACAAGCAGAAATATTCACCAAAAGATGAACAGGAAGTATCACGATATGGTGAATTTTCGGAAATTGCAGAAAATGCAACTCACTTAATGTCGAGAGCTTTTATCTTAATTTTATTATCTATATGCATAGTTATCGATATAGTTCGACTTAATTATCTAAATTACAAATATGAGTTCATATTAAATAAATCAAACTAATTGCCTATGCACAGTTTCAACATATTTGACAAAATCATTTAATTGTAGAAATGTCCTTCCTTTGTCAACAACATACTTTGTATATACTCCTATTAACGTACTATTCACCGATTTGACACTATGGTTACTTTAAAAATTAAATATTTTAATGTTAATAAAATAGAAATTAAATAAAACGTACATAGATATAGGTAAGATAGTAGGTAAACATAGATGCAGCATGTCTAAAGTAAAATTAAGAAAGTATTGAATTCTAGTCACACGCAATTATTGATAATAATGTTTCTATGTGATTATATTTTTAACACTCTGTCACAGTACGTGAATTTTTTACTATTTTATTTCAAGATATATTCTACCTTCGTTCATAGTCGTTGATGTTCACAACACAAAAATTATATTTTAACTGAAACGCTTTCTACGGTTACACTAAATCGCTGATTTTGCGCTTTCTCAGTATACAAAGAATCCGATCGCTATCTGTGAACAATTATATAAACTCTCGTATAGAACAATCAATAATAATACGAGTAAACTGCAATTACTATTACTGAATCGAACATTGAATAATGCTTTTCCTTTTTAACACAATATTAATATTTCGTTTTTAATACAATGTTATTTTATTAATTAAAAAATTAAGGCATGATATATCAAAATGATGATAAATAAATAATTTGTTTTGTTGCACAAAAGCGTACATTTAGATTTAAAAAAAATATGTTATAGATAATAAAAACCTATTAACAGTGAATATATCTTTAGAAAAGAAATAATAATTAAATGCACGCAATTAATTTAATATTATTTTAGCACTATATTCTTTAATCCGCCAGTGTCAGCAACGCAGATAGGTATCCCATTGACGTTTTCACCGTCTATGAATAGAAATAAAATGTAGATAATCCCAATTTTTTTCACACAGGTTACAATAATAATGAGAATATTATTCTTCTACTCACATTGTATGTACACTACTAAGGAAAATATAGGGAACACTTTTTCATGCTAAAAATTTGGGCTATTTGCAAACCGCTGTAACTCGGCGAAGAATTATCGCAGGCACAAAATCCGAAAAGCATTTTGAAGCTTGAAACTTCTTCTTTCAAATTCTTTTTGCAGATTTTAATTATCTTTTTTCTTTACAAATCGGCACAATAATGATTCTTGAATCGTCGAAATACAAATTTTTAATGTGAATTTGCTGTGTTACATCTGACGTAGAAAAAATTGTAGAATATTTCTGTTATCTGCATTTTGTAGCGGGATCTTTTCCCTTTAATTTGAATGTCTGCTGATTGCGGTGCGATTTTTTTTTGACCGAGTTATTGAGGTTTTAAGACAAAATGGTCATTTTGACTTTAATCGCTGATCTAATCTAAATTATTGAAAACGAAGAAAATCGATCTGCTTTACCACAGTAAATGAAACAATAACGTCTCAAGAAATTAAAAATTCATTTTTCAAGCTTAAAGTTTTAATTTTAACGCAATATCAATAGTTTTTTTAGTTTTTAGCGATTTACACAATTTCAAGAACGATGGACACATGGAATAAAAATGTTTTAGTTGATAAACGTTGTTGTTTTTTATGTGATATACTTAAACTACAAAACTTTGCTTTAGTGATTTGATTGGACCTTTTTTCATGACAATATATTGAATTAAAGAAGAAACGTAAAATGTGTGATTTTTACATGATATTTTTAACTTAACTTAATTTTTTGTTAGAAAAAGTAAGGCTAAGAAGAAAATAATAACAGCATTTTAAGGAGCTGACTTTCAGCTTTTTAATGCTTT
This sequence comes from Tetramorium bicarinatum, assembly GCA_928718305.1. Classification (NCBI taxonomy): domain Eukaryota; kingdom Metazoa; phylum Arthropoda; class Insecta; order Hymenoptera; family Formicidae; genus Tetramorium; species Tetramorium bicarinatum. Next base: position 17,548,472 of record OV788327.1, read on the forward strand.
TTCGCGGAGAAGAGAGTCTATTATAAGACTCTATTATAAGATAACAGAAATTCTCTACGATTTTCAGATATAACGTAACAAAATCGTATTAAAAATTTTTATTTTGACGAACAAAGCTTTATCATTTTGGCGTTTTGTAAAGGAAGAAGATAGTTAGAATCCACAAAAAGAATTTGATAGAAGAAGGTTCAAGCTTTAAAATGCTTATTGGATTTTGTGCATACGATAATTTGTCATCGAGTTACACCAGTTCAAAAATAACCCATTTTTTTACATGTAAAAAGTGTTTCCTATTTTTTTTAGTAGTATATAATATATTTAACAAGCATAATATTCAGCATACAGAGAGTGACAAAACAAGTCTTATAAATTATTGGAAGCTCTCTCCAGACTTATCTTACAGCGTATTTTTGCCATATCTTTCACTTATGTCTCTTACTATTCGAAATAGTCCATCGGGGTTGTATCTGGAGATTCTGAAATTTAATTTAGAAACACTCTTCATTTTGTACCGCTTAAACTCAAAAGTTAACACCGATTTTTCCACCTCTCTTTAGTGCCTAGAGAACTTGCTAACAGATTCGATCTTATTTTTTAGTACATGTGATGATACACATATGATGACACATACATCGTCTACGTGATGATATATAGCATTTTCTACGAAATTATTTAGAAACAATTTTATTTTAATGATTGTAAAAATACTCTCCTTCAGTTAGTGTGATTCAATAAGAATACTTTTACCTTTAAAAATTACTGTAAAAATTACTTTAAAAACACGAAAAATAAAAACTTTATTAAAAATGAAATATGTTCATGATCGTGTTTTGTCTCACTCTCTGTAGGCCAAAAATAAAATTTTTTTCTTACGCAAAAATTAAATGGTTTTTTTTAATTTCTTACTGCTCCAAACATTTCTATCGAAAAAGTTCCAAATTTCCCAGCCGTCAATCTAAGCGGAATTGCAGATCGATATACCATAAACATTAAGTTCTTCGCCTCTTTTGATGATATCTGATACCACTTGCATTCATACACGCCATATGCCATACTGGTGCTCTGAAAATTACATTTCTGTTTCGCACAAAGAAAACGCATTTGATAAATAAATACTATACCTCCGTTAAAAGTCTCTCAGCTGAATAACAATAAATATACAAATGTGTCAATACAACAGTAAGGTAAAGCAAGAGGAAAGCTATTTTGAGAATAGGGACACCCAAATGACTTTTTATTATCTGCAAATAATATTTATTTATTTTTAGTTAAACACTTGTTTATAACTCTTAATTATATCGTAAAATTTTTTATATCATATGTATAATTCAGCTATATACATATATGTACATATCTCAGCAAAAAACACCATTATTAAACTTAAATGTTAAAACATTTATTTTCTGTTGTATAAACTATACAGAAGACAAAATAACTTACCATGAAAACTTGAAAGCTTTCGAAACACAGTTGAAAAGTAGCGGCTAACAGGTGTACAAATAACAATACACTATAGCAATCGTCGACCGTCTTTGCGTTCCTTGAAAATTTATACATTTCATATTCACTATCAATTAATTATCATTACCTTAATATTAAAATTACTATAAAGATTTAATTTGGGATTTCAATTTTTTAAGTAATCTTATATCTAAGTTTTTTGTTGTCCACATTTATAAGTCTGATAATATGAAAATTTCAAAATACCGAAAGTCTTTAGAATCACAATATTTTGTAAAAGAATATCTTAATCAAAAAACATTTTTCATTTATCAGATCATTGTACATATTTCTTCTTATAAACATGAAAGCTACTGAAATTTATTTTAAAATGTCAGAAAAAAATAAATTTATTCAATAGTATCTCATAAACTGCTGTAAATGTTTAAGAATATTTTGTATTAAATGATCTGGCTTGTCATTTATTGGCATACCTGATGAGATGTTCGTGACGCACAGTGATCGCGGCTAATCCTTTTCTAAATTTCGAGGACGATATAGATCCCTTGGCTAGTTCGTCGACCAAATTATTCAGGGCTGTTCGTAAATTTATCAACTGTGCACATATATGCAGCAAAAGCATCGAAACAAAACTATCAACGGTACTATTGATGAGTCCTGTGTTGATACCACCGAAAAGTTGAATAAAAAAAGTAATTTCGTAGTTCGGACTTTTTTGAATGTTGTAAGGATAATTAAATCGATAAACGAGGTAGTTTTGTTGAGATAGGTGCATACTTCGATAGAACTTCAAAAGATTAAGAAATATATAAATTATGGTTCCGCATCCCGTAACAACGTAACATCTAAACGATAAGGATCTGCCGCGTCTCGCGAGATTTAACATTGTATTTCGATTCCGAGTGTCCTTTGAAGTCATCCAATCCGTCGAAACCGATGTCATCAGGGTTCGAAGCGCTTTCGAATTAAATATGATATATCAGTACCAATAATACGCACACATGAATAAAATCGTTTTTATATTCATAAAGTTATTGCGCAATATTGATATTCAAACTAAATAATGAATCTTCACATTTATATTTCTTACGACAAATACATCAATAAAATATCTTCTTTTAGAAACGATAACTTACTTTCACTGTGATACCAAGTACCGATTAGTTTGCAAAGTGCCAACAAACTGTAGTTCGCGGCGGCGATGTTTTCCACCATACGAGCCACATTACCCCAGGCAAGAATTAAATTCGTTATTTGTGGCACAGACACGTATAGGAACAAGGTACAGACAACGATTATGAATCGTAGATTTGGCCGATGGAAATCACTCAAAGGCACGAATGGATCTGGCCATACGCCTAATATCCGTAAACATTGACGACTCAGAGCAAAGGCGTAATTTAAATCTAATCATAAAATTAAATTTCGTAAGGAACATTTTTGCTTATTGCTAATAATTGCACAAGACATATTATTCGTTTACATTATTTTTTTAAATTTGTTTTATTGATTTGCTAGAAGTAATCATTTATTTATTGATAAATTTAAAAACCGCTTAACGTTTCGGGAATTTTTAAAATTGTAATTAATAAGTAGTATAAGTTGCACTCTTAATAAAATTTGTTACATTTGCATTATTTCTTATAATTTTTTGTAGAATGTTATAAACTATAATTAACATTGTTTATTTGCTCAAGAGTAACATCAAAGAGAGATAAATAATAAAAGTAAAGAAAATATTGTATGTCATTTTACAAATAAACTAAAAGCTGAAAGTATTCTTGATAACGTAAATTCTTTAAAAGATTTTTCTTCTTTTGCAAGATTTTGTATTATTTTTCTGACGAGAAAGATTGCTATTTTGATCGTACTTCGATTTTCTAAAAGTTGATTCTCGACAAACTCTTTGTCCGTAACGGATTGAAACGAGAAAGAATTCACAGCAGAATTAACCGTTCAATTCAATTTATGCACCAAGTCTGCCACTCAAATGCACTTTAAATCAACCCGTACTTTGAGAGAAAATTTTTTGCTAGTACAGAGAGTTTTATATTTGTTCTCACAAACTTCGATGGATCATAGAGTTCCGAACGTTTATGACAGATGTATAGCCTGGCAAAAAATTATTCTTGCTGATGTTTTTGCGACAAATTGTTAAGAGCGAATGATTCCCTTTATTTAATGAGTAACAGTTAATGATATAAAATAATTTATTATATTTATAACATTTATAATATTTATAAATTATGTATTTATAACATTGAACGTCACTTTCTAATACCTAGTATCTAATACATGTTTACGTTTCTTACATACTTAGTTTATTCAAATTTATCATAAACAATTGATTAAGTAAAAAATCGGATATACAGTCATTTCAAGATAAGAAATATCTTTATAATATTAAAGAAATAAAAATAAGTTTCTATAACACTGTACACAATATAATTAGTTAAAATTTAATAAAATTAAAAAGTATTGTAATTTATGTATTTTCATTAAGATGAATGATATTTTATATGAATGAAATTTTTTTTTAAATTTAAGGTTTTTATTATTATTAATTTGTTATTTAAGGGATAATAATTTTGATATAATTAATTTGAAAATTTTATAGAATTTTAATCAAGACGAAAAGTTCTAATTATCACAATATCATGGAAATTGTTATACCATATTGTATTATTTACACGACGCGATTATTTATTATTTTTAATTGAATAATGTAATACAAAGTTTTCCGGAATATATTCTACCTTTCTTGACGTTCATTGCAGTTCACTGAGCGAAAATTATCGTGTAACTGAATGGTTCTCCGTGATTATACCAATTCTGATTTTGCGCTTGCTCAGTACACGAAAGATGATAGCGAACCACTACCATCTGTCAGTACTTCTCTCAACCCTTTCGAATAACAATCGATAGTAACACAGTAGTATGTAATCATATGCTAAATACCGTGAATATGGCGCTTTGTTTTCGGCTATAAGCAAACTGCTTGGCCCATTCGTTCATTGACATCGACCAATGCTTAATTTCCAGCGATTGTTCGAAAAGGTTCAAAGAGATGTCACTGAAGTAGATTGAATTAGACTAAAAAAAATCACACTAGTGTGTCATAGAAAATACTTTAGTTTAGTTGTTACAAGGACAGAAATAAATATATTTGCGTGACGGTATTTCTTTTTCTGAATTAGTAATATTTAGTAAAGTTTCAACCGGTTTTTGATCTCTCAGCGCGAAATGAATTATATTTCACGCACATGACATGATTTATATTCGTACAAAACGAAAGAATAAAAAATGGGACGGAAAAATGAAGCGACAAGAAGAAATGAATCAAAAGATGAACAGGAAGTATTACGATATGGTGAATTTTCGGAAATTGCAGAAAATGCAATTCACTTAATGACGAGAGCTTTTATCTTAATTTTATTTTCTATATGCATCGTTGTCAATATAATTAATCGATTTAATTATCTAAATTATAAATATGAATTCATATTAAATAAATCAAATTAATCGCCTCGACAAGTATGCACAGTTTCATTGTTGATTCAGCATATTTGACGAAAATATTTAATTGCAGAAATGTCCATCCGTTGTCAAAAATAATGTATATACTCCTATTAACGTACTATTCACCGATTTGACAAACACACTATGGTTACTATAATATAATAAAAATATAATAAAAATATAAAAATTAAATATTTTAATGTTAATATAATAGAAATAATATAAATCGTACATAGGTATAGATAAGGTAGTAGATAAACATAGGTGCAGCGTGATTAAAATAAAATTAAGAAAATATTGAATACGAGTCACACGCAATTATTGATGATATTATATTTTTAACACTCTGTCACAGTACATGAATTTTTTACTATTTTATTTCAAGATATATTCTACCTTCGTTCGTAGTAATTGATGTTCATAGCACAAAAATTATATTTTAACTCAAACGCTTCCGCGATTACACTAAACCGCTGATTTTGCGCTTGCTTAGTATACGAAGGAATCTACCGCTATCTGTGAATAATTGTATAAACTCTCGTACAGAACAATTAATAATAACACGAGTAAACTGTAATTACTATTACTTAATCGAACATTGAACATTGCTATTCCTTTTAATACAATGTTGTTTTATTAAATAAAAAATTAATGTATGATACCAAAAAATGATAAATAAATAATTTATTTTGTTGCACAAAAACATATATTTATATTTGAAGAAAATTATATTGTAGATAATAAAAACCTATTAACAGTGAATACCTTTATAAAAGAAATAGTAATTAAGTACACGCAATTTATTTAATATTATTTTAGCACTATAGTCTTTAATCCGCCAGTGTCAGCAACGCAGATAGATATCCCATTGACGTTTTCACCATCTATGTGGAATAAAAATGAAATATTATTCCCGATTATTTTCACATAGATTACAATAATAATGAGGATACTATACTTCTACACACTTCGCATATATAATATATTATATTTAAGAAGCATAATATTCAGCATACAGAGAGTGACAAAACAAATCTTTTAAATTCTTGGAATCTCACTTCAGACTTGTCTTACAGCGTGTTCTTGCCATATCTTTCACTTATGTCTCTCACTGTTCGAAATAGTCCATCGAGGTTTATCTGGAACTTCTGAAATTTACTTTAGAAACTCTTTTTATTTTGCTCCGCTTAAACCTAAAAGTTGATATCATTTTTCCACCTCTTTTTAGAACTTGCTATCAGATTCGATCTTATTTCTTAGTACATGTGATAATACACACGTGATGCACATACATCGTCTACGTGATGATACATAGCATATTCTACGAAATTATGTCAAAGCAATTTTATTTTAATGGTAATGAAAGAGAAAAGTACTCTCTTTCAGTTAGTGTGATTCAATAAGAATATTTTTATCTTTAAAAATTACTGTAAAAATTACTTAAAAAACACGAAAAATTAAAATCTTATTAAAAATGAAATATGTTCATGATCGTGTTTTGCCTCTCTCTCTGTAGGCTAAAAATAAAATTCTTTTGTTACGCAAAAATAAAATGATTTTTTTTTAATTTCTTACTGCTCCAAACATTTCTATCGAAAAAGTTCCAAATTTCCCAGCCGTCAATTTAAGCGGAATTGTAGATCGATATACGATAAACATTAAATTCTTCGCGTCTTTTGATGATATCTGATACCACTTGCATTCATACACGCCATACGCCATACTGGTGCTCTGAAAATTACATTTCTGTTTCGTATAATGGAATCGCATTTGATAAATAAGTACTATACCTCTGTTAAAAGTCTCTCAGCTGAGTAACAATAAGTATACAAATGTGTCAATACAGCAATAAGGTAAAGTAAGAGGAAAGCTATTTTGAGAATAGGGATGCCCAAATGACTTTTTACTATCTGCAAATAATATTTATCTATTTCTAGTTAAATTCTTGTTTATAACACTCAATTATATCATAAAATTTTTTTATATTATATGTATATCTCAGCTATACACATATATGTATATATCTCAAAATCAGCAAAAGACACTATTATTAAATTTAAATGTTAGAACATTTATTATCTTAAATTTTCTGTTGTATAAACTATACAGAAGACAAAACGAACTTACCATGAAAACTTGAAAGCTTTCGAAACACAGCTGAAAAGTAGCGGCTAACATGTGTACAAATAACAATACACTATAGCAATCGTCGACCTTCTTTGCGTTCCTTGAAAATTTATACATTTCATATTCATTATCAATTAATTATCATCATCTTAATATTAAAATTATGAAGATTCCATTTAGGATTTCAATTTCTGAAGTAAACTTGTATCTGAGTTTTGTTGTCCACAATTATAGCTATGATAACATTAAAACTTCAATATATCGAAAGTCTTTAGAATCACAATATTTTGTAAAAGAATATCTTAATCAAGAAACATCTTTCATTTATCATTGTACATATTTTTTCTTATAAACATGAAAGCTACTGAATTTTATTTTAAAATGTCATAAAACAATTAATTTATTCAATAGTATCTCATAAATTGCTGTAAATGTTTAAGAATGTTTTGCATTAAATGATCTGGTTCATCATTTATTGGCGTACCTGATGAGATGTTCGTGACGCACAGTGATCGCGGCTAATCCTTTTCTAAATTTCGAGGACGATATAGATCCCTTGGCTAGTTCGTCGACCAAATTATTCAGGGCTGTTCGTAAATTTATCAACTGTGCACATATATGCAGCAAAAGCATCGAAACAAAACTATCAACGGTACTATTGATGAAGGCCGCGTTTATACCACCGAAAAGTTGAATAAAAAAAGTAATTTCGTAGTTCGGACTTTTTTGAATGTTGTAAGGATAATTAAATCGATAAAGGAGGTAGTTGTGTTGAGATAAGTGCATACTTCGACAGAACTTCAAAAGATGAAGAAATGTACCAATTGTGACGAGGCATCCCGTAACAACGTAACATCTAAACGATAAGGATCTGCCGCGTCTTGCGATATTTAACATTGTATTGCGATCCCGATTGTCCTTTGAAGTCATCCAATCCGTCAAAACCGATGTCATCAGTGTTCGAAGCGCTTTCGAATTAAATATGATATATCAGTACCAATAATACGCACATATGAACAAAATCGTTTTTATATTCATAAAACTATTGTGCAACATTGATTTTCAAACTAAATAATGTATCTTCACATTTATATTTCTTACGACAAATACATCAATAGAATAACTTATTTTTTAAACGATAACTTACTTTCACTGTGATACCAAGTACCGATTAGTTTGCAAAGTGCCAACAAACTGTAGTTCGCGGAGGCGATGTTTTCCACCATACGAGCCACATTACCCCAGGCAAGAATTAAATTAGTTATTTGTGGCACAGACACGTATAGGAACAAGGTACAAGCAACGATTATGAAGCGTAGATTTGGCCGATGGAAATCACTCAAAGGCACGAATGGATCTGGCCATACGCCTAATATCCGTAAACATTGACGACTCAGAGCAAAGGCGTAATTTAAATCTAATCACAAAATTATATTTCGTAAGAAACATTTTTGCTTATTGCTAATAATTGCAGAAGAAATATTATTCGGTTACATTATTTTTTTAAATTTGTTTTATTGATTTGCTAGAAGTAATCATTTATTTATTGATAAATTTAAAAACCGCTTAACGTTTCGGGAATTTTTAAAATTGTAAGTAGTATAAGTTGTACTCTTAATAAAATTTGTTACATTTGCATTATTTCTTATAATTTTTTGTAGAATGTTGTAAACTATAATTTACATTGTTTATTTTCTCAAGAGAAACATCAAAGAAAAATAAGTAATAAAAATAAAGAAAATATTGTATGTTATTTTACAAATAAACTAAAAACTGAAAGTATTCTTGATAACGTAAATTCTTGAAAAGATTTTTGTTCTTCTGCACAAAGATTTTGTATTATTATTCTGACGAGAAAGATTGCTATTTTGATCGTACTTCGGTTTTCTGAAAGTTGATTCTCGACAAACTCTTTGTCCGTAACGGACTGAAACGATAAAGAATTCACTGCAGAATTGATCGTTCAATTCAATTTATACACCAAGTCTGCCACTCAAAAGCACTTTAAATCAACCCGTACGTTGAGAGAGAAAATTTTGTTAGCACAGAAAGTTTTATATTTGTTCTTACAAACTTCTATGGAACATACAGTTCTGAACTTTTATGACAGATGTATAGCCTGGCAAAAAATTATTCTTGCTGATTTTTGCGACAAATTGTTAACAGCGAATGATTTCCTTTATTTAACGAGTAACAGTTAGTGATATAAATTATTATATTTATTATATTTATAAATGATATATTTATAATATTGAACGTCACTTTCTAGTACCTAATACATGTTTACGTTTCCTAAATACTTAGTTTATTAAAATTTATCACAAACAATTTATTAAGTAAAAAATTGGATATACAGTCATTTTAAGAGAAGAAATATCTTTATAATATTAACTCTCACTTATTAGATTGGGTGTTGCATATTTGAACGTATGTTGACGTTTTCAAAAATATTTTTAAATCAAATTTATTGTTTATATTTTATCTAAAAATTTTATCCATTCATTTTCTTGAGATTCTGACCTTTAATTAAAAAAAAAAATTAAAACTGAGGGTTAAAAAAATGAAATTAAATTTCAATAACACTGTAAACAATATGATTAGTAAAAATTCAATAAAATTAAAAAGTATCGTAATTTATGTATTTTCATTAAGATGAATGATATTTTATATCAAGAAATTTTTTTTTTAATTTAAGGTTTTTATTATTATTAATTTGTTATTTAAGGGATAATAATTTTGATATAATTAATTTGGAAATTTTATAGAATTTTAGTCAAGATGAAAAGTTCTAATTATCACAATATGATCGAAAATGTAATTTTTATACTATATTGTATTATTCACACAACATGCTTATTTATTATTTTTAGTTGAATAATATGATGCAAACTTTTCCGAAATATATTCTACCTTTATTGACGTTCATTGCAGTTCACTGAGCAAAAATTATCGTGTAACTGAATGGTTCTCCGTGAATATACCAACTCTGATTTTGCGCTTGCTCAGTACGCGAAAGATGATAGCGAGCCACTACCATCTGTGAGTACTTCTCTCAACCCTTTCGGATAACAATCAATAGTACCATAGTAGCCTGTAAACACCATATGCTAAATACCGTGAATGCAGCGCTTGGTTTTCGGCTACAAGCAAACTGCTTGACCCATTCGTTTATTGACATTGACTAATTCTCAATTTTCAGCGGTTGTTGGAAATCTTTAAAGAAGTGTCACTGACGTAAGAATGAATTAGACTAAAAAATCACAATCGTCGTAGAAAATATCGTTTATTCATTGTAGGGACAGAAATAAATATATTCGCGTGACGGCTAGCGACGCTTCTCTTTCTGAATTAGTAATATTTAATAAGGTTTCGATCATTTCTGATCTCTCAACGCGTCGAAATAAATTATATTTCACGCAATATAACATGATTTTTATTTGGACGGAATGTTGAACTCAGAAATGAAACAAGATGAAGCGACTGGCAGAAATATTTACCAAAAGATTAGTAAATACCACAATATGGTGAACTTTTAGTAATTGCAGAAAATGCAACTTCCTGCCGAGAGTTTACGTCTTTTCTCTTAAATTCTATACTTAAATTCTATAATTATCTAAACTACAAATATGAATGAATATTAAATAAAATCGCCTCGATAGCAGTATGTACAATTTCAGCTCGCTGCTGATTCAACATATTTGACGAAAATATATTTAATTGCAAAATCGGTTCAGACACAAATTAATAAAGTATTTTCCTGAATATCATGTGATTTTTAAGTGTAACTGATTACGCTACCCACATGTTTCTACTAATCAAAAAGTATTATATACCATGCGTATTTAGTATATCCGGCAAGCCTTGGAAGGACGCAACTCTTTATTTATTGTTGGCATTTTTATGCATCGACATGTTTAAGTAAACTGATTTACGTAAAAACACGTTCCTTGTTGATTGGTTGTTAGACGCAATTTAGAAGTTCATGTATTGTTAATTATTGTATAAGATTTTCTATAAGATAATTGTTTCCTAACGGAAACGTTAAGACAAGAATAGTTTGTGCACTGTATCCGAGAAGGAGGAGTTAATTAGTTGTGTTCAAGTTGCGAACGAAATGTCAACAAGATTAAAATCTTTTTTCGGCAGGTCTGAACCGGAATTAAAAATGCCAACTTGCAAGAGAAGAGTCGATGATGAAATTTAAGAACTACAGACTTGTTTAAAGGAAGACGTTGCCGGGTCTTGCTTGTGAGCACAGGAAGCTGGAACAATCGTGTCTCCTGACAGCGTCCATGACCTCTTCGAAGTGACTGGACACCTGTGTGGCCGCTCCAGGTTGGATTCTGTAAGTACGTACAAACAATCAATAGTGTAGGATAGCGAACCATTAGAAAGTCGGAGACACACTTCGACAAATGACCGACACCGCAGTTAATTACTAATTAGGTGTGCACTAGATTGCGAATCTTTTAATCTTTTTACCGTGTTCTCCATTAACGATCACTCGCTCTAATTAACTCGCTTTCTTTAGGGCGCACCGACTTTAGATATACATATAAGCTAATTTAAAAATATCTGGACTTTCATGCTAGGGTAAATTAGCGACTAATTAACTATTTATTAATTACAATGTATTATAAGTACAATGTATTATAAGTACATGGAGTAAAATTTATTTGTACCGGAATATAAAAGTGACGAAACGTTTGTCTTCAACCAAGCGAAGAGAAACAAAGCTTTTTTGGTAAAATTTTATTTCAATATTTACGTTAATTTAATATTTATCGATTAATTGAATGCACGAAATTGAGAGAGAAAGACTCGTTTTAAAAAAGTTTTAATAAAATTTTAGACACATGTATATAAACATGAACAGAAAACTGGCAAAGAAAACTATATTGTCCTTTTTTCTTTGGACATTGCAATCCTCGCTATTTTTAGAAATGCGGTTTGTCCCGCAAATTCTCGTCACGTATGTGAGAACTGCTTGCTCGGGGATAGTATGCATTACAACATAGTACATGATATAATGCCGCTCTCTCATCGATATATGGATGCACGCGCTCATAATAAATTGAATTGAATAATCTCGTGTATTTCACATGTTGTCAATACAAAAAATTCCATATTTGTTATTAACAATCCATTACTCGTAACAAACACATAATATCGTTGAAATTACTTGCGATAAAAGCTCTTATCTCACTTTAAATTTATCTGAAACGATATTTATACGGATAATTTTTCTCAACAAGACTTTCTAAGCTCCTCGAAATTTTTTTTATCTCTATGAACTATTTTTAATTTTTTTAAATAAAAAAATATGTAATACAAAATCATGATTACATTGGAATAATATAAGTAGAGAAATGTGTGTGAGAATTTATTTTTGTATCTGTTAAGAATTAATTATAATTACATATATGTAATAATTATGAATAAATATTTTCAATATGCGGTAAATTAAAAAAATGAATTATTTGAAATGACTTTTCACTTAATTACTATGACACTGATAAAATCGTATCAGAAAGCGACTCGGCACATGATTAGGGAGAACTGGAAAGGGAGGAGAACGTGATGTAGTAAGTAAATTATCGTATCGGCTGCACGCGAATTTTCTCCTTATCTCTTCTTTTCTTTTGTTTTCACGATAATCAACATGTTTGAATCTCTTTCTTTTTCTGTTTGACCAATTTTGTTTCTATCGCACATGGCCAGCGCGATAGTAGACAGGGCGCAACATGAGCATACAGTGAAACTGTGCTAAGAGGTAAAAGTCGAATCAGTCAGTAGGACGTCGTCGGCGAAAGCTGGAAGAAAGTTATCCACAGTTCGGACTATAGTTCCATTCGACTGTTATCGGCGTCTCGTTGACGCTTCGAATGTCTGATAGTTTAGGTTAATTGAATCCGCTTGTACAATTTCATGGGAACACGACAAGAATCAATGCGATAGTGCATTGTATTTCGAATTATTATTAATTACCAGCAATCAATGATTTGCGATAATAATACGATGACAAAATGACGTTCATAAAGCGAGTGTAACTCGTAACATATGTGCAATTACATTTATTACTTTATACACTATTAGTGAAGCAACAACTGTTATGAAAATTATATTTATTGATAATCTAATCATTGTTACATTGAGAATTTTGAACAAATAGTTCATTAGTTAAATAATACTTAAAAAATAAAAATAAAAACAATTAATATATTATATTTATAAAACAAAATTATGTTAATAAAGAAAATAAAGAATTTAAATATATAATGTGCTTTGATAATAATTTTAAAATTTTTTAATGAAAGAATCAAAAGACAAGTAAATAGCTAATTAAGAAGAAATAATTTCTGAACAGAAGTATAAAAAGCACAACTGTAATAATTTTTTATTCCGCCAAAATTTTTAGATAATTTATTAAATTTATGTAAATTGCGTATCCATCCGATTGTAATAATCATATTCTATATGTATTCAATGATTTTCAAATGTAAAATAGTAAGATATGGATGTCCGTTTCTATAGATAGAAAAATGTGATAGATAGAAAAAGCTTGATAGAAAGAAAAAAATGTGATAGAAAATACTCACAGTCTCAGTAACGCTGCCATCTTTTTTTCCATAAGCACTGAGGCATCGGAACCTCTTTGGATCATCGTGTCGCAAAATATCCTCTTCGCACAAGGTGTATTTGTCCAATCGCTCTGTATATGAGTAACTTCCATCACTTCCGCATTCTCCAGATTCTGCAACGCGTCCAGAAGCTCCTGGTCACTTTCGACACTTCGCTTTCGTCTTCTGTTTGTTGTTTTCTTCTCGAGATTACTCTCGAGAACTTGCGATCTGTCCAACACGAGAAAAGCATCGTCGATTCTCTGATTTCTTCTTCCATTATCTTCATTTATTGAAGCCGCATTCTGTGAACTATCTCCGGCGTTTTTTAACCCGTTCTGACTCAACATGTCTTCGACAATTAAAATAGCATTTTCACTCGCGTGTTTCTCTTTATTCTTCTTCGGAATCAGGAATTCGGTGATGTCGACGCGATCTGAACCAGCAGGCAGATCAATTTCCACGATCTCGCTGATGGAGTCGGCGCCTTTCCGCTGGAAGCGCTTGCTGCGTACCAGATTTTTCATATCGGCGTCCGTCTTGAAGATGTCTAGATAGTCGAGACTTCTCCTTTTACGTCTATTGGTTTCTACATAATCGGCTTCGTCTACCACCTGTTTACTTTCTCGATTCTCAATCCTCTCGGCGTTTCGCTTGTCCTCCTCCAGAACCAAGAAGATCCCCTCGTTTTCCGCCGAGTCCGCGCCCTCGTTTCCCTTTGCTTTGCTGTCCTGAGGAACGTTTTGGAGAATGTACAGGGTCTGCGGCGTCGCTTCGTTCGATCGTAGACTCTCATCCTCGATCGTTCCCAAGTATCCTCCGGCTTCCAAAGCACGTTTGTGCTCTAAATCGTCGTCCGCGTTCGATCGCTTTAGAACGTCGACATCGAGATACCGGCCGACCGCCACGGCGCCTATGCCAAGCGCGGCACCAGAGGCGACGAGACCTAGAGCTGGTATCAGGATGCTAGTACCTGACGCCACCGTACCGATCTTGTCCTGCGCCTCCTTGCCCTTGGATAGACCGAGATTCTGCGAAATCTTGTGAGTGGCCTCTACCAAAGGATCAATCACCGGCCTGGTGAACTCCGAGACCCTCTCGACCCCGGTGGAGAACTGGTTCTTCAGATTTTCAGAGATCTTCACCCAGAAGGGCGGCTCGTAAGGTCGTTTCAAGCCGTAGAAGTGCTGATTCGGATAGTAGTTCTTCGTGGTGTAGCTGTCCACGATGTTCTTATTGTTCAGCACGTACTTCTTCTTGTGACGTTGCTCGGTGAACGAGTGTTGACTTTCCGGAAAATTGTCCGGTCGACGTTTCTCGTTCTTCAGGATCTTGGCCGGTTGCACGCCCAGCTCGGGATGGGCGTACTGGAGAACCGGCGCGCGGGCACCAGCCTTCAGTGCTACCGGCGCGATGGTTTGACTCTCAGGGATGTAACGCTGCGAAATCGGATAGCTTGCGACGCCATCCGGATGCAGCATTCTCTTGTGAATACTCGCGCGGTAATGGTCGTTACGTGGCTCGTATACCTCAGCCTTCAAGGCTTCATTTTTGTAATTCCTCGGATCCCACTCAAAGTAAACGTTGCGAGCTTCCTCGTCGTAATTACGACCATACCTGTCGGACGTAAAACAAAATGAGAAACAGCAAGTATTGTTCAATATAACTACTGTAGTATTAATAAATAATTAAAATTATCAGTACAGTTATTAAATTTCATCAGTATCTATATTTATATGGATATGATAAATAATTATAATTGACGAATCCTCTTTTGTTTTAAGCATTATAATATTTCTTTGTTGATATTCAATATTTTTTACAAATTGTACTTTTCCTTACCTTCGATTAATATCCTTGAAGAACTTTTCGAATTTCTGTCTCTCTGCGTTATCACCGAAAGACTCAACAGGAGGATCGGTGGTGGTAACCGTTAGACTGCTTTCAGGAGTTATCAGCTTGTTATTGATAACTCGAGCGTTTCTCCAGGTCTGCACCTTGTCGATAGGCTCGTCGGGCACTCTCGTACCATGAATTATCGGCGTGCCGTCGCTGTCCAACGACATGGGCGATCTTTTCGGCGTAGTTTTCACATTGATCTCCGAACGAACAATCACCTCCGGAGGTACGGCCTTACTATCTCGATTTTTCGATAGATTGGCACCAATATTTGTTCTCGTGGACGTTATATGAGGTATATACATATAATGAAATCCATCATTTGCAACATTTTGATCGTTAATCTCAAAGTTTCTCTGAGCTCGATCTTGGAAATTCCTGGCAAACAGGATACTGCTGCCGAATCCCTCGCCCAACCTGTCGTAATTCGTTCTCTCTTCGATGGTAGTCTCCAGGTTTCTTTGCAACGGTTTCCAATTTCGATACTCCTCTTCCTCCGGCTCTTCCTGTTTCAAGGCCCTTCCGTCCGCGTCCAACGGTGTCCAATTACCATAATCAATTAAACTGCTAGATTGACTTTTCTCAGATGCCGATTTCTTATTAGTTCGATCGATGTCTAATTTTTCATTTTTCGGTTCCGAAGGTCTAAAAAATGCCGCCCTGATCTGTTCTACCTGAGCTTCCTCAAGTCTTCGAACCTCATTCTTCTTTTTGGCTTCGCTTTTTTCATCACTGAGTGTCGATTCATTCTGTGCATTTATTGAGAAATTTTTTTTATTTTCTACGGTAAAATTCGATTCTTCTTGACCAGGTTTCAGTATAGACTTTGAATCATTGGTGAACGATGATTTATCTCGTCGCTTGATGATTAAAGTGGCCATGTTGCCTTCGCTTGTTCGCACTTTCAATTCTTCTGTTTCACCCGGAAGACTTCGAGAGACCTTCAACATCGTCCTGGTATAACTTGGTTTAGGTAACTCGCCATAGCATGTGCCAAGTGTCAAGACCACGAAAAGCAGAAGAGAGATAATCTAAAATAAAATTGAATTGTCTAATGTAAAATCTATCATATAATTCTCTAAAATGTCAAATTATATTTTTTATACTAACTTTTAGCTTATCAAATTAACTGTCGCGTTGAATTAAACATTTTAGATGAGTAATGCTTAACGATATTACAATAGATTTCTTATCCACACATCTCTTTTCAATTAATAGGTATAACATGGTATAACATGAATGAAATTTATAGAAAAAATATTATTGGGAAATGTTACTTTAAAATTTATGCAAAGTTGCAAAATTTTTTGAGTCAACTTTGATTGTTCGATCATTTTCACCGGCACGACGCACGGTGTGACGTGACATTTAATCAGAGACACTGCGCACTGTAATTCTTGCGCGAACGCGTGTGCATCTTATATTGCGTACATGCATGATTGCGCTTTGTCGATTGAAGAACAACGGAGATGACCGGAATGCGAAATGAATGTTAAAAAGGTTTTCGAAAGTCGGCCTTACGAGTCCCTAGAAGCCCGCAATGCTGCTCGCACAAATAAATACGTCGACGAACATTTAGCTACGTTCTTTTCAAGTCGCGTCCCGCGAATTCTCCTTAGCGCGTCTCGATTTATTCGCAACGGATGAATCGGCCAAGTCATCGCAGCAGCAACGCTTCAGCGGTTCAGCGACGAGAGAAATTTAATAGCCCGTTGAGATTGTCGGCATTCTTTCCTGGCATTAGAAAATAGCAATGTAGTAACCGGGCGGCGGGTTACTTTCTATTATCAAACGTGACGATTACCCTTGATTGGAATTACGCGCAGCTGACAATCCTTGCGCGATTGCGCTATAAATTTGCAGCTGACTCATTGCATGAATTATAAAATATCATTTCGACGTACCGAAACTAGGTGATAGAAGCGTAACGAAGTGCTCGCGAAGAAATACGAATATCTAGATCATTAAGTTCCTAGCAGAACCCCCGCCTTCTCGCCCCAGATGATTATGCCGTATATTCGCCGGTAATTAATTAATTTAAGCGCTTGTGCTATTAATTAATTATAATCTGTGTCTCATTTCTTTGAAGAATATCATTATTTGAAATAAAATATCTTTAGAAATCACTCAAAGTCCTCGTTAACGAGAAAACGTCCGAACATTCGTTGAAGTACGTACACTTGAAGTTCAACGTGTGTTACGGCGGAAAAAAAAATACTTTCTAATCGCGCACGCGCAAAAAGCGGATAAAATGAAATAAAATCGTGAAAGGTGGCTCTGGACCGAGCATGCTCCACCGACAAGTGAAATGGAACGACATGCTTTCCCCGTGCACGTCTCGCGCGAAGCACGCGCGTGCGTTAACTTGTCTATGGCCGGTGCGTATCGTAGCATTATACGTCAGCAGGGAGTATGCGAAACGATCCACTTTTTCCATCCCGTTGACTTTCGATAGACGATTGTCACCTATTAATATCCGATATTGATACGCGTGGCCGATAGAATATTTTTTGCAGTCATTCGTATTCATTTCACTTAATTAATTAATTAATTTCAATAGCTCAATAAGCTTTATTTACCTCATACATTCAAGAATTAGAATTTAATGTCGATTTAATTAGAAATTACGCTGTTCAGAGCATTTCAAAAGTAAAAGTTTGATTCTTCCAAAACTATACGTTTGGAATCTTGCGCGAATGTAAATAAAAACTCAATTAGTAATTATATTTGTATTGCATTTAAAAAAATATTTCAAATTATTTCTTCAGCTATTAAAAGTATTTCTTTAACTTATGAAACTATAATACATTATATATTTTTATAATTTTTTTGGTTTAAATTTATGTCTTTATTTCAATGTTCAAAATCTTATATTTAATAATAAATTATTATTTATTATTATTCATTTATTTTCAAAAAATAGTCATACAAAATCTTTGGAACATAAGAGATCCCGGTTAGTTAACGCTACGCACTAAAGCGAGGTCGAAATACGCAGCGCAACGATATGCATGGCACACTGATGCATGTCACTCGTGGTTTCCGCTCCAGAAAATCCACGGGTCGACATTAATTGTACGGCAATTAAGTCTAGATCTAGTTTTTTCCCGATGACCGTCACGTTCATTCGTCTGGAAACCCACCCACGCTCTACCGCCGATCGTAAAGATCGAGTTTCGTCACGCGTGCCAATCGATTAAACACGGGCGTCATGAGATGATCGAGATTAAGCCTCGATCAACCGTGCGGTATCGTTTACGGTTCATTATTGCGTCGATCATAAGCAGAGATAAGCCGCACATTTACGTAACCAACGGAAGCGACAATCTATCCGCACTTTTTTGTGGATTAATTAATCATCATATGGCTTTCGTCTTATTAGTGTCTCATTTATAAGAGTTTTAGTAGATAAACTTGTTAATATTTTTTAGATATCGCGTAAAAGAGTAAATATCTTGTTAAAGCAGTGAAGAAATGCTTACTTTAGCCTGGAAAAGTAATTTCTCCGATATAGGCGTCAACGAATTACGTAATCTTGAATATTTTACGATTGAGAAACTAATTTTTCAAAAAATTGATAACAAAATTTTTCAATTAAGAAGAAAATAAAAAAACAGTTTTGCAACGCAGTTGCCACATTACTTCCTGTAATAATTTAAATCGAAACATGTGTGATAGGATTCGCACAACTTTCTACGGAAATCACGTCATCTTAATCTTGCGATGCGTCACGTATGTATTTAAAGATAGAAGTAGAAAATAGAGAGGAAGGAAAAGAGAGAGAGAAAGAAATATTTACCTGACATTTCCTCATTATCACTGTTTCCTAAATTTTCTCTCTGCAATAAATAAAAAGTGCGAGGCGGCGCGGGGGGAAAACGAAGATACTTTCTTCAGGACTGCATGATACGCGATTGTCACCGGTTGTCGTCGCGAATTGAGAAACGTCGCGCGAATCGCGGAGACTATGGTCTGATTCTTCAGACGAAAGACGAGAGCAACGAGGAAAGAGAAAAAAGGGGGCTCTCTTCGGAGGCTCCCTGGCTCCTACCGCACCTGTTGACTCCCGGAATATCTTCGCGAGACTGACGGAGCCGCTCGACCGGCGGCTCCTCGTGCGCCCGATCAACGTATGAGCGAGACTTCTCTCCGACCTACTTCTCGCGCCCGCCTTCGTCTTCTTCCGTAGCGGCATAAGACGTCCGCGTTTAACCCTTCCGTTGAGAGAGAGAGAGAGAGAGAGAGAGAGAGAGGGGAGGCTGATCCTCTTATCGTTCAGTATCGATGAGATTTAAGGGAGACATTGAGGAGGATTAAAATTATTGATAATATTAAATCGTTATAATATATTAATTTGTCCATCACACATAAATATGATCAGGTTTAATTTTTGCGAAAGGAAATTTACCCTTTTTTTATTTTTATAATTTATTTACAAGAGCGAAAAAAGAAACACGTGTAAATGTTTCTGTACACAAGTTAAGTATGACACGTGTTAAGTGGAAGTGAAAACTATGCCATATTTATAAAACAAAACAGTCTTCTTTTCAGAATTCTTTTTCAAAGTTTTTTTAACTGTTCAAGATATTTGTCTTTCATTTTTTCGCGTTCTAAAAATATGAGAAAGAAGATCTGTTTTTAATTTGTAGTTTCTATGCAAATCTGAGTTCTCAGTTTAAATGTCAAAGACACTGCTTAGCTTGAAAAGAAATTCATTATGTCGCGTAAACAACTTGTAGCAGAACACTATACGAGTTGTAGAAAATATTATTAGTCGACTAAAACAAAGAGACAAAACAGAAAGACGGACGTAATATAACGATAGAAAAACATGTCATTAATCAAGAAATAAAAATAAACCTTGTCAGATTCTTCTGCAAATTAAAGCAACTTTTATTTATGCCGTGACGAAATTAATTTGTAGCAATAATGCGTTACTTCCGTTTGCTCCAATTACCGGGCCATTGCCAAGAAGAATTTGCACATTCAGGACGACGATTGGACCACGTCATTACATCTTTATATCTCCGGTTTCCTCTCCTCTTAATACTTTCTCAATACTCATTTTTCGCTCTTCGTTTCTTAACTTTGTACCGCTTTCATTTCATGTTTTCGGTATAATTCTCAGATTTTCAAATTATAAGAATATGTCTCATATAGCAATATTGAATTATAGGACATAATTTCACAAATTCTTTAATTTTTTGTGAACTGCAAATTTTTTAATTCATCTTTTTTCTTCATAAAGAATAAACAATAATAAAATTAATTTGATTATAGAAATTATTTTATAAAAGATAAATAAAAATCTTTAGCAAATAATATTAAAATACTTTCGTTTAATTTTTATTTAATTTAATTTTTAAAGTATGCGGATAAATGCACAACCATGTGTTCTCCAGCGGCAAAGATTCATTTCTTTAAATTAATCCACAATGAGTTTTATCCCAGAGATATTATTTTACACTCTCATTAAATAAACTGGAAACAAAAGAATAAAGATTTCATAGTAATATTTTTAATGGCAACATTAGCATCGATTTGTCTACCTTTCCCTGCAGTTTCAAACGGTTCTTTTGTCTAATGCTTCATTCAATGCATTCAGTAATTTTTATTAAGTTAAAACATAAATATTATTTATATTATTTAATGTTATATCTTCAAATTTTTCCTTGATATTACAGATTATAACAAAGTGCACTACTGTAAAAATTTTGGGAATATTGGATTGTCCTTTCTTGCCTACTTACGGATTAAATAAATCGTGTCAAACATAATTGTCCTTTTCCGTTTAAAATGACTCATCAGTAAAGTTGCACAAAGCAGTTCTTATTATGTTTTCATACTTATTTCGTCGTACCATTGTCCCGCTATGGCTCGGTCTCTTTCTCTCTCTTTCCCTCTCTTTCGCGTAAGCAAGTTTTAATTATCGAGTACAGATCTTTATCAACGGGATTCCGGAGACGCGCGAAACTTCGTCGACGGCAGCCGGTTTAATTTTCAAGTTCACGAACGAGGGGCCGGTTCGGGACGAACCGGAAGAGGCGTTCTTCGTAAGAGGCCGTCAGCGAGTTCAGAGACCCGCCAGTGAAAGTCGATCGGTTAAATGACGCCGACGACGATGCACACCTGTGTAACGTCCTATTCTGGCCGCGGGCTGCAAGTACCACGTGTTCCCTTTCTGATGAAGTCTTTTTGATCTCTTTAAATCGCTTTAAATTGACAATCAGTTCTTCCTGTCCGCAGCAGTTGAAGCACTTTCGGAATAGTGCATATAATCGAGATATTAATAATTTTCTATTGTCGCTAATTGTAAGTGCTATCTTTCTCCAAATGTTATTTTTTTCCGATATGAATTATCTAACAATTTTGATAAACACGAATTAAATTAAATTAGCATACAGCAGAATAATTATAAAAATTCAATTTTGAAATAATTTGCATTTATTAAATAGTGTTATAAATATGTTAAAATGTACAACTATTTTGGAATATTGTGCAAAGTAATCTCTGTAGAATTAAGAAATGTAGAGATTCAAATATTTCTAAAAATCTACTTTCACTTTTTCAGGGATTCTGTGCAGGTACCGACGAGATGAAACAGCAAAATATTTCGATAATTATTTAATTGTTTTGCATTTAATTATTTATAATACAAAATTATGTCATTTTTAATATTTTTTTAATACTAGCAGGCAAAAACAATAAGCTACGTGCCATTTATTTTTAATAATTTATAATATATTCTATTAATATTTAAGGAAAAATATTACTAATATAAACATATTTTTTACATTATATATTTTTATAATAACATAATCGGTCAAAAATTTGTATGTTATCATCAATTTGAATATTTTAATGTCTTATTATATAAAAACACAGGAAATAAAAATTATTTTGATGAATAAATCTCTTAATAAAGTAAATTTTACTTTACATTAAGTTTTCAGGACATACAATATACATATATGTACTTCTGAATTTAATATTGACAGGAATTACAAAATCGAAAATTAATAGATTTTTCAAAGATCCGAACCTTTAAATTTCTTACGATCGTTTGAGTACCGCCGCTTGAGTAATATGGATCAGTAGGTAAGTGTGGCCCATAGTAACGCATAAACGCGAGAGGAGAAAGAGAGAAATTGCAGTTCTCTTGAATGCAGCACGTGACTAATACAGCATATTATCGCAGTTCGTTTATCGTAGTCGATCAAATTACTCGTGCATTAAATCCTTCTCTATCATCCATAGTCGTCAATTTTTTTACTTCATTTTTCTTTGAAAATTATAATCACGGACACGTGATTTAGTATGCATCATTAATTTTCGTAACACACAGTTAATAAAATACATTTATTAAACGAACAGATGTAGAAATAAATATGTTTACCAAAGATAAAGATCAGAAGACACGTATTCACTAGTAATTCTTGTCAAACTGCAACTTGTTGTAATATGATTTATATACTTGCTTCAATGTCATTGTTTTATCGTCTCTCAGCAGGTGGAAAGTTCATCTTAATATAAGCGAAGAGAGAAGTCTCGGTCGCGATCCATGTAGACATCATGTAACGAGTTTCTCTTTTCAGTTCCGAAGGGTCAACATCCGGCTTTCGGCATGCCTCTTATGGAAATCTAATATAAGCATTTTAGAATACGAGATGACTGTCGGCTAATCCCTTTTGAAAAGCAAAATGAGCCTGACACGCGCTAAAATTTGTCTCTATTCGACGACTTGTAAATTAGCTGTACCACTTTCATTGTATCTTAAACGTTGATGGTATCGCTAATTAACTTTTTTAAAATTCAATTTCACACTCTATAAATGCTTATTGTACACTTTATAAAATTATTATCGAGATATCTCTATAGCAATAAATCATAATTTAATGGAAAACAAATTGATATATTCATGTTAAATTCAATCTGTTTGTATATATGTATATGCTGCATTTTTTATGCACATCTATAAATTTTTGTATTAATAAAAATAATTATAGTAATAAGTGTAAAAGAATTTAATTAGAGATTGATATCAATAATCAAATTTTTATATAACAAGAAATTACTATAGTAATAATTATTAATTTATTAATAAATTTTCTGATATTTTTATCTGACTCAACTGTTGTAAATAATGATTTTATAAAGCAGATGGAAATGATTACAAAGTAAGCAATATCGTCGAAATGCATTTAAAATATTCAAAGAAAAAAAAATTTATGAAATTTAACATAGTTAATAATAATAAATTATTTGGCAAATTTACATTAATTAGCGATAACCTCAGCCTAAAGCGATTGATTGTTTAAAAATTCACATAAGTTCTCCGTAAATTATATTTTCATCTTCGACGGTTTTGATACGTCCACCGTCATTGTAAACTAATTATGAAGAAAAAAATGAATATTTTATATACATTATACGACTTTAACAATAAAAGAAAACGTGAAGCTCTTCTTAAAAATCTTGAATTTTAAAACGACACAAGTATTCTGAAGAAACTTGAAATCGTGAAACATCTCTTTGATATTCGTCTTTTTTGCGATCAGATCGCATGGATCGTACGAATGTTTTTTTTAATTTCCATCTTGTTCTCGACTTTCGAGGAACACCCACGTCCTCGAAAGGTATCACGCTGCGCTAACAATCAACGAGATCATTCGGCATTGTGATCACGTTGTGTGTACATTGTATGTATCCCACGCATATCGCGATGCACAAAGGCCTTCACGACATTTTCCAATATCGTTCAGCACACTCGTTTTCCTTGACATACCTCGAAGATGAGCCCACATATCCAGACAGCGTCCTACGTACACTTACGTATCGCGACAAAAATTTTCAGCACAATCAATATTAACACTCAGTATTAACACTTAAAAATATTCAATTACACAATTATTATTAAATAAATAAATGCTATACGTTAATGAAATCCTAATAATTCCAATAAGTCACACATAAGATGTAATTTTTAAGTTTACATATAGTGAATGAATTTAATTTTTTTAAATGTTATATGTCTGTTTTAATAGTAATTTTCTAGATATAACAGTATTTATTACTAATTACAGCAATATATATTATAAATTTTTATATATTTATGTATGTATATGTTCCAAAATATTTACATATCTTTTCACACATTTCACAATGATGTCATTATTATTGATTATAATTGTATATATTATAATCTATAATTTATATTATAATATTTTTTCAATATAAAAATTGTATTGATCTAATAGTTTGTGAGAAAAATTTAGCAACTAAAATCGAGAATTGTTGACGACAATCCTTACTGCATGATCATCCGTGGAAATAAGCCCGCCATCCGCATATATTATCCGCGATATGCGCTTTCACAGCGCGAGCCGCATCACTTCCGCCGTGGTGAAACTTACTGATATTAAAAACAGCTTCACATCGAGCTGTCGTGTGTTTAGCTGTACATTTAACGCAAGGAAGACGAGGAAGACGAGAACCATTCGTGATAAACGACGACGGCTTGCATGTCGCGATGGTATGCCGTCGTATGTGATATTTATCTTCTATCTGACAATGTCGTAGAGCGGACAGGTTCAAGTGTAAAACCGTGAAAGCTGAACATGCACAAGATGCCCCAGAAAATTTATATAATGATACCAGATAATATTCCATACTTTATGCAAAGTTTCTCTCTTATTAAAAGCGAAACTGAGACTGATTACGGCGTTATTTAAAGTTGCAAATTGAGGGAATCCAATGAATTGAATTTGCACAGCGCAAACACGTAAATATAAAACTTTTTCTTTTTCTTTTCAGTTTGGTTTTTATTTATTTCATATGTCAAAAAAGTTTCTGAAAGAAAGCGAAAATAAAATCTTCGTTTCGCTTAAATTATTCTCGAGATAAAATTAGGATCTAACATTAATAACGTCCTCTTTGTTGATTTTCCGGATCTCTTAATATTATTGGGGGACGTATTATACGCAATATATGTTAAGTATGACAGATCGCTTTCGCATAACGCGGCCGAGATCGCCATCCTGACAATTATTCTCTCCGACTGTACGATTTAATTGTCCGTACGCGATCTCTCCACGGAGAGAGATGTGCCTCTGCTGGTCGCGTTATCTGAAATCGCAGGTTGAAATAGCGTGAAATTGTCGCGCTAATGTCACGGAGTGAAAACGGATTTATGGATTGTGTTTAAAAACGGATGTATTTAGACGATCAAAGGCGTTTAAATATTAGTGCGATCCGTCGGGAAAATAATTATTTTTCATTTTTTCATCGCGATAGATATCGACCGGAGAGCTTCTCTAATCTTCTCAGCGATAATGATTAGAGAACTATTCAGATCGTGAGAAGAAACGGTGAAAGTTTTTTTTTTTTTACACACGGAAAAGGAGGGCTTCTTTTTTTACGCGGATGTAGGAAAAACCGACGCTTATTTATTCATGTTCGTTTTCCGGAACGCGAAACGTCGCCTCGTCATTGTGTATTTTACTTGGGCGCGCGAGAACGCGACGCCCCTTTGGCACAATTTCCTCGGATGTGAAAAGGTATCGAAGAGAGGCGGAATCTCGGAAGCGTTTGTCGCGGACGCGGCGGAAACGCGCGCTCTTCCGTTTTACGAGCGATCTCGTTGCTCAACTATGCTTGAAACGGCGACTCGCGTTGCTCTCAGAAGTAGAGAATCGGCACAAGAAGTGGCTCACTTTCGATGCCGAAGCCAATGAGTACGGTTCGCGCGTTTTCAGGTTTGGAACAGGACTCATCGATTTCTGATCGTCCTTGATATATTCGAGTTTCGTCCAAAACCAAACGATGTAAGAAATGGCTATCGCTTAACGAAGACGTTCTATTCTCGGAGTCTTGCTTGGTGGAAAAAATTGTCTGTCGAGGACAATGTGATAAATGATCCAAAAAATGAACGAATACTATTATCGACGATTAACATGCAGAGATGTAGATATGGCTTTAAACGAATTGTTAAATTCGTAAATAAGTTAGCAAAAATGAAATTTAGATCTCTGTTTGTATATAAATATTAACTATTTTAATATGACAAAAAATGTAAGATTTTTTCTTTACAAAGAAAGAGAGAGGGAGAGAGAAAGAATGTCATAAAGAATATATTCCAAGAGCGAACTTCACATTAAATAGTTGGATAAGCTGTTACTCGTCTTTCCAAATCTGGAAGATATAATTCGCACCATCGTTTCGCTTAATTAGTAAAATAAATTTCAATAGATGCAATAACGGATGCAAAAAAGCAAATCTTTAGGCATGTAACGATGAAGTAATTTGTTTTCTCTCTGTCATAAATAAAAATTCTTGAGTATTTTTATGGCATACAAAGAATTCATTCAGAAGAGTCATTAATCGATTTGAGACCGTGCCGGACGGGCTGACTGGTTATCAACGCGACTTGAGGCTTTCCTGCATTCCTGAAGTGAAAATGAAAAAGTTGGTACCGCGACCCGAAATCCGACTCCTATCTGGCATTCGTCATAACTACACTAAATTTGTCCCTTTTAATTGCCAATTATCCTCTTATCGATATGTATCTGTGATCTTTTGAACGGACTTTCGCTGCAAAATGATCTATTGATGCAAAATAATATTTCATCATTTACTTCAAATTGACGTTTTTGGTGCCGCTAATGCGGTACCTGTAATAAAATAATTTCAAACATCATTAATTAAATAATAGAGCCTAAGTGACAGGAATAATCGAATAATAACGATGATTATGCACTTAACAGTTCCGGGAGCGTGACAAAAAAAAAGACATTCCAAATACGTACTGTCATGTGGATACCGTTCAAGAAACTGTAATATGTTCTACATGTTATATAATACCGTGCGATTAAAAGTTGCAATATAATTTTATGTTACGCTCTCCGATAAACTGAATGTTATATTTACACCACAAGAAACGAATTAAACTGATTCTTTCAATAATTAAATATAGGCCGAGGTAATAATTCCAGTGTTCTATTTCTAACGTATTATTTTCTCAGATTCTTTGACCAATTCGGTGTCATTTCTTTCCTTAGTGAAAATGTCGAGAGAGATCGTCATTTATTGCGACTTTCTAGTTATTAGCATTATTTATCTTTATCTAAGTCTCAAATTAACGTTCTGTTAAATTACAGTTCGCTTAAAATTGAGTGAAGGGTATGATTGTTTTATTCTCTCTCCCGAAGTTTATTTCACCAGGAAACTCTTACTTGCTTAATCAATTTATTTTATTTTGAGTCAATTTTCTTTTTCATTGTGTATTAATTATTTGATACTGATAGATATCTCATTTTTATTTAAGAAAAAATCGCCACTGCATATTTTGACTATATGTAGAATCTATCTTTAAAAAGTAATAAATTACAAATACAATAAATTACATTTGATGTAATGCAAGTAGTGAGAATACGTAAGAAAAATATAAGAGAATAATATAAAATACATGTACAATATAATATAATATAATTTTTTACATATATTTATGAAACATAAATATCGTACGTTAATAAATATCAAGCACGTTATTACATTAAAATGATCCCTTTTAACCCATTTAATCTCGCCGGTAACTTGTTAATTAAAAATGGCGTGGCTCGTTGTCGCTTGGCCGCTTGTAATTATTGTCAACGGTAATGTACGACGTGTGTAATGTGGAATAATTGCTCAGCCCCTATTCGTCGTCCGAAAGTCCGCTGCATCCGTAAATTCTCGGGCCGTATCGCCATAGAATAACACCGACCTACTTTTATACCCTGCGACTACTTTCACTTGCGAGGACGAGGTCGGCACGGATGCACGGGCGGAACGAATTTCCGAATAACATACCTCCAACTTGCTTCGGCATTTGAGTTCTTTGAGTGAAGTTTTCGTCTTTTTCCACTTGTTGCTTTTATGAAAACTTTCGCAAAACGTAATACTCATTTGTACGTAAAAGCAAGACTTATTAATTTATTTATTATTACGAACATAAATAATTAGAAAAATTGTCGCTTTTATATATTGACGATATGTTATGTTTTTATTAAGACTTATCGTTAAACTACAGCATGTTTTACAGATGATTAAAGCTGGATACCATCGTAAAATAAATGAAACAAAAGTATTTCTTTTTTTTAACGCGATTTCTCAATTCGAAATGGATAGTGTAACTAATATGTTATCGACATTATCTGATTATAACTATATGCTACAATTAATGTTAATATATTATAAAGTTATTACATATATGTAAAATGATAATATTATATGTAATTGGTGCAGTACAATGTTTCACCGATTTTTCTACTCTCGTTGTTTCACGCGTAAAGCCGTAACATTTGCATAATGTGCGAACATTAACGCCATAAATCAACGGACACGAAGGAGAGATCGCGTGTATACTGCTCCTCGGGCTTCCTAGGCAGTCATTAACAACTGATCGTCGTACAGTCTTTCTTCCTGACAGCGCTGAACACTTCACGAAGGCCATTTCTTTTTGCGATGTCATCCGGAGTTCTGTCAATATAAAAACAATGCACGTTATTTTTTAAAAATTATTATAGATGTATTGCGATCAATATAATATAACAGAACTGAGAAAATGTGCCTGAAGAAGTCGATTACCTGGTGGCCAAGTTCCACAAGATGTTTTGAAGGATGTTGGATTGTGGTTCACCGCCAGCTAAAATCAATTCGCAGACTGATTGATCCTCGCAGCCGATCGATTGATCGTCGAGTATGCGTGCCCGTTTATGCTCGACCGGGAGATCAGCGAGCCGTAGCTTCGAGAGGACGATGTTCGGTTGACTAATGGAATTCGTCCTTGATTAAAAATATAAGCGGATGTTTGAGGCGAGGAAAATAGAAACTTACGTTGTCGTGTTGTCGATCCGTATGACGTTGGGCTTTAACGTCGCCAGTAGCAAACCCAGCGGCAGGAAAGTACCAATTAGGTGAATGATTTTCTTCCAAGGAAACGGACTGTGAACAATATTATTCCGATTTTATATTTGAAAGAAAAATAACGTTGTTGAGTAAATGTTAAAAAACTGAATCGCTTTGTTAAGTGATTCCAAAGGAACGCATTATAAATTTGTTGTACAAGTAATTATAAGTTAGAGTATAAATAATCAAAACTTAAATTTGATCAGAAATAATAAAATTATTTTAAAATTTAATATGATCTATCTAGTCTAATATGATATGAATCTAAAATGATAGTGTTTTGATATAACATTATTTTCATATATAATATACGTATATGTATATATATATATATATATATATATATATATATATATATATATATAATGTTTCTTATACATAATATATTACATCTTTCTCAAGGAAATATAAATTAAATAATCATGTTAAATATGACAGTAATACAAATTCAGTTAAAAGTTTTTATTTATTGCCTTGCGTGGATTTAATGGATATTAAATAATATTCCTTGCATTTCCTCTCTCTCTCTCTCTCTCTCTCTCTCTCTTTCTCGACATGCATCTTAAAACAAATATGCAATTTAAAAGATGATAATATCTTAATTAAACTTGAAGCAATATTTACCTGGTTGGCTGCGTTTCATAATGCAATTAATGCATAAATGTTAAACGAGAAGCATATCGAGGAATACATAAAAGTGAATATCACGCGAAGATAGATAAAAGAAGTAACGTTTCATATTATCTCCTTGGCATTGTTATGAATTTTTTTTAGAGCGAACATATCAATACCGTATTTACGAGCTCACCTTCTCACTCGCGGATAAGCCATAGTCGGATGTGGGTCCTCCATATAATGCACATCGTGGTACTCGCTACTTGGCTGATAAAACGGATAGGGGAACTTCCGCTTTCTCGTGTAAGTTGACTCGTGCTGCTGAAGTACCATGACACCGTTACCCTCCGGTCTCTTCACCATCTCGATCGCGGTCTCCTGTGACGTCGGCTGATAAGCATTGTGATTCGGGTCGGCGTAATAATTGACGACGTACGGTGATTTAGAGACATCGTAGTAAATAGCGGTCGATTGCTGATCGGCCGGCGTCTTCCCGAATATTTCCTGCATCTCCTGCATCTCCGGCTTCTCGGCGTTCGGAAGGAACGCTTGATCGACGAACACGTGATCAACGGTACCGTGCTCAAACTGTGATCTCGAGCTCTCCGTAACGGTCTGCCGATCGTCGAAGGAATGACGGATGTTCGACGTTTGCACACCGTCGTCCTGGAACCTAATTCTGCTCGATCGCGTCGCCTCGTCCAGCAAACTGGAGATACCTTGAGACGCATCCTGGAAGATATGCTGAAACCGCTCGTGTTGCGCATCCAGGTGAACATCGTTCTCGAATCTCACGTGCTGTACATTGTTGAAGGGGTTCGTCCGAGGAATAGCCGGCTGTTCGATCTCGCCCAAATGTCGGCTAGGCTTGAAGATGTTGGAAACGTTTTGCGAGCGGGCTTCGATGACGGTCGGCGATGTTAATTCTCGGTTACTGTTAGTGACCGGTTTTAATAACGAAGCGGGCGTCGTTGTCTCATGAACGGATTGATCCGATATCGGGGAAGTCTCCTCGAAGATGACTTTCGTTTCGCGTATCTCTTCAGACGCTTTGAGAGCTCTCGTGAGCATAAGACCGACGATCAAAAGGCGAAACGGGAGGAAGCGACACATGGAGATCTTATGCAACCACATGTTTCTCGTTCGATTAAGTCGGCAATCAGTGCGAATGATGTTTATGCGTTTGCGATGACGAGCGTGTGCGGAGAACAGTTATTTCCATTGCAAGGTGTTCGCGTACTAAGGCATTTGGCAGGACGTACTGCGACTTTAACTCGCCAAGAGGCAAGAGTCACGACGGGCGTATTCTAAAAAGCGTGAACGTGAGAACAATTTCTTAATCACTGCCCATGCCCCGTCATCCGCACTCCAATTGTTGTTGACAAAGTGAGCGTTGCGACACTTAGTTCAAGTAGCCGCAGCCCGACGATACTCAGTGCATCGTGGCGTAAATGCATGACGCGCCGCAGCGAAGCAAAATCATATGTTTGAGAGCAATTTCAACATAAAATTGAAATATTTGTGACTATTAATAAAAAAGAAAGTAATCAATTTATCCTTCTTTCTTCTTCTCATCTTCAACTTCGTCTTTTCGTTCTGCTTTTGCAATTGTGATTTTATAAAATGCTACATTTATTACCATTGCAAGACACGTGAAAGTTAATTTGTGATTTTTGGTAGGAACATTGTTTAACATTGTAGGAAAAATACAAATAAGCCTGAATCATACATCGACATTATCGCTTCTCTGTATTTTTACTTCGCGATTTCACGAAAAAAAATCTCTAGAGAAATTTAGCAGCACATAGTGGAATGGAAATGAGCGAAACATACCAGACTGCTAAATTGCATAAGTAAGATAGGAGATGTTACTTGCTCTAGCAGCGTTCACGGAACACGAATATAATGAGCGGAAGGGGTGAAAAGACTTTCTAAGCCAAGTTTTATCGCCGAGCGGTGAGAGTCTGACCCTGTTTCATGGCGAGGTCATTCCGATATGTTCTATATGCTCCGCGGCGATCTTAGAGTTTTCATATTTTCCACAAACAAGAAATAACTTTTTACTTGAGCTATTCTATATTTCTTTCAAACAGTTTTGTCTTGTACAATTCAGCTTCACATTTGTATGAAGAATTTATATTAATACTGTATTAAATTATCAATACAATTCATTAAAGATAGAAGCGAATAATTTAAAAATCAAACAAAGGAGAGAATTTATGAAATGTCAAATTAACGAAGATGATAATTTTGATAATATGTTACTTTTTATTTTCTTTATAATCTTTTTTAAATATTTATATATATATATATATATATATATATATATATATATATATATTGAATTTGAAGTACGTATTCAAGGAGTTATCTGAGAGGCAATCATTTGATACAAATTATTTGATACCAATCCACGTAAATACATTTCTTAAAACTTTCTATCACTGCATAGATATCCGACATCCGAAGTAGATCTCGCGATGACCTTTTCACCCCTTCTACTTCGTCTCATGTCGTTCTCATTAACGCGACTCTTCCTCTGATACGACCGACAATGAAAGTAGACGTTTACTGCATTCGCGGACCGTTCTACCCTTTCTTCAGCATCGTCGTAATCGTTTTCGCGGTTAGGCGTCTAAGCTGACCCAATTCCGGTTTCGAGTAGGCCAGCTGATTGCGTCGTAACCGGAATTGGAAGCAAAAAAAAAATCCGTCATACCTCTGCAATCCCGAAAACATGCCATTTCGTTCTTATTCGTAGTGTAAGAAAGAAGAATTTGTTTTATATAATTATCCTGATTCTGTAGCGAAGCTGAGATCAAGCTGTTATTAACAAACAACTAAATGGACAAACTCGCATGCTGGCTTTCGAATATTTTAAAGGAAATGTTGTTACAACTCAAATTTAATGCTCCACGCTTACATAAAGACTTCCCATGCAAATTCTTGATCGATCGATAATAAACTTCAGAAGGTGAAGAATATACGGTGATGCAACGTGAACACGGATGCTGATTTTATTTGGACTGACACGTAATGTGATACATGCACAGGTACAACGGAAATCGGTGGAAGAGCATAACTGCTCGACAGACGAGAAAAGAAATCGTCGGTTTCTGGGTCGGTGTCGGGCAAAAAAATCCTAGATCGGTGAAAATCTGGCGGAAGAATCGGAAGCTGCTCGTAAAACGGAAACTGTTAAGACGCGTTTCACTCGCGCGACGAGCAGGAATCACCATTGGCGACGTGAGAGAGGACTGCACGGGCGAAGGAAAAAAAAACAAAAAAGAACGACGGAGGTTTCTGGGCCGCGAAAGCGCAAAAATCGGTAAACGGCCGATTCTACGATTTGTTCGCCGATCCGATTCCGTCTACTATACGTCGAAGAAGGCCAAATCGGCGATTTACCGAGCATGAAAATCAACGACGGCCTTCTTTGTCCTTTACACTGGTACGATGTCGGCGTGTCCTTAATTGCAACCATTCAGCCAGAAACCACATCATTTTCTGTACTATCGCGGTACGCATTTAATTCATAACAATATAATATACTAATAAATATAATATATACTTATGCCAAAAGAGATTATTGTTAAGATTATTTAATTGAATTATAATAATACTAACAATAAGTTTTACCAAATCCACATATACTTCAATGTAAAGAGAGAAAGAAAACTTAAATTTCCAATTAATATAAATTCAATATTCAACCAACATTCATGATGAAAATAATTTAAATAAACATCGTTGTTAATTATGCAAATATTCTGAATACAATCCTATTTTATTTCAATGTTTTTCTGCAATAAAAAGAAGAAATATCATAAAGCTAAAAGGAGAAGAACTGCATGTTCTTTTAAATAGATTCAGAATTTCTTTATAAAATATTTGTGTTTTACATCATTATCGTAAGAATCGGTCTCAAATGGATTGAGATTCCTGATAGATTCCTATGTTCGATCTCTCTGAGACAGCCGAAAACTTCTTCGGTGCCGCACCTAGAGGAGACCACGGTTAGAAGAGAGAGCAACTCCATCGTCCCACGACAGAATGTGAGTTCTGCCGCGTAAACGGTGAAAGTAGCGATTTGACTTGAAAAGGTAAAACTCACGTGAAAATGACACCGTCGCCGGTTGGGGCCGCGCCACAGAAGCGGGCAACGACGAGTCGCCCGTCGTGTTGTCACCCTCATTGTCACGAGCGCAATTAGCGCATGACATGAACGGTCTAGGTCCGTTTCTCGACGTTGTCTTTCATCGTCGGCGAATACGACTTTCGCCGACGCGAGGGAGCAGGACACGGCGAGCACAAGTAACAACGTGTACGAGAAATGTTCGGAGACCGTCGGCTTCGCGCCACTTGAGAGAGTTTTCTCGGTCAATCACGGCAACAAGTTCATCCACGAGAAGACGATCGCTATCGCTAGGCGGCATGAACAATCCCATCAAGAGTGGCAATTAAAATCGCTGCAAGATCGAAGACAGGTTGCGTACGATCGTTCCATTGCTCCTCGTCCGGATGCATTAGACGCGCGTCTCGAATTACTCTCTGGATTTTTGCAACGTTGTAAGTGTGTCTGATTAGAGATGCTGATAAGTGAGAAAGCGTATTGTAAATAACTCGTCGAAGTGATTGTTTTAACGTACAGGCGGATCGATCGAAGATTCGTTAACGGAAATGTTGGTAATCCGACGAATGAAAATATAGGAGCGTTTAAGAATTTTATTTTTAACCGACACATAATAAACTTGTAATTTTAACAACGCAAGATATACTCAATAATTTCAATGTATGTTTTAGAGTCTAAAAAATACATGTATATAAATAATTGGTAAATTATAGACTGTAACTATCTGCACGATATTTTTAATATAATATTTTGTAAATCTGAGATCAGAGGTTAATTAGGATACGTTAATATTTAAATGATACCTGTGATGTAAACAGAATTAGAAAGATGTTTCAGCCTCATTTGCGAGAACTTTCCATCTCCATCATTTTACTCTAGTCATCTAGCGCTCGTTTTATTTCTTATATATACAGAAATTCACGCGAAAGCGAGGCATTCTGAAATAAATAATAAATATATCTCCGTGCAAGAGAATATAAAGTGTCTCGTATCTCAAGCAGCCAGGAGGCTGTTAGAAAAGCGAATGCCTCGAAAACCGCTACGTCTCGTGGTCCCGCATAACGTACCACACAGTGTCTCGCGCAAAAGTACAGACATCGCTCACTTGTCGGAGGCCAGTGATGGGCTCGATCGCATCGATCATCGATCGTGGCCGGCATGACTGACCTCGCCTCCCATTGTTGTTCATTGTATTCCAAGAACGATCGTTATTCAGAAGGAAGAAGAGAAACCTCGTGGGGAACCGCGGCGTGGGATGGCGGCTGCTGAAGTGCGAGAGGAAGAAGCCGCCGAGATGGAAAGAGAGAAAGGGACACGCGCGGAAATCGCGGGCGAGAAGGAGAGACAATGTGGCGCCCGTTCTCCAGGTTGACCAAGCCAAGGAGGTAAGAACGGAATAACACAACGGCCACGGGGAACGGAGGAAGATGCAAAATGGACCAAGCACCGACGAAGTGGGGATCTAGATTAAAAGCAAACGAGGGCAACGTCTCGGCAACAGAGCCATCTCGGACCTTGAGGAGTCGAGGTCGCCGCCGTACTCCACTTCCGCCGCCGTACCGTCGCTCTGTTGTTATTATTGTTTTTGTTGTTGTTGTTGTTGTTATTGTTGTTGCTGCTGCTGCTGCTGCTGTTATTGTTACTATTGTCATTCTGTTGTTATACAACGGCGCAACGTTGCGCGCAGCACCTACTAACGGATCTCCGGAGCGGCGACACACGGGCCTCGTTGTTCATGTAATTGAAGGCGACTCGGACAACTAATATCGACACGGTCAGTGCGATGCGTGATGTACGCGAGTTGTTCGTTCTGCTTCGGCGCTTTGTCGCGTTGTAGAATCACGTAGTAGAATTCCGCAGAATTAAATAGAAGACGTGCGAAGGCAGAAGGCGGATGATGACAGTGATCTCGACGAATAATAATTCTCTAACCATTTCTTTAAAACTCCAGCTCGACTAATACGACTTCATTGTGATTCCACCGGTTATTCATAATTTTTAAAGCCGTCGTTACCTATTATTATATTTAATGTCTTCTCAGAATAACTCTTATTAACTTATAATAAGTAATTCTTCCTGATTGAGCAATTATTGATATAATAGGCGATATTTATTACTTCTTCACGTTAGAGATAAAGTTGCATTTTTGAAAACATTATTGTAATAATATTAGATAACTAAAACTAATATTAAAAAACTAAAAGCAAGAGAATTCTATTAACAAAATCCTAAAGGATATATGAAATAAGATTCTTCATGTTTCATTTCAGATGACAATAAGAGGAGCGATATGTCTGCTCCTGACGATCTTGACGTTAGGAGGTTCGCTGGGTAGTACAAGGTACTTCGTGAAAATGCGAACAAACGCGTCCGATATGTTTAGAACGAAGGCGGACAACTTGAGGATTCTTCAGGATCCGATAGCGATCACGCCGAATCCTTTGTACGACAACGCGGGAAACGAGCATCAAGCCGACGACGGAAGAATGACCAAAGAGATATCGAGCGATCAATACAATCGAAGAAATTCTTTTGTCGAATCTTCGACCTTCAATCCGGACGTGCTCAACAAGTTTCTCGAGGAATACGCGAACAAAGTTAAAAGCACTACCGAGAGGAATTTCAAGTATCCCTTCAGAATCGTGAAACCACCCGCGGAACCTCTCGTTCTCGAAATCGACAGTGAGACTACTGAGACCACGACTATCCACGAACAGGGCGAGAATTTCGATCAGATCTCAAACGCTACTTCAACGGATGATGCGGTAAGAAATATACATTTTAGGTGAAATAATAGTATATTATTTTGTCTTTTAAATGATTAAAAAAGCAAAGAAAAAAAAGAATATTTTAAATTTCGTGCTATTTACTATATAATTTGTCATTAGAAATAATAAAGAATATGTTGGTTTTTTTGCTGTTTTAGTTAAGCGAGGCGTTAAATGATACCTTGAAGAGAAACAAGTACTACGGTACGAACACTTATGAAGACAGAAACGGCTGGGTGACGTTGGAAGCAATTCCATGGTCTAAGAGCAAAATTTCCAAGTGGCAAGCCAATCCCAGCACGCAACGACCTTGGCCAGAGATAAAGCCATGGGATAAACCGAGCATGAAACCATGGGCCAGCGACTTTACCATCAGACCCACTTATGAAAACAACAAACCGTGGTAAGTACCACAACCGTTAATTTTCCTTTCATTACGCAATCTTATGTATAATTTTTGAAAATGGGTTTTGTAGTGATGATACGAGAAATATTTATCATTAGTCTCGAATTGAAACTTTCTTCTTTCTTGTAAGCTATTTACAAAGTCCAGCGGTATACCTCATTTTACGATACTCTCTATATTAATATTAATTATAAAATGAATCAAGTCTCGTAGAAATTGATTCATTTTTTACTTCTACTTTATTCTATAATTGGATTTCTATAGTAAAACTAATTTGTACAAAAAATACAAATGACTTTTTTATTTGTTAACATCTTTTAAAGATCTTAAGACTTAATTCTTTTAATTATCAAAAGAATTTTTAAGATAAAAACAGTCTATTAATTGGATATTCACTCATTATTTTATATTGCACGAAAGGTATTTCTCAGTGAAATATCAAACAAAAATAAACGATCGTATCTCAGGTATGACAAGCCAAAACCCAACTGGCCTGATAGTAACGAAAAGCCGTGGCAAAAACCAATTTCACGTCCCCCCTACCGGCCTGACGACGCATCTAATCAGGCGCAGAAGTGGCCGCCGGAGAGACCATCCTGGAACAAGTACGACCCTCACCGTCCCAACAGCGATATCATCACGGATGACAGACCGGCCAATTTCCCTAGCACTTGGTCCAGACCGCAGACCTCTTCATATCAATTTATCGATAAATATTCGGAGAAGGACCAGTCGGGAGACGGGAGTACGTGGCACGATTACCCGTCCAGATACGATCAAGATCGACCTCGGCCCACTCTCATCACCGAGAGGCCAAGTTTCTCGCATTATCAATACGTGAACAATCATCCACCGAATCATCCGGCGAGCGGTGATGGCCAATGGGTCCTCTTGTCGACGAACCGGGGATACTCGAAATCGAGGCAGAGATCAATCAAGTTCGACGCAACAAATTCAGCAGAACCATTCAAGAAGATCAACACGACAGGTCGCGGAGATGGAAATAGAGAAGATGATCCTACGGTAGCCGTGATGACGTCGAAACGCCAGGTTAGGCTAAATGATCAAAGAGAGGTCAAAAATTGATTTTAACTTAGCTAAAAATATGTCATCTACCTCGCGTTAAGCAATTCTTATTTCTCAATTGGATGAGTCTTAATAATTAAAATATCATAAATAATTTAATTTCATAAATTAGAAACGTAGATATTTATCAAAGGGTATCATTGACGGCCGCTTTATGAAAGCTCGTTTACCTAGGTCAGATTGACGGTGTTGCCATCGATCAACGGCACAAACACGACGACGTCCCACGGAGGTCTTCTGGAAGTCGAAAAGACTTTCAAGAGCGTCGATCAGAGCCGCAAGGAGTACGAGATGGAGAAGCTGTCGACCGTGCCGAATATCTTGAAGAAAAGACCAATCAGACACACAACCATGAGCACGCAACCGTCGTCGAATTCAGCAGCGGTTCTAGCAGCCGTCGGAGCAGGTATACGGCTGCAACAAATAACTTAAAATATACTCAAATATATTAATTATTTCTTCCTGATAAATTTACATTTTGAATAAATATAATACAAAAAAAGATGCGCTAGTCTTAAGTTCTTTTAACATTTAATAAAATTGAAGACTTAAATCAGCTAAAAAATTTCACACAGTTTAGCTAAAAACTAAAAAATAATTAATATGTAAATAATAATATATGTATACAAAATGTCAATGTTTTCATTAAAATTTCTAATTGTGTCATCGCAAAAGCAAATTTAACTTACAGTAAATTATTCTTACAATAAATTCACTTTAACTGCAGAGAGCAATTTTCCATAATAAAAATATATTTAAATGTACGTAATATATGTCTCAAGAAATTAAACTGCTTAATATGTTTAATTTTGTTAACTCGTACCATTCGTCCGACCATAGGTATGCTTCCGGCGACAATGGCAATGATGATACCGATGATGCTGGGTCGTCGAAAGAGAGATCTGAGACTGATGGAACACACCCTGAACAACGATCTCGAAGTGGATCTGCATAAGCTCACGAGGAAGTATAACGTTCAACTAAGGAGCTACCAGTAGGACCATAGGAACTAAGATAGCAGAATTCGTTCGAAGAACTCATTAGGATGGCAAGCGATAGGGAACGCAGCGTATCACACGTGCGAATTATGTTGAGATGCAGGATAAAACATTGAGGGTGCAGAAACGGAAAGACTAGCCGTTTGTTCCGTGTCATTAAACTGAACGGCCAAACGGTACATTATACATGATATGGCAGTATTATTGGAACACTTATACGTACTCGTATTTTATCTCGTATTTCTCAGGTCTGCTGTAAATCATTTATTTTCAAAAAAGATAGAATCTAATTTCAATCGCACATTGGTTATCTACAATCAAGTGATTTCACAAACTATTTTCCAAGATATTATCAATCAGTTAGACTATAGATAGCGTATTAATACTGAATACGTTTCTGAATAATCAATGTATCCCTACTCGTGTAGGCGAGTGAATAAGCACGAGTGTATAAGATCGATTTAGAATCACCTGTTGCTGCAATCACAGTAGAGTAAAGCGCGAAGTTAGGGGTGAAAAATTCATCATAATCGCGATGAAAAAAAAGGAAACGATTTCCTAGAGCTACTTCGCTATTTCTTCGTTACTTCGGATTATCGCATTTAAATTGTCGTTGACACAGTGCCTCGATTATAAAATAGTATAAAAGGAAATGTAATACACTCCGTCTTTTATCGCCGTCATGAATATTTATTATCTATATTTTACGCTTGATCGAACATCGTTGGCGAATGTAAATTTCCGATTTATTCCGCGATGCGATAAGCACTTTACCTACAACAAATTAAATTATGTCATAAATTGTCGAATTCGTGTTTATGATCCAACGGTTGAAGCATTTCAGACTGGTTTTGTCTTTCTCCCAGATACGACTCAAAGTAATCGCGATAACTTTCCGCTTCAAAGATCAACGTCATGTTTTTGGCGTGAGAGAAACACAAGCGTTCACATTCTCCAATATTTATTTACATAGCGCATATCAGGGTATTACATAGAGAGTTTGCATACTTATCTATTTATTTATTTATTCGTTCAACTTGTTTTATTTATTTAGATATATAGTATACTTTACAGTATAAGCTGCCCAGTAATCGGCTCCACCATATGTCTTCGCTTGCCCTCCAGCGAGAGGGTAAGTGAGCAGCGCATATACCAAACAATTGTAGAGAGATTAAAAAGCGACTTTCAATAAAGATCCAATCGATCCTGTGTGTGGAAGAGAGAGAGAGAGAGAGAGAGAGAGAGAGAGGGAGAAAAATCTCTCGAAACCCCTCACCAATCCCGCGGCTATCTCGATCGTCCTGGTTTCGATCAAATATCCTTGGAATGCATCTTATCACGCTGTAACATCGCGTGTCGAGATGCATTCCGTGCACGCATACCAGGACCCGATGACTACAGTTAAGACACTTTGTGTTAATCGAATGAAGTTTTTTTGAACAATACTGAAACACGCTGTGAGGCCATCGTCGTCGATCCCTCCCGAGAAAAATCCTGAAAGAAGATACGTTCCCCATCCGTGCATGTCTACGGCGATACCTTGAAGAAAGACGCGCGCGTTAAGTGATCGTAACAGTAGTCTGTGCTCCCCTTCGTCGTTTTAGCTTTCTAAGTGAAAGGATCGCGTATCGCATCGTATCGCATCGCATCGTTTACGGTTGGATAAAAATGATTGCCCGTGAAATCGCGTCTCAAATCGACTGCGAAGAGAGTCGGGGGAGAGTTCCCTGACTACCGTTACTACGACTACGGTCGTTGTCGCGTCATCTGTCGCCGTTATCCATCGCGTGTCCACCGTATCGCGTCGTATCGTGAAATTGGAAAACGCGTGTCGTCGCATGACGCGGAAACTTCCATCGCTGCTCTTCCAAGTTCTCCCCTTCCCCTCATTCCTCGCCGTTGATCCTCTTCTGCACGTGACCTAGATATCGCGCAAAACCCTCGCTGGCGTGCTTGAGAATCGTCAACCCGAGTCTGAACTTGATCTCGGCCACCTTCTTCACGAAATTTATGAGACTGAAGCCCTCCGAAGGTTTTTGCGTGGTCGAGCTGTCGAACCATTCGGCGGTCGTCGCTTCAGGATTCTTCGGGTCCGCCGCATGGGTGGTATCCTTATCAGGGAAGTTTTCCGAAGAGACAGTGATACCGCTATCATCCGTTTTTCCGACAATTGTGGCAGTCACAGGGATCTTCGTCGTTTCTTCCGCATGCTCTATGATGGTTTTTAAGGTAGACGCCTTTGCGCGTGTATTAGCTTCCTCCTGCTGTTTCCTTATTTGTCCCTCGAAATCCTCCACCTCGTTGTTCTCGTGGCTATCCCTCTTGTGCGGCTCCCCGCCACCCGGCAGCGCCGAATCGATAATGTCTAGAATCTCGTTGCTCAGGTCTTCCTCCTTCTCCATTTCTTCGCGCTCTTCTTCCAGTTCGCGCTTCGACGGTATTATCTGTATCACCGATTCTCTCTTCGACCTCAGACTTCGCCCTTGGTCGTTCTTGGCGGCCTCAATGGCGCGTTTGACTTTAAGAGATCGTGGTCCATGCTCGACAGCCACCGCGGTCGGAGTTATCTCAATTTCCTCGTATCCGTCGTCCGGTCGGATAGTCGACGGATGACCATAACTATGCAAGGCGGCTGCGTTCGGGAAATTGAAGTCCTGCGCAACGTCTCTGTCATACTGCGTCTGTTCGACCTCCGTAGACATGTAGCCAACGCCTTTCTTGTTGTCCACCGGCAAGTTCGACACTTTCACGTCGAACGGATATTCCTTGGGCACGTTGCCAACCACGAATTGCCGATTCGCCGTCGAACTTGCCGCGCCGACTTCCGCCGTCAGATCTGGACGCTTGCGATCATAGTAAACCGGAGTAGTTTGTACCTCCGGATATCGGAAGTCTGTGTTCCGATACTTTACCGCCGGCAGGGTGTTCTCTGCCGTTTTGTAAACGGGAGAAGTAGACACCGACGGATATCTCGGGTCGGTCTTCTTCGTCGTTTGAGTGTCGTACGCGCCATCGTAATGCTGATAATTATAATAGTTGCTGTTGTAGTTGTCTTTCCCTGCCGGATACTTATTTTCGTAATTCGTCATACCCTGGAACACCTTAGACAACATCTCTTCCTCGCTCTGTCCGTAATTACCGCCGTATTCATCCATATTGTACTTGTAGTTCGGCTCCACCTCATAGTTTCTACGGGTGATTGTACCGCCAAAGGGATATAGAAAGTACGAAGCGAGACCGAGACCCAAACCTACTAGCGACATGACGCCGAAGCTGGGCATCACTTCACGACTGAGGAAGTTGTAGATCTGAGTGCTGATCGCCTTCTGCGGCTGCTTCTTCTTGGTCTTCGTCGTGTTTGTCGCGATCTTAGTCTCAGGCGCGATCTTCGATTCTTGCACCGCGTTATCCAGGTAAGTGGGATCAGTAACGCCCTCGCTGATCTCCATTAGAACAGGCATCATCGCGACTGTCGTCGAGCTTGGCATTGAGGTCGTAGGTTTACGCCTGCGATTTTTGTTCTTCTTCCTCTTCGAGTTATGCCTCGGCCGCTTCGTGGTCGACGCTGTCGTACTTGTCATCGACGTCGTCGTAGCTGCCTCCGTTTGCGTTTCCACATTGATCTTCGTCAATTCGGGATTAAAATCAAACTTTAGATCTATTCTGGATTCGTTAAGATCATCCGTATCCTTCATTACGATCTCATCCATTTTGTTCTTGTCAACCTTCTCGATCTTCAAGATCGGCGCGTTAACTTTGATCGGCTCTATTTCGATTTGCGTAGTCTCCACGGGCTTCTTCAGTTGCACCTTCAGCACGTTGTTCTCCTTTGTGCCGATTGGCTTTGATCTCACCGGCACCTCCACAAGATCCGCACTAGGCGCATTTGAGTGGAACATGGTACTGCCGCTTAGGATGGTAGCAGTAGTAGCTGGAAGTAAAGTAGTCGGAGTCTTCTGTGTGTCCATGAGCACCGACGCTTTTATCTTCGTAACGAACATCGGCCTCTCGGTGTTCTCCGGCTTAGCCAGCGGAGTTGTGATGATTGGAACTGGCTTAAAGGTTACCTTCTCGATCTTAGCTGTCGATGCGGAAGTCTCATTCTTCGCCGTTTCAGGTTTGACCGTGGTTTTCCTCGTTGGCTTCGGTCTGCTCGGTTTCGCTGTAGCCGGCTTCGTTGTTGTTACCTTCGTTGTTGTCGGTTTGGCGTGTGAAGTCGTTTTCGGTGTGGTAACTTTTGGCTTAGCAGTGGTTCGCGGTGGCTGATTCTTCTTCGTCGTGAGAACGGTCGTCAACGTAGCCGTTCCGTTGCTCGTTGTCGAAGTGCTCGTTGTTGTGGTGCGGATCACCTTCAGAGTCGTGCTCGATGAAGTTGATTCTGTCTTTTCTGGATCCTGAGTAATTCTTTCCGGTTTCAAAGTAGTCGCGACCTTCTTCGTCGTCATCACAGTCGGTTTTTTTGTAATCACCGTCACTTTCTCGGTGGTTATGACAGGAGTCAATTGCGATGTAGTCTTCTCAATGAGTTTTTCAGGCTGCGGAATCGTCTCCACTTTTTCAATTGACGAGCTCGGTCTCACCGTAAGTCGCACCTCCGTCTGGAACGGCTGTTGTGTCTTCATCTTCTCGACTTCCATGCTCCTCACAGTCGTGGACGGCGGATTCAGCAAAATCCAAGTGAAGATACCACCGGTGGTTGTCGGGTGATTTTTATGAGCAGTAATCAGCCTCGTAGTGCTCATCTCCCGCTCGAGCTCCTCTTCCGTCATCGCCATCGCTTGGCCCGGATGACTAGCCTCGAAGTAGCTGAACTTGGAATTGATCGGCCTACCATAAC
Organism: Tetramorium bicarinatum; assembly: GCA_928718305.1. Classification (NCBI taxonomy): domain Eukaryota; kingdom Metazoa; phylum Arthropoda; class Insecta; order Hymenoptera; family Formicidae; genus Tetramorium; species Tetramorium bicarinatum. The sequence goes on from OV788327.1 coordinate 17,592,884, forward strand.
TCACGGGCTCCAAATTGATCTCCGAACTAACATCCCTTATCAATGAAAGGGTGTTCTCCGAGGATTTCGGCGTAGTCGTGTGTTCGGCTTGGATGAGTTCCTTGTTATTTACCTTTATTACATCTTGTGGATTTGTAACGTTGAGGAGTTGAGTGGCAACGGTTCTCAGAGATTGATCCATATATTGCAGATCCTTCAAATCACGATGGGTGTCGTTCCGTTGTCCGCTGAAATAAAATTTCATCGTTAGATTTGTTAAGAAATTATGAAATATAGATTCACTGAGTATTTCCAATTTAAATCATTGTAACGTTATTAACACGACGTATCATGTTTTATATATAAGAAATTTATTATATCCAATTGTGTGTCTATAATAAATATTGCATAATGATATTCCGTTTTATTCTGAATCATATAATTTTTATTAATTATTTACAAAATAATAAAACACACACGCTCTCCTCCCCCCCTCTCTCTCTCTCTCTTTTATTTCTTTTTACAAATATCTTTTTAATAAATAATTTTTATACATTTTTGTGAATAACTTTTATTTATTTTTATAAAAATATATATGACAGGATGAATTAGAGGATTAGCAAAAATGTCTCAGGATTACATGTTTTTGAACATTATTCTTACCTTTTTTATGTAATAATTAAGATTTGATTTGTAAAAGACTGACACTATCGTCAAGCACCATGAATATCATTAAATGTAAAATAAAAAAGTAATAAAAGAATGTAATAAAGCAATGTAACTTAAAATAAATTATTATGTCTACAATATATTTTACATAATATATAAACTAAAAAGATTAATTTAAATTGAAATTTCTTTAATTCAGTTCAAAATTTTCAGTTATTTTCTGTTGTCAAAGATATCTAGAAGCATTATTAATTTTTAATTTATTCGCAACTGAAATTAAAAGATTTTCGTGATTTTTTTTTAACTTTAGAAAAAGAAATAGATAACAGAATTATAGTCTTCGATTTATTACAGAATTATAATCTCCATTCTATTTCAGATAAATTTCAATTTATCAAAAATAATAGTTTTCTGAACATAATTACAAAAACTAAGAAAAATTAAACTTGATGGAACAAAAGTTTTTATTTTTAATATACTTATGAAACTAAAGTCAGTAAATTAAATATAAGTGGAATCACTAAGTATTCTTGTATAATTGAAAATTAGAAAAATGTTATTAATTTAATATAATATATAATAAAATTTTAATACTTAATTAATGTTTTCTTTATCATAAATTTTCTCTTTGTTATTTCTCATTTGTTTGACAGTAATAGATTAGGATTTAAAGGAATCATTGGGGTGCAAAGATAGGAAATTATATTTTTTTATAATATTCATGAAGGCATAAAAAATTATATAACCGGCCAATAAAGTATTAATCTTTTGTTTTGAATGTTTTATTAACATTACATATTCGTTGGCACAAATACTGCTAATGCCCTGAAATGCTATAAAATTTAATTAAATTAAAATATACCAATACAACAGAAAACGCAAATCAAACTCTTTGCAATCCTATATCAAGCTAGACATAATTTTCATGATAGTTTCCGTATCGCGTAATTCTTCAAGCATTCGAATCAATATACAATTATAATCAGCAAACTATATTTTTTTTCTATAAATAATAAGAATTCTTTAATTTATATTTGATTTATATTAAACTCGCTAATTTGATAAAATTGTAAACAAAATAATTGATCATCATTTATTTACGAAAAATTTAGCAAAGAAATAATATTAAATATTATAATCAGAGCATCTTTTTTTAAATACTATGTAAATAATTTATAAATAAACGATACGATAAAAGGAAAAAAACCGCAAGTCTCATTATTCTATACATAGTTCATAATAATGATAAATATTATCTACATAACCCGAATTAATAATTATTAATAGTAATATGATAAAGTATTAAAGTAGATTGCACTAATTATTGCCCAATGTAATTAGTAAGTATTTTCTTACCATGCTACTTTTGGTAAGAATAAAGCTATTAAATTATATAATTATATAAAAATAAATAAACATATAAAAATATATTGTTTTGCGAATAACAATCTTAATTATTTTACATAAATTATATTTATAAAGGACGGATGTGAAAATTATTAATTATCATATTTATTTAATTACTATTTTATCCACTCAAATAAGTAAGCCTCATCCTTACTGAATGAAAATACCATACGATTATCCGGCATTATCATTATATGTGCTACATCAGCGTATCTGTATAATGTTTTAAAACAAACATAATCACCTAGCTATCTTTTCTCCTTGCTTTCCTACTAACCACGCATCATTTTAATATCCAATAATCGAAAGATACAAACGATCATTATGCTTCGTAAATCCTATCCAATTTAAGTAAAAGTAACTCTAAAAGCGAGAGCGTACTTGCTTCATACAAGCTTTACGCCATGGCTCTCCTACTTATCCGAAGATCACCTAGCGTCACAAGAGCACTCGAAATGCAATTCATCTTCTACGCTTCCTACGTCTACTCTTCCACTCGTTCAGACGATCGTACTTGTGCACGGCTCGCCTAACGAATTCTTCGAGATTCGGTGTGAAACTGATCGTCTTGTCAGCGGAACGCCCGAAGTCGAGGACGCTTGGTATCACCCACGGGAAAACAACCGCGGCTACGCCGATCATGCCGGCTGCCATTGCGGCGAACGGTGCCGCAGCGAGGCTGAAGAAGCCATAACTCAACGGATTTAAAAAGGAAAAGTACGTAAAAACCGAAGCTATGGAGTTCAATACATTGCCTGGAGACAAATCATCGTCATCGTCATCGTCATCGTTATCGTCATTGGACAACGATCCTGAAGCGTCTGATGACAAAGATGGACTAGCTATGCTTGATGAACCGGGCTTAACAGCGACACTAGGCCGGCTGGGAAGACTCGGCAATGCTGGCAATGCTGGCAATTGCAAGGAACCCGGCACCAGAGCGTTATTGGACTGACCCTTCACCGGGCCAGGTTTGACTAAATACGGGGGCAATTCCTCGCCAGACACGGAATTTTCGGAATCGATACTTCCGGCGACAGATGGCCCGCTCGCGGAAGCGACGGCAGCTGGTGGATCGACCGCAGAACTCGACGTGTCATCGCCGGGACCCGCGTCGATGGACGATCCAGCAGGGATCGCCGTCACTTCCGCGTCCACTAACGGAACGCTCGAGCCAGACACGCTGATCTGAGTACCCTGAAACACCTCGATGGTCGACACTCCCGAGGATTGAACGGGATCATTCCATTGATTTGCGATCTCATCAGGATCTTTTTGGGAATCGTAATAATTGTGCTGACCCGGTTGCGGTGCCTCGAGTGGGATAGAGCTATACGTTCCAGTTGACGCGGTTACATAACTGTCTAAAGAGTCCAACTGGGAAAGATCGGTGAACGCCTCGGCATATTTCTCGCTCTCGTCCGCGTCACTCTGCGTCGCTAACGAGGTCTGCTGATCCTCCGTGATCGCCGGTGCGCCACTTGGCGTGAACACGTTCGTATTCGAGACATGCGAATTAACGATTATGTTCAGATCAGTGCACCCTTCCTTGCTTTGAATCGTATTGTTCACTCGGGTGTAAGTGTTTATCATGATTGTCGGACATTTTTCGCCAGAGGTGGACGAAGAAAGGGTATCAGTCTCCTGTTTGGAAGGCTCCTTTTCTTTGTCCTTCTGGGAAGTGAACATTATGTGAACATTGGGTCTCTGAGCCAAGGGCTCCGAGGAAGACTCTAAAGAAGCTGCTTGATCGATTGCTGTGTCTGTTTCAGGCGATTTTAATTGTGTCACGGTTACATTTGGCTTCTTCAAGCCATCATTCAAAATATGAACTACTGTATTCTGCGTCACGTGTGTCAAAGGGTTGTAAACGGTCTTGTTCCGCAGTGACGCCACATCGGACCAGGAGGAAGGAATAAAAGTAGCAGAAGAATTCAAAGAATCTGTTGTGTATTGAGGATGAGCGATTGAACTCGAATTTGACCATTGGCTCGGATAGTTCGCGTCTATTTTATCGAAATCTTGATTCGGGATATCCTGAAGAACGACCGTTTCATAATTGTCGACGTAAACGTTCAATGGACGATTAGGTTCCAAGTTTTCATAGATTGATTCGACCGGCTCGATCGGTTTGTCGTCATTGTAATCAGAAAATTGCGTACTGTTCGGAACGATAGACGGTACCTTCAGCCAGTGAATGATTTTCTTCACACTGGAGTCGAGGATCGGGTCCATATGATCAAAATAATTATTTGACGCCAGAATTGGCATTCCGTCAGCACTCGAAAGGCCCGACTCGTGACTCGAGTCCTCCAAAGACGAAGTGTACTTTTCATAATTGTACAGATCCTCGAGGTCCTGAAGTGCCGTGTTTGGCCAATTCTTCGAATTGTATTGAACAGGCGTATCGCCGTTCCCCTTTTTATTCCCACCACCGACTTTCTGACTCGGCGACTTCTGAGCGGACGAAGAGTGGCTGTTCTTCGTCGGTTTGGACGTCACGCGATTCAAGCCGACGGGCTTCCTCGCAGTTGTTCGCGTAAAATGGCCCTTTGCTGACTGTCTTAATTCAGCACTGATAGAACCAGCGCCGTTGTCATTCTTCAACTTTGTATTTAATACGCTACTGGCGTTCTGCCGATTCGAAGTCGAGTATGGATATCGTAGCTTAACGAAATTTCTATGGGACGTACCTGCGTTCTTGCGAGGAAACGCAGATGGTCGATCGTCAATTTCAGATTTCGAATTCGGGATCAAGGTCGTCTCCGTGCCATGCGCCGATCTTCTTGAATTATTCAAGCCGTCGTCGCGCTGGTTGCCGCCAATGCGGTGAGAAGAATCATTGATGACACCCGGTTTCGAATTTCCGTGCGAAATCACGATCGAGTCTACATTTTTACGAATCGAATTACGATTTCTGTGAATAGCAGCCTCTATCTGAGAATTACTCGGAATCTTTGCCTTCGCTGTTTGCAAGGAAGATCTATTTACATCCTGCTCCAACTTCCAACGTGATGTCTCATCTTCAATACTCTCATTCGCGAATGAATCAGACCTAATCGAACTCGACTTCCGACGATTTTCTGCTGCGACAGAGATATCGTCATTTGTCTTCTGGAGAGCAGATGCATGAGTTGCTAAGAAATCATTTCCTGTTGAATACAAGTACCGCGTCTGACCGACCGATTCAAGATTTCCATTCGGAGTCACTCCAGATTTCAATCTCTCCGAATACTTAGTATTCATCTTACCGGAATAATTCGTTCGAATGACTCTTACATCGGGGCTAAATCTCGTCCAGCCTATCTTTTCGTTCGGAATTGTTTTGGAATTGCTAGAGGAAATATGAGGCGAAGATCCGTCTACCTTGCTCGATTTTCGAACATTGGCAATTTTCGTGATTTCATCTAACACATCCGTCCTTGGAAAATGTGAAGGAGCGTCTACCGCTCTAAATTCAGGCATCGTCCAGATGTCGTCGATCTTGGAACGACGAGCGCTGAACGATCGCGCCGTCGCGTTCGGGACGAAATCGCCCGCGCGTGAACCGACTTCGTTATGCTCGCGCGAAGAATCAACACTATCGCGGAAATGTGTGATATACAACTTTCTACTACTTCCGGAAGTCCCTGTATACCTGCTATCGTCTCGAACAATGTCGTGTGACTTGCTCGAAACTTGGATGCTTCTCCATCCCGCGTCGCTCCTTTCTATCATCTTCGCTTGCGACGCCGCGCCTAAAAAAAGAAAAGCGTTTTAGTTTTAGGTCTTACACGGGGATTCTAATGACACAAACCTGCCGACACGCAACGTCGACAAAGCTTGCGAATAATGCGCTAATAGCCAAACACGTAAAATCACTATCCCGTTACAGCACGAAGGTTTCTCAATGCCTTAATTCGAGCGACTGCCAAGTTAAACACTTCCGTCTTAGGAAATTCGGTTTTGCAAGAAAAATGCGGGTGGTAACGTTAATGCACGAGAAGCAGCGACGTAATTATGGCGTCGCGAAGAAGGCAAGTTGTTATCCGACACGCTACAACAATTGATGCAATTGAATAATTACGCGATTGGTGCCTCACGTGCGTTTTCTCCATAATTGGAACATTGAACGCAAATTTAATCCTTTTGAAGAAGAAATGAATGACTCGTTATTACATTGAAAGAGAGAAATACAATTGAGTATTACCGTCGTAAATACAAATCTACCGAGTAAAACGCAAAGTCGGGCTATTGTATACTACTAAGTACTAATCACTATTTGATCATTCTCTGGGTGCCGCAATTAAGATGCATTAAAAGATAACAGATCTGCAATTGAATTAGCAATTGAATAAGCGCGGTTCATTGGCTACGATTGCACCGCGAAGAAAGCATCAATTTCGTGTTTAGAAAATCGTTTCCTGCTGCCAGCTTGTCACGTTGCACCGCTTTTATTGCTAAATAATCGTTTCGTTGCACCGATCACTTCCGATCGCGTCATAGCGTTATATATATCGTAATATAATTTTCTGTAGGATACCCACCATTCTGAGGTCTGGTGTCGCCCGATCCTGCTATCAGCAGGACCACCACGATCTTTAACAGCTGCATCCGCATTTTCGCACTGAAACAAAAATTCAGGAAAAATTTTAAAATCAGATTTATAAGAAAGACTATGGAAAATTAGTTACAAATGCTGGGACTACGTTCTTGAGGATGATGCGCGACGAATTGTAAAAAAACAAATGATCCCGCGAATCGAGATTTGCGAGGCTAGAGGCTGTCCTCGACACGATGACCTACACTCAAACGCTGAACCTGATCTTGAGCAATAAACTAGCTCTCGGATGGATCTCTCGTTGCACTATGTCTTCGGGACAACTAGTCAACAGGAAGAGAACTTACCGGTCGCAAAAAAAAAACGATCTTGCGTGATCGCTAAAGGCGCAATTGCGCGGCACGTACGAGAGGAAAGAACGACGGTCGGAAGTGCGTGGAGCAAGCGGAAGTCGAGGGTTTTAATTTTATGACCGACAAAGATGCGACGCTTGCGTTAATATTCATGAGAATGGACACGCATCAGTTATATTGCAAAAATTTCTACCTGTACTATATGTATACTTATATTTCAACAATTGCTCTTACGATAATTCGATGATATGTGCTTTATAAAACGAATACCAATTAACCGAACATTATTCACTAATTTATTGTAGAATGATATTAAGCAAAATGGAAATGATTTAATTATCTTTGTTTCCCTTTCTTTCGCTAATTTAATTCTTGTTATTTTACAAATAAAATCGTAAATGTAACCGATGATGTAACAAATAAGTTCTCGTATTTATACATATATAAGACACTAATTATTATATTATTATTGAATTTATATATGAAACAATGCCAAAATTGATAAATGATAGAGATATAGATATTTGAATCAAGTATTCTTTATAACTGTGGATTTTCAATAATTATGATACATATGATACAAAAGGAAGAGAGATTATTTTCTCAAAACTTCTCCCAAATATTAAGAATTTTATAAATGTATCAAACAAAACAGTTACAAAACATCAAAAAATTCAAAATACATGCAATCGTAAATGGTTACTAGTGACGCAATTGTCGAGACAGTTGATTCTGGCGAGTTTACTGCGCGACGTGAATTTTTAATCATCGATTTGTCAACTAAGGTCTATTGAAAGCATATTTGTATTCGATGCTCATTTCCGATTGTTCCAATCGTCTATGCACGCGGAATGCGAACAATAAGATTACTTTATCATTGACGTAAGTTAAGCATTCATCTGCACAATAAAATTCAGAAAATTTCCGTGCTGTTACATTAGGAGTTTCTAAAAAAGATTTTTATTTGCAACGTAGATAAAAATTTTTCTCAGAAACTCCTTAAAATTCAAGTAAAAACTATAACTGTAAGAATTGCCTCTGAATAAGAATCATAATCAATAAATATAAATTAAACATTTATGTAAAAATATTTCTATAAATTAAATATATAAATATTTTAATTCGAAAACTATACATCATGCAGATAAAATAATACTTTAAATATCGTCTCTAGTGGTCACGGGCGCGCAACAGCGAGGAGGGGGCTGACCATAAACGAACGGAACGTTCTTTCTCCAGCATTGAAATCTCCACCGAAGGTTTTAACGAAGACTTTCAGCCTCGGCCTGAAGAAGCCAATGCACTGTAAACCCTACATTAACATGAATTCCCGTGAATGGAATTTTCTAACGATCACAGCTGATTGTCACACGGGTTTTTTTTACCGTTGCATTTTTTTTCATTATTATATTCGTGTCCGCTAACGGTACCGAACCGGGCGTCGATCTTCTTCGGGCGTCCATCGTATGTGACTCCGCGTCGTACATCTCGGGGAACCGTGCGAGAAGACCGACAAGACATTATTCCATCGATAGAATAGCCGTAGAATCCGACGCGTGAATTCTACGAGCGGGACACGTACCGTTAACCATTTGAATGTTTCTTCACGAACCAGAAAACCGCTCGCAGGCTCTGTTGAGTTGCAAACAATCTTGTGAAGAGATTTATCATTGAACTGAATGAATTTATCAAGTAATATATTAATCAGCCGCAATATTAAATATATTAATTTCATTGTAAAGTATAAACAAAAGAATTTTAAATTTGACGAGTTAGATTTAATTTTCAAATACCATCAAATTTTTGGGGGCATTGTATATATGAAAATATGTAATTTAAAATTAATAATAAATGAATTAAATAACAAAATTATTATTTACCACATTTATAATAATTATTACGTGTAAGATAAATGTTTTTATAAAAGATAAGATCATTATAAGAATTAGACAAGAATTTCGATTTGGATATAATTATTTGAATAAAATCGATAGAAAGAATTATATTTTTTTAATGAATTATAGAACCGTTGTACGCAATAATAATTGTTATTATTCATGCTCTTTTTATTTACGCACTGACTATTTTCGGTGGCGAGCATGGTAGCAATTTTCTGTAACATTCTAGCGTAAATAGACGCAAATGCATTTACGGGAAGCTATTCACCCCTCCCCAATACCTAATTTGACTCATTCGATAACAAAATTTAAAACTCAATCAATAATAAATTAAGATTATAATAAATAAGGGGAACGATAATACAATACTTTGTAAATTTATCAAATGTATCAACAAAATATTACTTCTTTCTGACATTTTTATAAATTTTATATCACTGATAAATGTTTAAATAAAAAAATAGAAACAGTTCAAAACGTATCGATGGTCTGATAAAGGGAATCGCCGAAGATTATTCGTAATATTCCCGAGATTGCTGCAAGAACAAGATCCCCGTTTCCGGAACGTTGCACGCCAGCGGAAAAGATCGCGCGCAATAAAGATACGCTATTTAACAAACAGATTTGCGCTCTAACGAGCGCCGAACATCTATCGCCGCTAGAATTAGATCACGGCGGATAAGAAATGAAACGTGACAAGGCATGAAGAATGACAGAACGATCGGCGCTAAGAGCACGTCTCTCGATCATCCGGGTCAGTAAATCGCATTAACTTCGACGCGACCAGATCGGATCTTATTCGGAGAAGTAGATACGCGGCTGGCTGTATTATGGAAATCAGATATGCCTCCACCGTGACCGTTTCGGGCAATAGACGTTTTTCACGCAAAAGTGCTCTCTTATTGATCTCTATTTTAACCCACATTAATAATGATAATGCTTGCTACTTCGTTATCTCGAAAGATGCAACGACTAACTTTTCATCGGTATGAAGCTTTCATTATGGGAAATAGTGTTATTGAAGCGTGAAAAACTAAATAATTCAATGACAGAGAGAGAGAGAGAGAGAGAGAGAGAGAGAAGAAAATTGAAAGTATTCATACGTAAGAGAAATGTAACGACTATTTTTCTTGTACACGTGAGTTTAATCTTATACCGGAACTTTAATAATTTTGAAAAATGTTTCCAAGATAAAAGAGTGATATCTTTAATATATCTGTGATATATTTGATGCCATGTTTCTTTTTATTAGAAATCAGATTCTAAATTTTAATTTGGTATTAAATTAACAAAGCTTTAATTCTAAAGAGATTTCAAAAGTTAAAAATTTTTTAACTCTAAACTCATTAAACATCTTGCCATCTTCCATCAACGTTTGATCCGGTAGAAATAGGTCAGTAGCATATTAATATAATCGGTGCATTCATTTTCAAATCTCTTTTGGAGCGTAGCATATAAATTCCAAAAGTGCTCCTATTATCTTTAATCACCTAATGAGACAATATAGTAAGACCGTGCAACACGATTCAACAAGTGTAACATAACGTAATGATGCAAAAAAAGAGAAACAGGAAGAAGAGCAGTGAGCTCTTCACGAGGAAGTAACTGCGAGTTGTAGCGCAATGAAATAGATACAAGTGTAATTTATAAGCGATATTATATCTTGAACATGAACCGTGCAATGCTGTTGTTCGTTTTTGTATATCCTTATAATATTCCTCATTTACATTTCTCAATAAGATGATATCTTTGCGCATTTATTAAATTCGTAACCGTTATATAATTATAAATGCGGCAATTCATAATTAATTATTTTGAATAAATCCCGTTATTTTACTGTTCGTCATTTTTAAAGCAAAATTTTTATAATATTGCATTTTGTGATATTGCATAATAAATAAATGGTATTCATTCAGGCGGTTGCATGTTAAAATGCAATTGATATTTTTTCAAGAAAGAAAATTACAGAATATCAATGCACGAGCTGACAATTGCGGATAAAACTTTAGTCAGTTAATAATCAACATTCAGCTGAGAAAAATTAAAAGGAGTACTAATCGAAATCATTAAAGATATTGTGAATATTAAATTACATTTTTATATTTATACTGACTGTATATCCTTGTTTAGATTTTTTTTAAGAACAAGCCAATTATTATTTTATTTATGTAATATCCTTCAAAATAATTACATTTGTGAAAATATTTATTTAAAAAATCGAGGATAAAAGCAAATTTTTATATAAATTCGCATGATTCAACAAATTAAATATGCAACTTGGAATATTTAATGATTGTCAGAAATTATCAAAGTCTTACCTATGTTTCAAATAAATTGATGAAGCATGAAATCACTTCAAACGCGATCGCCACACACACCCGACGATCTCGCGAAGCGCACGATCGCGGAAATACGCGAAACGGTTTTTACCGTGCACCACCGATCCCGCGCGTTAGCCCTTCGACGACCACCTGTTCGAAAGAAAAGAAGAGATACCACTGAAAAAAGGCCGAAGCGCTTAGAGCAAACTCCGGAAACCGAGCCGGGTACCGCGATACTCGAAAATTCGCGACACGAGAGGAAGGAAAAGAACGGATCGCGATGTCGCGACACCGGACGAAGCAGACTGAAGCGAGGAAGAGCGTCGGAAGACGCGTGTCGACTACCCGGACGATGTTTCGACAATGGTGCACGGCTGACTGGCTGTCCGACAAGTCGTGCTCGCGTACCCAGGTTGGAGAAGGTTGGAGAAGGTTCGTAGCGGGCCGAGGAAGAGGGTACGGTGCACGCGCGCTCGCCTAGCCGTGAGGAGGCAAGCCGAACGAAGGTGGAGTGCGCCTGGCCGGCGCGGCGCGCGCGGGCCTTAGGACCCGTTATACCCGACGGTGCTACGAGATCCGCCCGAGTTGAACAACCTTCGCTCGTCGCCCGTTGTCGTTATTGCCAGATACCACGCGTGTATGCTAAGCGCGAGCGAGAGAGGCTCTTCCCGCCGCCGCCGCCGCCGCCGACGACGATCGATGCCCGAAGTGGGTGAACTTGACGTACGGTGCACACGGCGATACGGTATCTCTCGAATGCCTCGAGCGGTCCCGTATCCGGAAGGGCCTGCTTTTAAATTCGATTTGTTTCCTGCGAATATTGAGTCCAAGTGTATTTAAAGATAATTGCTTGAAGAAGCACCCTGGAGATACAAATCCAATCGTATTGAAACGTAAAAAGATTCTCACAATCAGCATTTTTATCAATCGAAAATGAAGCGATATAAAATGATAGAAAGCTATATTTTCTATAAATAAGAATTACATAATGCGAACGTAATTTGAAAAAAAAAAAAAACTTTATACCCCCAATCATTTCGAGCATAGAGTCGTAATTCTGGAAGGAAAATAGAGAACCCTTCGGACACTTTTTTGAAATCAACGACTGAAAGTCGAGTTGACTTAAATATCGGGCATAACATAATTACAGGCAAAATGGCGACGTCGAATCTATAATAGATAAGGAAGTCGACATTCGTAGATCAGGAAGAAAAGTGAATAGCCGAACTTTCACGATGTGGATGCTGATATCGGTATCAGTATCTATGCGCGTCCGTGAAAGTTATAATATTCACTTCGTTATACGGTGCAATAAGCATCGCAATGCTCCAGATAGAATTGACGCATAACAACAGAATGCGTTCATATTTTCTTATTTGAAAAATATTCATTGACATTTTCAACATCAATCAAAACATGCTTAGGATTTTCAGACTGGAAGCGAAATTTATATTTTCATGTAAAAATTAAATTATTTTTACGAAAGGACCTTTATCTTTTCAATACTGTACTTTTATGTAAAATATTATAAAAAATTGTAATAATACAACAATTTAATACAAAAAATACCGCGGAATATATGAAAAATAAAGAAGTTTTTTTTTACGCATCTAGATGGAATTTTTTTTAATCATTTTCATTACGTCAATTAAATAACAGCCTTACCAAAATTACAAAATTCAGATTGGATAACGTTACCAACAAGAATTGTGTCAGCCAGAAATTACTGTTAGTTGATAACGTTGAGCAACTTTGTTCCAGCCCATCTTTAACATCCTGCACACATTCTGACAGCATGATGAAGGGTTCACGCTATCGGTGATGAGGCGATGCGTGATGCTAACTGATGGTTAATTCAGGAAGCAATTTTTCCTGAATACGTTGGAATGTAAGCGAGTGTCGACCACGAAGAGAAGCGCATTCCAAACGATAGAGAAGCCGAAGTCGAAGAACAAAACACGATGTTGACCTGAATCGGGATCCAAAAAATCGATGAGGGAGGAGAATCGACGCGCGATAGAACATCACCCGAGTGACGAAAGACGCCGATGTGTTCTATTGGGCTTGACAGTTTCCCAGTGCGTACCAGTGATCCACTTGTCGCGTCGTAACGCATAATCAGACACTTGCTGATTCGCGGAAAAACATTTGCTTCCGTCGCGCCACGCACCTCTGAAATCGCTCCGTCGTAATTTTACAAAAAATTTACGTAACACTCACGGCACTCGTATAATCACAAACAGGCTTTTTCTTCGTAATAATAGCAAAAAATTCGAATGCGTTATCTCAGTTAGTAAGGATACGCTGAATTACGAGTTAAGTGGTTCAACCACCATCTGCGTTCGTGAAGTAGAATAATAAGCAGAGAAAGGACAAGTCATGGCATTTAGCAGCAAAAGAGCTGCTCGTAAATCTTCTTATTTTTTTCACTTACTTCTACTACATACCCCATGATTATTATTCCGAAAGTAACTTTAATAGGAAAATGTCCATTCAACGCTCTGTAACTCTGTTTATCATCCTCTCGCGCAAGTAATACTTATTTCAAACAAAGGAGGAAATTGAGTTACATTAATCTGAAATTAACAAATGGAAATTATTTTCCGCGGCAGTTTTATCAACGATAACAATTTCTAAAATTAGTCATTCAAAAAATTTCTCAAAATATCTCGTTACATGGAAATGATTTTTAAAGTCTATATATTTTCTTTTTTTGATAAATAAAGATGCTGTAATTTATGGAAGAATCCGTTGAAGGTATCAAGTTTAAAAGCCAAAAAGAAGCAATGACAAAACCGGACCCGGAAGGTTCGTAATAACCGAACGTGCCGGTCGGCTGTCCCAGAATCATCCTCCGCCGCCTCGGCTCTTATGTGGGACATAGCGGCACTTCTTGCGGGCTTAGATACCTTCGCCGGCTGACAGCAAGTGGAGTCGCATCGACGTCATCGCCAGGGAACCATTTCTGAATTAATTTCTACGCGAGTGTGCACGTCTCGGACCTAGATTAATGCCTAGCTGAATGTCTCTCGTGATGGAAAACGCGATCAAATCACCGGTTGACGGTAAGATGACGTATGCTAATATGAATTGCAAATAACGAATACTTTAGTTCATCGCTCGGGCGCTTGATAAACAAGATAACAGCTTACGTTATGTAGCAGATCGGTTGTAAATAGGTTGGCGAGAAGCGTTGAGAAGCAATGAGATAATAATATGGTAATTAGAATTTGTAATGAAGCGAGTATTCATATTATGTTTAGATTTCCTTGTTTTCTTTCGTGAAAACTTCTTATATATTTTTATCAAGCCGGTGACTGCATTATTGCGTAATAAACAATTAATCATGCTTGAAAGCTGGCTTCAAATGCACGTACGAACGTTGATATATTGGCAATTTCTATATAGCTTCCTAGTTCGTTGAAAAACAAATGGAAATGAATGATTCCTTTCGCTTTCCTTTCTCGTAATGCTTTATAAGCATCTTATTATTATTTATTATTATTACATTATCCAGTACCTTTGATTATGTTTTCCTTATCAATATAGACGTATATGGTAAGAGGAATTGCTCTTGAGTAATTTTCACCAAACACATTCGTCTTATGCCCACATTCATAATTAAGATGTCCAATGGGTTTATTTAAAAATGATGAATTATAATGACGATGAATCACAGCGTGATCTTGTAGTTTGTTTTATATTTACCGTGCCATCACACAAAATCATCCGTAACATTTCAATAATAATGTCGCTGTCGTTGTTCAATAGCCGAAAGCAAAATTGCATAACTCTAAGACATTAAGTAATAAAAATTGATCGTTACATTTTTCGCGAATAAATTTTATTTTTTTCATTAATTATAAAAAATTATTAATTTATTAAAATCGTATATTTTCCTTTTTTTTTGGGATGTAAAAATTTAACACAAAATAGCCAATAATAAAATAATTAACACAAATATTTTTCTCGATCTAATAAAGTTAAATGTATTCCTCAAATAAATCTGTTAAATTTTGTAACGTACGGCTATTTATCGAAATTGATAAAAAAAACAGAATATATTCGATATTTATCATATACAGCACGCCAAATATTTTACAGTGACAAGAAATCAGCTGGCGTACGGCCTTGGCGCCTTTCTGCAGCGAACAGCCAACCGTCTTGCACACAAGGTCATGGTGCTGCCATTCAAGCTGGTACATAGCGGCGTTTGCTGCTATCGTGTTATTATCGTGTTATTATCCTTTCGAAAGGAAAGGGGATGCTGGATAGCTCAGTGGTAAAGCGGTCGTTTGTTGAGCGCGAGAGATTCCTGCCATCCAGCTATACGAGGAATTTTTAGAATGGAAATTTATACCACCAATATAATGAAACGAGAATCACAAATCTCAATGAAACTGGGTAATAAAATCAATCTTACAAATCTGTGGAGTTGTACATTCTAACAGAGAATGGAGCTCCGTAGTAGAAGAGAAAGAAGAACAAGAGAAGAAGAAAAATCCCTTCTAGGAGATGAACAGTTCATTCCATGTACACAATCGAGCAATTATTATTTTGCTCAATTAATTAAAACCATGATTCAACTTTGTAACAAACTTTGTTTATCGAAGCAAATATTTTAGCAATTTGTTATTTTATTTTAAGAAAGATTTGAACCAATAATAAAATTGAAAATTAATTTTTTTATTTTCACACACAATCAAATAATTTTATTAATTAAAAAACGAAAACCTCTGTGACATGTTTATTTTTTATTAATAATACGTGTGTATGTACTTCATGGTATTTATACGTCCGAAATACGTTACGCGTGATGAATTTTTATTATATATGTACATATCCGGACGATCCATCGCATCTTAATGAACTGCTAACTCGACTTTATTAATCATATCGTATTGGATGGCGTCAGAGTACAGATATTATTTTTGAATTTTTCGCTTATTAACAGATCGAGGATGCGGAACGGATCGGCGTTGAATAGGACAGCGTCGCGACGGGTTTAATTAGCAAATACTATCACAATTAAGTCTGTATTTTAATACTTGTCAGCTGCATATATCGATATTTATATATCGGTTGTTAAAACTCCTTGCTGTTCTAGATTTATCCGTATTGCTGTATTACGAGACGTCGTGTGCGTCGAGCGGTTCGTAGCTTAACACGATCGTATTTTTTCAACATTATTCCTCTGTCACGACGTAGTAAAGTGCACATTGCGTGCAAGTAAGGTTGGAAATGTACACGTGAAGTACCGTGCGATTATCGTGTTCTAATGATTAGTACGCGCGATCATAATTAACCGTGTTTTCACGTGTGAGTCTTGTGTGAGTATCGTGAGCGAAGAAACAGCAATAGAGAAGCAAGAGAGGAAGAAAGGGCTCAGAAAACATCGAGCGACGATGAAGCAACAGTGGAGTAAACAATATATTATTTATTATTTTTGTTTCTTAAATTAATCGTTTTTATGTATATCACAATTTATTGGAATAATTTATAATTATTTAAAGTAAAAATAATTTTTATTTTCAATTTTAAATGTCATTAAAAGTTTTATTAGGAATTTATACTTACGGAAAAAAGTTTTAATTTTTAAATTATGTAATTATTTCTTATTAGATATATACTTAAAAGATAAATAAAAGATTTTGCGCAATAATTATTTTTAAAAATATTAATTATTTTAAACGTTGCTGTAACTTGGATTTTATATGGGTTAATGTAATGTTACAACTGCGCTGTTGTATAGCTGAGTGTATCAAATTATCTGATGTACAGATTAATGTTCACAAATGTTTTAACCAAGAATTATATATAAACGTTCATCAATTTATATAATTGTATTGTATAATAAATACAATAGACACATATGCAAAGCTCATGAAATAAATCTCATTGTTATCGACATGTTATTAATCAGTTTAGTGATTTATTCATATATTTTACTTGGTAAAGATATTTTAAACAGCAATGAAATTATATAACTTTAATTATCATTACCATTAATTACAAAACACATAAATCATTTTAATTAAAATCATTTTAAGTAATTGTCATGTAATTAATCTTGACACAATGTTCCAACAAGCAATTGCTCGGAAGTATCGACCGTGAATCGAATTATCGGTACGTTGATCATCGCACTAATAAGGAATTGCTCGTTCCAGTGAGCGAAAAGAAACAAAGAAAACCAAATGCGGCATCATCCATTTCAAAAGATGATACTTTCGGAATTTCTGATTATGATAAATGTTAATTCGAACATATAGATCGCATAGGAACGGATGCGCCGCAAGATAAGATAGCAAAAGCGTACGAGAAACGATCCGGTACCGGTATTGAGCAGAAGTGGTACCTAATTGGCACCTCAACTACTGCATCTATTAATCGTGTGCACATACACACATAGAATGAAGGAGAAATCCCGATTAAAGTACCTCCAAGTGAAGAATTTCGCAAAAATGGATAACAAAGAAAAAGACTAAAAGCGAGCATTGTTTGACATTGACATTTATGAAAGATATTAATTGCGATGAACCTAACTGACCGTTATATGCACTGAAAAGAAGCAGTTTGAAATAAAGATTAGAGAAACAAATGCGGCCAGAAATCATTGCTTATTAAATAACAATTATTACAACATTCTAGAAATATCCCAACGTACTTGGTAAAGTTAACAAAATATATAGACATATTTATAATGTGTTGAGAGGAACAAAGAGTCAAGTCTATCATCAGCCATTAATCCTAAGCAAACAGTGAGTCGAGAAAGTGATCGTTAATTATTGTCGAGTTAAACAGCAATTTAAATGGCTTGTTTGTAAACAGTCAGCGTAAAGTCATCTAACAGTGACTTCCTTCATGAAATTCAAATCAAACGATCCACTTCGTTTCCTCTAACGGATTGTTGAATTCTTAATCTTTACGCCTCCAAGTACTTCATTCTCTCACTGTAGAAATTTGTGCTACATCATCGACGTCTCATTTCTCACGTAGGATATAAATTGCATGTAAATGCACAATATTGCCAATTATTCGAAGCTATTTTGCGTTTGATTTTAGATATAATATATATACATGATACAATTGAGATATAATACGTTCAAATTGAAATAAAATATTTTGTAATAACAAAATCTTATTTTTTTCATTTATTTCAACGAATATTGCCAAAAGTGTCGATATCATGTCGAAACCGTGAACACGAATCAATGAAACTAAAAGCCGTGAAACCACAAATATCGCAAAAAAGGTAAAACCACGATGAACGACGAAGAGCGAAGACCGCAAGAAAATAAAATAATAAAATATTAGGACGATAAAATAAACCTTAAAAGTGCACAAGTTTGATATAAATTCGATATAAAAATAAAACATTGCATATGAGTGATCATAATATTTAAGAAAATTTGTGCTAAATATTTAAAATAATTTAAGATATGTTTATGTTTATGTTTATGCATAAATTTTTTTCGAAAAAAAAAATCCTAGTTTGTAAGCCACAAAAGTACATTTGATTCATGCAATATTTAAAATATTTCGTATTTTTAGTTCTTACATTAATTATGATTAACTTACCCCTTTCGTATATTGCGAGTCGAGTCATTAATTTTCACGATCTGCTCTTGGTAGTAATTTTTCGCTGTTTAACGATTTCCGGGAATGCGGAAAAAATTCTGCAACTTCATATCCCAATTCCTTCCGCAATCCGCGATAAGGTAGGCTGCTTCAACCGGCGGGAAAAATGATTGTACGATGATACCACTGGCAACTATTTCTCGTATTTCAACGGGACGTTTACACGGCCGGCAAATTTGTGAGGCGAGACGTCCGATCTGAAAGGCAAGCCTGACATGAAATATTAGATTTAAGGGGCGTTAACGCGGGACGAATATATTGGGAAATATTAACTATATCACGAGCGAGATATTTGCAATTCTTATGAGACAAGTTAGAATCAATCACAATGTTAATTAGTGGCCTTTCTTCATACACAGATGTTACGTAACGATATGTAAAATATCGTGATCGTGATAAACATCTTCAAGTAAAAAACAATGTGTGTAAAGTGTAAAGTGTGTAACGTTTTATTATAATATATTTTACATTTGTTTCATAATCTTTTTTAATTAAAATTTTTGGATAATTTGCAAAAAGTCATGATAAAAATAAATGATGATAATAATATTACAATAATAAATGATGAAAATAAGATTACTAGAAATTTTATATAATTTACTTAGAAATACATAATTAAAAAATCACTTTGTATTCGAAAGATATTTATTTACAATCGATCTATGTTGTGTCACTAGTATGATTGCAACAGATTAATAAATTTAAATAATTTTGTTAAGATTTGATACTTCGATGGTCATTCCTAAAATTGCTATACCGCGAGCTACACATCTCGTTAGAATTATTGCACAAATTTTTGCGAGTACGTACCTTCGAGCCCTCGATTTTTCCAGCCTGTTTCTCGTTCGGGCGATCCAGGGCGCGCGGAGCCTCCAGTTCTAAGTAAAATCCCGTTCCACCTCCCAATAAGATCCAATCTCCTTCGTCTGTTTAAGCGTTATTCAGATGCGCGGAGTGGCGCATCGCGATTAACGTCAGGCTGATTTATCGCCGCTTCAGCGCGAAACTGTGCTACGTCCATCAACACTTCATCTAATAGTTCCTCTTGAATGACCGGTGTAGACACACAAGAACTTAATACCCACGACAAACCGCTTCTCCACACCTGCCCACAGGTGTCCCAATAGATTTCATCATCATAACGCGCCGACGGTCCCCCCCCGGTCTCCGAAAAAAATCAAGAACGTTCGACGATTATGCACACCGGTAGATTCCTCCTCGTTGTACCCCCCGCTTGTAATCCGCTTTTTTTTACCTTCTTTTACCACGCGCATATAATTCCCGCCGCACGTGAGTTGACGAGAGAATCTCGTCGACGTCATTCACGTAATTTTCTCGAAGCCGCAGTTAATCTCGAGTGTCTCGAGTACCTCGAGGTTGATTGCGCCTAAGATCTTAATATCGAGCTACCGCTTTGCCGGATAATTGCTCTATCAAGCGACACGGCAGATGCGGAACATGCTTGCGCCGCGATCTCGATTTTATTTTTCCTGCCTGCACGTAATATAGAGCAGTGCGCCTATTGATCTAGAAAGCTCTCCTTTATTCCTTCAATTGCGATCTGAATTTCCCCGTATCTCCGTATCCTGTCCGCTCGCCGATTTCCCACCGGTAATTCTCTTCGTGCGATCGTTATCGAATCGAAGATCGCCGTATTGTCGATTTTAAATCGTGAGCGCCGCGTCAGGGATTAAAATGTACGCGATAAGGGGGTAAGGCGTTACGTACAATATCAACGGTTGCAGCAATTATTGTAACTGTTGTTGCGCCTTTGTCGTTTCACACGACTGGCATCGCGTAGCACTGCTCCGTGAGAGGTCATTCGTTCTCCGTAAGTATATTCCCATTCTTCTTCAAGGAACGGAAATCCACTTGCACTAATACACCCGGCCCAGCCTCTCGTCGGACGTCATTAGCCGCGGGCCGCGCTTCATCGCGATCGTACTCTTTTTCGTCCGCTTCGTCCCCTTCGATCCGCCGCTTTCGCCGCTCCGGCGTTTCTTGTTCTCGCTCGCCGTGCACGCTTCAGTTGATATCGTGTTTATGACAGCACTTCCGGCCGTGGGATTCGCGCGCCGATCGCTCCAATTTTCCGTGTCGAACAACGTTGAATTTCGCGGATGCCCATTATGCAAATCGGGATCTATAAAACGCGAGTAACGAGTGGACGTTTTCGCGGAATGATATCCTGCCTCCTGTCCACGGTCCGTAAAACGGATCTGCACGTGGGACGGTCCGCCTCTCCACTTGCAACTCCGCCGCTTATCGATATATTCTCGATCCGCGATTATCCTCGATATGGGATCCGCGCGGCTTTCTCCAGCGGTATCTTCGGGCCCCTCTTAATTTACATCGTGCCGGAGGACGATTATTCTCTTGTCTATGCGCTTTTACAAATGCGCTTGGCACGCTTTGTTAGGATAACGGAAATACCTTCAGGCGCGATTTATATACCTGTTATTATATTCTCTCCCTCGACTCTTATGCAGCACGCGCCGTTGAATCGCCGGTTAGCCTCGCGCTGCACGCAGCTCGCCTTTTCGCGTCTCGTTCCAAGCGAGACGTTAGACCGACACTCCGGACGTTTGCAGATGGACGTTTGTTTTTATAAACTCCCTGAATATCTGATAAGTATCTCAAACAATCTGACAACAAGTCGAACAAGTCTATTTCTTCTTCTCGCTCTTGCGCCACACTCCCTTCCGTCTCGAATCTCGTTATTTTTTCACACGATAAA
This sequence comes from Tetramorium bicarinatum, assembly GCA_928718305.1. Taxonomy (NCBI): domain Eukaryota; kingdom Metazoa; phylum Arthropoda; class Insecta; order Hymenoptera; family Formicidae; genus Tetramorium; species Tetramorium bicarinatum. The sequence goes on from OV788327.1 coordinate 17,614,429, forward strand.
AACGGCACGACGCTTCCTGAAACTTTTCCTCCGATCCCGCGCCGCGCGATCGAACCGCTACGAATACAGTCTCCCGTCCTGTTGGTTAAAAAACTAGATTACTTCTTAAGTTCTAGCCTTGGCCTCCGTTTTATTATTCGAGAAATCGAAGCGACGTTTCACGACTGCGTCGTAAACAAGATCTACGAGAACGCTTATTGGTACCTGGAGCAGAACCACTTGGGTGCCGGTCAGGCTAATATCTTCGATATCGCCGAGATTGCCTCTTCTCCGGTACCCTCTCCGCCGCATGCGCCTCTAACGCCGTGTTGAATCCACCGCCGACATCCTCGCTATATTTTACAAGTCTGCTCGAGACAATTTCTCCGGCTCTCCTCCTCTCTCTTTTGCTTTTTCCTCTCATACATTTAGCAGACATGGACGTTTATTGCGCTCACCATGTCGATAGTGTTCTCGATCCTCCTCTTCCTCCAGTGCTGTCGGATCGGTTCCCCTTCGCGGTTTCACGTGGGCATAGGAGGCTCTCCAGGCAGTTACCGATACAACAATTCGATTCCCATGCGATCGATACCCGATACTCCTTACCTCGTCTCCCCTTCGCCTTCCCGATCTCCTCTCTCGGTACGGTTTACTTCGCCCTTTCTCCTCGCTCTTACCGGGTTATCCGCTGCCGCAACGCGCGACGATATATATCATCCGTGTCTTATTAAAAGCCCGCGCGCCGCACGCTTCGACCTGCGACCCCCCGGTCACGAATCCTGTTTCGCGATGTTTCGCTTCGTCGCGGCGATCAGGCCGCGCCGGATTTCCCTCCGACAAGCCGACGTCTCCTCTCCTCATTGTCCTGCCACTGGAATTGCGTCGTCGACATGACGGGCGTAGCCTCATCAACCAAGTTACTCTTCCGCGTTTCTGCGCACCATCCGCACCTCGTCGAATCGAGTTATCGTTCCTCGAAGTGCCCTTTACTCATAGCTTCCCATGTCCCAGTGGCTTCGATTCGAGACTTGATTTTTATGCTTACCAGTCGCTTCGAGACTCCGCGGTTCAACCCCCCGGGCTTTGCGGCTTCGCAGCGTCGTGTTTCCGTCTTCAGCAGTTATCTTGACGATTTACACGCAGTGAGCGGAGTTGAAGATAACATCCGTAATTCACGGATGAACGAAAGCGTGTAATAAGAATATCAGAAGAATTGAGAACAATTCCTGATAAAATCTTCTTTCAAACTCGCACGACTGAGACCAAAAGATCGATGATGTAATCCTCCGTTCTTATCTCGCTGGTTCAGGGATCGGTACTGTTTGCGAAAAGCACGGAGCACTTCTCGCCTTTGTAACGTCTACTCGACGAGCGGCGGAGTACTACCGAGACGAACTGGGAATAGCTTCTCTTTTGTGGTGCAGACAGACTTAATTATGGGAACGTGGCTCCCTTTTGCCTACATCATTCTCGGCCTCGTTCGTTTAGTACTCCTCCTCCCGTGTCATTATGTCGTCGCAGACACTTTCCGCACGACCTCTCTCTCTCTCTCTCTCTCTCTCTCTCTCTCTCTCTCTCTCTCTCTCTCTCTCTCTCTCTCTCTCTCTCTCTCTCTCTCTCTCTCTCTCTTTCTGTCGCTCCTGCTGTCTCTCCCTTCGCACGGTTCATTCAAGGAACAAAAGTTTTCTATTATATACTGGCCCCGAACAATTACGGAGTAATCCGCGTTTCTCAAGCAGACATGACTTAAATATTATACTTCTTCTTCACGATGGTTTCGAAAATGCAATCCATACATTCTTCCTTGCCGCTTAATTACAGGCATGGAATAAATTAACTTTTTTTTTTGCGCTCGAATCGGAAGCAAGAGCTGACCTTACACGATCCTCAGTGGTAGTGGTATTTAAATGAATTAGAAGGAACTTTCTTCTTGCTATTTCTCAAAGTCGTTGGTACCTAAGATGAGTTGTCTTCTTCTTCTTTGGTATTCCGAACTTGTCCGCCAAGGTCGGGACAAAATGGTTATTCGACGATGTGAGGAGTAGTAAGCTTCAACCACCGTCGCGCAGCGTCGTGTCAGTGCAGTTCAGTGTCGGTTTCGTTGACTTCCCTTTCGACTCGAACTCTTCTCCGCCCGCGATGGGATTCTCAAACTTTACCGGGCGCACTTCCCCAGGATGATCTAACTAAACTTCGCGAATGGTGGAATTGTACTGAGGCTAGATGGTGTCGAGCCGCCCCCGATGTAGCTCCTCCTTGCGTTCGCTGCACAGTCGGGCCATTTAATAGTGGGGATCCGGATCCCTTCTTTCGCGCTGACCGGCGGGTCCGCTTGCCTCCTCGTGTCCTTGCTCCAACGCGATCTTGATCCTCGATACCACGAGTGTTCCTCCCCCCTTTATCGCGGTCCCTCTTATTCTCACGATCCTCGGTACTATGCTCCGTTTCTGGCGTAAGTGCGAATCCGTGTCGGATGAAATTTTCATTAAATGCTGTTAATGTTTACAAATGTCCACTACTTTGGAACTTTCTCCGTATGTACCAAGTTTCTTTTAAGCTTAAAAACAATTTAAAAAATGTTCATTTATCTGTATAATAACAACACAAATCTGCCAGATAGTTAGTCTTATTTAATTATAGTTAGATTCTAAGGTATTACTAATTAAATAATTCTGGATTAAAATTTGCAATATCAAAAATTTCAACTAAATTATCTAATATATATTTGTAATATATTAAACAATTTAGTTAAATATACATATATACATACATACATATTGCCAAAAATTACATAATACTTATGAAATATCTTATATACATTTGTATTTAATTTGTATTTAAAAAATAAATTCTGAATAAAACTTAAACTAATTCTGTTTAAGTTCTCATAAATTGTACTGAGTGTGTGTGTGTAAGACTTTTTTATTATAATAATATAATTTCCTTGAAACTTGAAAATAGTCAAGAAACGATTTTTTCTATACATATGTGTAATCAAAAACTGTGTCCTCTAAAATAAACGTTACCTGTCATTACTTTCAAGTTTGCAAATTGCACATCATCGAACGATCTGCAATCGTGTTCAATTTTATCCTACCTATTCGTTTGTCGCCCTAGAACGTTTCGTACGGAAATACGTGTTATTCGCCGTGGGAATTTCTCTTCCAGAGAAAATCACCAAAGTAAAGGTTCCATCTGAAAAAGGGCGTTCTCACGCGAAGCGCGAGCTCGAGTGGTGCTAACATTGGACATTTTCTAGGACGGCGACCTCGATCTCTGCATATGCCGCGTTCCGCTAGAGCGGAAGCGTTGTTCATTTAATACGTGCAAGATCGCTTCTGCGAAAATGTCTTGTACGGGGGTGACGCGGTCCGGAGAAGCGCTAAACATGCAATAGCTGTCACATGCTAAACAGTCGGTGTAATATGGTAATTCTGGAAACAAACAATTAATGCTCAACATGTTTGTCAGTCGAGTTCCCGTTTTCTTTCGTAGCACTCGTGCAACGTTTATCGCACACCATCATAATTCCGCTCTAAGTGGACAGAATTATTCATTACGTACGGTGTTGACCGAAAGTAGGAAAAGTAAATTCACTGCATATTTAAGAGCGGATCTAAATAACAGTAGTTTATCAACGTAAACATCTTAATCGCGGTGGTGTAATTTTGATGATTTATGAGGGCACTTTAATACGGGATTCTCTTAATTTCGCCAAGCAGGGAAGGATGATTCAATCAACTATATCGCCTTAATTACAAAGATTTTAAAGAAATGATAGGAAACAATAACTCAATTTAATATTTTTAATTAGCTTGCTGTTAAATTATCTAATCGGCAAAAAGAAATAAAATCTGTTTTTAATATTGCAAATATACATGCCTATTTAGGTGGTTTTCTTCATTTTCTTTATTAATTGTTTGTGACGGTTCCGTTTTAGCCCGTCTTCTTAATCCTTGCATCGCTCATCCTCAACATGGTTTCGTCGTTTTTCTCGAACTCATCGCACCGCGTTTCTGGACTCCACAATGTTTCTTTTGAATTTGCTACGCAATCTCGTAGGCTAATATCTAATATCGAACGCAATATACTCATTTCTGTTGTACTGAACAGTGATTTTTTATCTCCGCTTGCTTTAAAACACGTATTTTGCTCTCAATTCTTATGTATCTACATGACATCCCGTAAGCAGTCAGATACCGCTACTGCCATATATGTTTCCTCTTGGCAAATCAGTTTTACTAATAAATTATTTTTAATAACGGTACTTGTTAAGCAGATAAAATAAAATCTGATCACACATACATTTCTTTCGAAAAGACGCAAAAAATAGATAAAAATGGAGTAATTAGAATATCTTTCGAGCACACCTGCCGCACGTACATGTTATTCGGATTATCCTGTTTTTCCCCTTCACTTGCATAAATTATGATTTTAATTATATGTCGCGTTTCCTCTACATATATTATCACTCCTTCCTTATCCTTATCAGAGTCTAATAAAATTTTACGATACGGTGAAAGCCGATCCATCACATTTTCCGGTTCCAACGTTAGTATTTTTCAATTTATATTATACTGCTCTTCTACAATAAATATCAATTAAGGTTATTGCGAATGAAAACCGATTGATGGCCTGAATGTAAACGTCTAAGTAGGTCCACGCTTTTCAACAAGTAAGATATTTACCACTTGATCGTACGTAAGTACCTACAACTAATTACATTTTCCCTCTATGCATACAAAGCTCTATGAAAAACATATGTAAGAGGAACATGAGTAAAAATTCTTTCACTAATGCTACACTCAACGATTATTTTTATTATCCCCCGTCGAAGTCTATAAACAATAATAAAATCCTAGAACATCTTATCACACAGTAAAAAAAACATTTTGTATTTGTGTTAAAAGTTTTCTGTGTAGAAAATTTTGTGTTAAATTTGTAACACGGTCGTGTGTTAATTTAACATATCGTCGTTGTGTTACTTAAATTATTCTATATTAAATTAATATTAACCTTTTTTAAGAGTTAAAATAACACAATTTATATGTAAGTGCATGAATTCTTGGTGACATATTTTATATGTTAAAGTAAACAGATGAATTGTGTTACTTTCCTTTTTATAACAATTACCATGTGTTAAATTGACATACCTAATTCTTATGTTATTCATCATAAAAAGATCAAAATCAAAAATAGATACTTCTCTCAAATGTTAAAATAACATCTTATCTTAGTTACGTTTAACATTATACATATGTCAATTTAACAAACTTTGATTTCTAACAGTGTCCAAATGTTAAGTTTTTGTGTTAATTTTTTATATATTATTTTTGTTACTTTTTAACATGTTTGCTTTTGTTTGCGTTGTGTTAAATTAACACAAAAATTTGAGTGAAGTAATTGGGACATGTAAAATGTGTTAAATTTAACACAAAATTTTTTACTGTGCAGATTTTTGCAGCATTTAACAATGTCTGATTATCGCTTCAGTTATCAAAAACGCTCAGATCAACGGTCGCTTGATCTGGCATTGTAGTACTTTGCGACATAAAATTTACCAGGTCAATTGTATGCCAATTGTCGTTTGCGACTTTAGAAAATGCAGGATTAATTGTCACGTCACATACGCTCTAAAAAGCGCGTCACACACGAGCAGATTTATATATTAAATGTAAACCATTACATTTAGTTTATAACGAATGCTAGGCTCGATAAATTTTACGGGGCAAATCGGTTTCTTAAAAGTCATGCAGCTATTGAAATTACGTCGACAGATATATGCAGAGGCTGCTCCAGATACGTCAGGAATAACGTTCGTATCACGTAAATCGTTAATTATAATATTCTGCAGAAAATTAAGAAATCTCCACTGTAACGAGAAAGCGTTCTCTTTTTCTGTCGTAGAAAATATTCGCGAAACGATACTGAATGCGCGTCGTAATAGCTCTATATTACTTACGCTCTCCGCGCTAATGGCGAAAATAGATATAATTAACCGGGGGGATTACACGTTAAACAATCCATTGATATGAAACGCTTCTGCGCTGCGCCGCAACCAGGAGATCAGAGTAGACCCGACAGCGCCCGTCGCGCTCCGTAACGCGAGGCGATTTAGCCTTCAAACGATCTGATTAGAGGAGGAGCGCGTACGCATACTGGCCGCATGTATAATTAGGGTAACAATTATGATTACGGTACACGCGCGCGCGGTTGCCCCGAGTTTTACGCGTTATAACGCGCGCCGCGTCGTTTAGCGTAAAACGTAACGACGCGACGTCCTTCCTTCGCAGAGTTTACGACCGATTAAGTAGATTAGCGCGAAATTTACGAGTCTCGTAAATAATAAAAAAAGTGGACATGGCTGCGAAAGGATATCCCGCTTCGTAATACGTAAAAAAGCACGAGCTCTATGCGATTCCATAAAAATTGTATAAATTAAATTCATTAATTAATTAAAAGAATTAATTAAAATATATTATTTATTTAATTAAAAATGCATTAAATAAAAGATAAAGTAAATTTATTATTTGAAAAAAAATGCATCCTTTGACTCTTGCCATTTTTTTAGAGAGGAAATACATCAACACGCTCCTTAAGGACGTTTAATACTTGGAAATTACACATCCCTGGCACGAATGTAAGTAAGATTAATTTTTTCCGAGCTTAAAAACAGAATTAATATTAAAAAAAGAAAACTAAAATAAACTTGGAAATTTGTAATCCTTGGAAAATTATAATATCGGTGATTCCCTGCGAAAAACGCGAGGGAAAACTACGCGTGAGATGATCTTTCCAAGTTGAAGAATTGCTATTCCAAGTTTTAATAAATCGCGTATATCATAAATCATCTCAGGCACACTTATAATACTTTATGGTAGTGGCATATTGCCTGCTAGTTTCTCGGAATAGCTCATGCCAGTACCAGTCAACGATGAAATATAATGTGTATGAAATTATGAAGAGGATACATAAGGACCGAAGTGGAAGATAATAATAAAGTGTATACAGTTGAGCGGAAGGTAAACGGTATTGCGGTATTTCATAATGCCGAAATAATGGTCTCTAAATTTCCTTTTATTCCATCGCGATCAAAGATAGTCAAGTGCGATCGAAGTTTATTGCGAAAATATCGCGCACGCATGATTTAAAAGAGGGTGCGCTTATCAATTGGGACGCATCTCCCGCAAAGAGAAGTCAACTCATTAGAATATTCAACTGGAGGCTTTTAAAATCTAAAGATTTTTTAAACAAATTTACTTTAATTTTTTCCTTCTTCTATTACGCTTCTATTTACGTTCCAATAAAATACATAAAAAAATTCTACAATTTTCAAAGCTTTCACAAAAATGTGCATTTCGGCAAGCTTCGAGATTCTTACAAATCTCGTGTAACTGCTGGATAATTTCCCCACAATATATCATATTCTTTTTATTCTATTTATTCCACATATAAATTTTTAATGATAAAATATTTATATATATATAAATAACTTTATATACATATACACAAGTTTAATTCAAGATAATTGCACTTTAATAATCGTTAATGAATGTAATCAGGCGTTGAAAATGTAGTCGCGGAAATTTGACCGCATTTGCGTAATAATACGAGATTAAAGTGCGAAGAGGATGATGTTGAATTTCCGGTTTCGTGCCGTTTACTTAATGAGGTAACGGGTCACAAACTTCCAAATTGCCTTTTAGAATGGTAACGGAAGTCTTTCACCTCCCTTGGATGAGATGGGCTTGTCACGAATAAGCGAAACTATTATTTTTGCCGTTCTACTTTTCGACGATTGAGGCATGGTCCGGAACACCCGCTATATTTTGCCAGTATTCATAAGTTTGGAACAGGATGATAAACGTATCATCATTTTTTCATGTGTACACCATCTATATAAAAAACATTAAATTAGATTACTATTAAATCAACAAAATTTGCAATTTTTTAACAAAATTGAAGTGAATTTTTTTGTAGCCACAAAGTCAAAGATTTTCGTTCACGTTAAATGTTGAACGTTTGTGGTTTCTGATAAGAGATTAAAACTAAAAAGCTTTTCATGAAATAAGCAGCAAAATAAGCTTTTTAATTATATAATAGAAAAAATAAGTAAAAAAGTTATTAAAAATTACATTAATAAGAATTATTAGTGAAAAAGTAAGTCAATGGATAACATGTATGTCATTTATCAAAATTGCGAAGGTATTAAAATAAATTTATAAAGAAAAACGAGAACAGTTAAATGACAATATTCTGTGCCTTAAATTTATTTATTTACACGTAAATATATTATATATATAGGTATATATATTATATATCACTGTTTCTTGTCGCGTTATATAACTTTTGACATTTACATGTAAATCAGCTAAATATATTTTCTCTTCTATTCTCATCGCTCACACTAAAGCGGCCCATAAACAATATTATTGCATAATATTTCCATATTATATAATAATATTGATCATTTTTTATAAATGATATAGGCTGCGGTCCACTTGACGCTACAAATGCTTCGAAGCATTTTTCTTCCCTTTCTTTTTAATAAAGAGAATAGAAGGAGAAGAACGCTTTGAAGCATTTGAAACGTCAAGTGGACCGCAGCCGTAATGATAGCAATGATACCAATGATATCGATTATATCAATTGTATTGATATCATATTTCATATCATTGATATATGGTGTCAATTATATCATTATTTAATACAATTATATCAATAATATTTGATTACATATATGAGCCGCGTAACAGATTTAAAAACATGGACATTTTCATTAATATACTCTTTTTCAACATTTAACGACACGTAGCAAAAAAGAAGAGAAGTAAACCATTGGTGGACCGAAGGTGTAATCGCGTCAAATACCAGCAGGGGAATCTTTCTTTACAATTCAATTCATTCAAGAGGTCATCGTCACATCAGATACAACATAAAGGAACCGTATCAAGGCTCATTAATACTGTTGTCTTTTCATCAACCCATTGCAGTTGTACCCTTCAGTTTCTTTTCTGTCGTCAAAAAGAGTGAGATTTTTCAAAAATATTAATATACCACGTAATAAAATGTAAATGTGAATTACAACCTTGTTGTCACGATTTAGATTAATTCACAATTTTATAATAACATAGAAATACCGGTCATTCAATCTGTTTAATGCGTATCTGGCTCACAGTGATTTAAACAACGTGATCAATTCACATTTTTAGAACCTCGTAGAACATAATCACACATTTTTTTCATTTGAGAAAAGAAGAGAAAAAAAAGACTAAAATATAATCTACCTTAACTTTAGATTCCCTGCGGTAAAATAACCGTTTGTGTATATGTGTGTATGTATGTGTTATATATAGCAAAAGATTCTGTCTTTGATTTAATTAAAAATTGATTTTTTTCACTGCGGCAAGAAAACCGCTTGTATGCTTGAAAAAGCTTAGACTATTCTGACATAAAAATATAACTGACCGCGGGATTTAATCATTAATGTCTTTTACGGATCATCCAACATGGATTTAAGCGGTGAAAGATCACACGCTTAAATATTTAAACATTATTTACAATAATCTAAAAATGACGCTGTCGCTACCATTTTAATCATACTGAGAACATCACTGATGTTTGTTTTTCTTTTATCGTTTTCTCATCGGCATCTTGTTGACAAACCATTTCTAACTAAAAACGTTCGGTCTTGGTGAGAATAATTTTTTAAATGTAAAAGTAATGTAAAAAAATGTAATCTACTTTAATTTTTATATAAAGCACACAATTATTTGACAAATATCTATTTTACGTGTATCTAAAGTTTTTAGGTGTGTATCTAAAGATTAAAAAATCCGTACTTAGCATGGTGTTCAAATCACAATAATTGTAGCACACTTTCTTTACGAGAGTCACTCTTTCACGAGATTGAAACTCGGTTATAAAAACTTCTTTCAATGCCGCATCGCGTTCGATATAAAATTTTAACCGGGAAATTCTAATCATGAAAAGTTACTCGAAACGATTGATGTTCAAGCCAAAGAATTCGAATGAAACGTCATAGGAATTTACTCCAACGAACAGACGAGACTGATATACCTCTTCAATGCGGCATTAGAAGAAAATGTTACTTTGGTCATGCACTTGCTATATATGGAAAAAACTTATGGCCTCTGTGTTTATTAAAATAGCTTTTAATAAAAAGTTTGTCCCGAGTGTCGGTAACTCACTTTCGCATCAACAAATCTAAATACGGACTAAAAAAAGTTTCTTCACACATACAGGTCATATAAATACAATATTAAAAATGCAAATGTGTGTCACCTCGAAAATCTCACAATCAATCCATAAAAAATATTTACTATATACAAATTGCCGTAGTTCAACGATTGGCGTAATTTATCTTCTTGCTGGATGGTAAATTACATTTCCAATCTACAGTTGTCTTGATTTGTTTTATATTCAAGAATTTGAGGGGCAATGACCTCTCAAACTGCACGGCAGATAGTTAGTCCGATCACTCTCGTCATGTACATATATACCATATTTCTACAACGTACTGTAATGAATGTTGCGAGAAGCTTTTATGTAAGCGCTCTAAGCAGCCTGTTTACCGATCAATAGTTAGTAACTGCAACAGCACGAATACGGCCACAGTTAAATAGTTAAATTCAGTCTTGAGACGCTTTCATAAAAGCTTTTCCTTTCATTATAAAGCTTGATCTATATTCAAAATTATCATATTAATAGTGTCTTGGCACATCTTCCTTCCTAGTACGTAAACATCCTGTTTATACATGTATATGGTATTCATGCAATTACAAGCGGTTCGTCGTCTGAAAAGCCTCGGATTACCGGACTATCTTCTTCTTCTGTAAAAAAAAAAGAACCGTTAGTTTCTTTTCATATTGTTTCGTATTATTCATATTCCCCGTTTTTCCCCACTTTTCATATGCAAACGAGCACTCACCTAAACCATCAGTCGTCCCAGGGAAAGTAGCTTGTCCCCGTCTCGTATCGTAATGGCTATTAGCAAACTGGGTAAAGCTATTAGATAGCCTCCTATGTCGAACAATGAAATATGCCAGTGCTGCACCGAGCGCTATAACGACCAAACAGATCGGTATGGCAAGGGATAATATGCTTGACGTATTCATTATCACTGGAAGCTGTGAGCCTGCAACGAAAAGAATTATTGTTATTAAAGCATACCAGGGATTCCTCATTTAGAAAGGAATAATATTATAAAGACATATTATCTCACCTGAAATCTGTGTGCTCCAAGTTTCGCTCAGTGGACTTTGGTAACCTTCATTCGTGACTAAACGCGCGGCGAAGGTGTAAATCGTATCCGTTTTCGCGTCCTTGTAACGGTAGGGCGGATCTTTGGCCAACAAGACTTTGGCGGTCGATTCGTTTATTGTTCTCGATCCCTCGGCCACTAAGATTTCATAGTGCCGATCGGCATCCTTCCGGATGTCCTCCGGCATTTCCGGTTCTTGCCAATAAATTAAATATTCCGTATTATCGTGCAAGACGGTAAGTTGATGAGGCGGCTTGATCGGTGGTGCAATATAGATGAACGGTTGCGTGGGTATGGCATTTTGAACATCCGTGGCTATTGTAATACTGTACTTTCCGCCGTACTTGATGGAATTAAACGTATGCTTCATAATGGTTTCGTTAGTCGGCGGTAATGTTACAGTCATCTGTTTGTTGAGAATCATTTCCGTAACGGAAATCTATAATCGGAAAAAAGATACAAGATCAATGAATATTCTCGCTACAAAAATGCATTTTGAAATTTTTATCGGTAAGAGAAAAGAGGAGTTTTTGGAAAACTTGTCGTGTAAATCTTTCTCAAAATTTCTTGCTATGTTATTTCTCTGAGGAAATGTTTCGTAGCATTATTGACTTACCGTGTAACTGATCGGTTCGTCAATCGTCGGACAACTCGCGCTCCACGAGACGATTATGCTGTCGTTTTTATCCGACGCCGGCGTTGCTCGCAATCTCTTTGGAGGTGCGCGTTTGTTAAAGTGCGTCGTGACCGTGATCGGTTGATTTAAAGGTCCTGCGCCGTAATCCCCAAAAACGCCAACGGCAAAGACGTACGATTCACACGCCTCCAAATCCCTGATTGTAGCCGTGAGATTAGTGGTGACGAATTTATAAGCTGAAAACGAAAACAAGGATATATTCCTCAGAGAAAAAATATGAGAAACAAAACAATATAAAAAAAATATACGAACAATATCGAAGCAATCCCCGTATGAAGAAAATCTCAAATGCATAAGACTTCTTACCCTTGAAGAAGTCCAACATGTTGGTGGCGTAGTGAATAGCATATTGCCACTTGATTTTCCTGTTGCTCTTCGGGGGATCCCAAGTAAGCTTCACGGTCGTTCTCTGGGACTTGACCAATTGCGCGTCGAAATTTATTATCGTCGGCAGCGCGGTGCCGTTCGTCGTGGCTGTCACCATGGCGACCTTACCAACGTATTTCTTCTTCATCGCGCTGACCTCGAAGGTGTACTTGATGCCCGGCGCCAATTTCTTCACCTCTATCAGATTTTCCATGGTCAGGACGGTTTGCAGGGCCGGATACGCTGGCGGCGCTCTGGGAGTGACGTGATATCCGTCCACGTCCTTCATCTTATTCCACGTCAGAGTAACAGAGTGATTCGTCGTGCTCACTACCCGGAGATCTTCGATATCATCGATATTAGCCGAGCCGTCGAACATGAGCATGGCAACTGACGATGAGGCCGACGAATACTGCCGATTCTTCGCCACGATCCAGAAGGAATAGTTCTTGCCTGCCTCGAACGCCATGTCGATGATCGCAGAAGTCTTGAATCGATTGAACTCCATCGGCGGTATCGGCGGCGTAATGTAGCCCTGGTACCCAATGATGAGACCGTTAGGATGCAAGGGCGGCCTCCAGGAGACTTCCACGCGAGTGCCGTTCTTCTGCGTGACGGTCACGTTCCACGGCTCGGACGGCACGCCCTCGCCGGTCATCACCACCAGATATTTGGCCGGTGGAAACACAGTGTCCTGGCCCTTCACTTTCACGTAGACCGTCAGATTGTACTTGGTGTACGGTTCAAGATTGTTGAACTGGTACTCCGTGTCGTCGATCCACTCGCTGACATTGGTCCACTTGGCCCCTGGCACCGCTCGCGCGATAGACGGCAGGAACTCGAATGTCACGTTCGACGGTATCGGCATCCACCAGAAGAGGAAGAGACTGGAATCGTTAACGGAACGCTCGTCCACGCCCATCACTAGCACCTGATACGTGCGCGAGCCGTTCTTCTTGCAATCGTTCTCGTCGAAACCGTCCAAGCAATCGTGATTGCCGTCGCAGAAAGACGCTAGCGGGAAGCAGCGGGTTTCGTCGCACGGGAAAAGTCCAACGAAGCAGGACGGTGTGGCGGGTGGATGTGTCTCGCGATCCGTATGGCAACCGAGCTCGTCGCTGCCATCCGGACACTCCTCGATGCCATTGCAGATGCTTGAGAGCGGTACGCACGAACCGTCTTGGCGGCACATAAACTGATCGTTCTCACGGCACGACGCGTGATGCGTCTGCTCGCAATGCTCCTCGTCCTCGCCGGACGGACAGTCCTTCGAGCCATCGCACACCCAGGCATTCTCAATGCAGTCGCCGTTGTAGCATTGGAATTGGTGCTCGCGGCAGTTGCGCGGCTGTTGCGTCGTGTGAATCGGTGGCGTGGGCTCCAGGCCGTCTACACTGCCGCCGCAGCCTATCTCGTCGGAATCGTCACCACAGTCGTCCACGCTGTCGCATTTCCACCAGTAGGGCACGCACTTCTTGTTGTTGCACATAAACATCCAATCGTTACAGGCATTCGTTGGCAGGATTGGACTCAGCGGTGGCGGTAACGTGGTGGTAGTGGTGGTGCAGTTTATCTCGTCGGAACCGTCCAGGCAGTCTTTGTCACCGTCGCACGCCCATGATTTATATATACACTTGTGTCCGTTTTCCTTGCTGTTGTTGCACGTAAACTGCCACGACTCGCATACCATGTTGTTGCAGTCCTGCTCGTCGGCGCTATCCTCGCAATCCGGTTCGCCGTCGCACTTCCAAGAGGTCGGTATGCACGAATGATCCGTCTTGCAGACGATCTCGTCGGAGCGGCACGTGTTCGGCTGAACATTTTTAGTGCAGTTGCGTTCGTCCGAGCCATCCCGACAGTCGTCCTCGCCGTCGCATCGCCAACGATGCGATATGCAGCGGCCGTTATCGCATTTGAACTGCGTTTCCGTGCAATTGCTGTACGTGCAATTCATCTCGTCCTTGCCGTCCTTGCAGTCGCGATCCAGATCGCATACCCAGTACTTGGGTATGCACTTGTTGTCGTCACATTCGAAGTTATTCGGGCTGCACGTGGCGCGGTTGCAGTTCAACTCGTCCGAGTTGTCGCCGCAATCGTTGTCGCCGTCGCACTTCCAGAACTCGGGGATGCACACGCTGTTGTTGCAGGCGAACTGATTGGCCGAGCATGTACTGGCGATGCGCGGGCACGTCGAGTTGGCGAACGGCATGGTACCGCTCGGGCACAAGCACTTGCCGTCCGTCATCACCATACCGTCCGGGCAGAGGCAGACGTGGCCGTTGAGCGGCGCGCCCAGACAGATGTGTGAGCACTTGTTATTGCTCGACGCGCACTCGTTCGTGCCGATCTGCACGCTGTGCGCGAAAATCTTGAGATCCATCAGGCCCGCGATCTGGAAGCCGACTACCGTGCTGATTCCAACTCCATGATCCTTGTTGGCGATGAATATCATCGACTGCTTCCAATCGTCCCAGTATACGTTATCCTTGAACACGGCGACCGCGAATGGATGCGAGACACGCGCGTCGTTGGCGATGATCTTCTTGAACCTTTTACCGTCAAAGTCCGAGGAGGCTATGTAATCCGCTCGCGCGTCCACCCAGTAGATACGTTCGGCGATGTGATCGATCGTTATTCCATTCGGCCACTCGACAGTGGGCTTGATGAACAATCGTTTAACATCCGTGCCGTCCAAATTGGCTCGGGAGACCGAGGCGTTACCCGGTGCCCAATCGGTCCAGAACATGTAGCCGTTCATGGGATGAACCGCAATACCTCGTGGCTTCTGCAGATTGTTTGGTCCCAATATCGTTCTGCGCATTCTGCCCATGGTAGACACGTCCGTTCGGATTACCTGTATCCTCATCTTAACACCGTCCACGAAATAGAGCATGTTGGACACCCAATCAAAGGCCATTCCCTCGACGGAACTCAGGTCGGTCTCGACAAGAATCTCAGGATAGCTGATGCCGTCCTTCAAACACTGTCTACCGATCGTGTCGTTTACAATATCCGCCCAGTATAGGCAGTTATTTTTCAAATCGAACTCGATCGCAATAACATTCTTTAGATCATGCACAGGTAACGTCTCCATTTTATTCTCCACCAAGTCGATTCGTGTAATGTGCTCTCGCTGGGCGACCAACAAGAATTCCGGCTTCTCGTCCATCGGACATGGAATCTCGTCGGGTTCAAAGTTCCTCGCGAGGCCGTCGATACAGTCGTCATCGGGTATTTTCACGTAGCCCTTTGTGCGGTTATAGAATGCACCGGACTGACACGTAGTCGGCACGGCGTAAGGATCGTAATCGTCGATGGTTTTATTGCGGATGCAGTGATAGGGAGTCCCGACGCGCACGAAACCGTAATCGCACTGATAATCGTTCGCGTCGCACTGACAGGTTTCCAATCGCACCGGTCGATCGTAGTTGACGCCCTGGTAACAATTGGCATGCGCTGCACGTCTCTGATACGTTTCCTTACGCCCCAATACGCAAGCCATGACCGGCTGATCGGTGCTCGAAGGGGACCAGAATTTGTAATCATCCTCCGTGCAGTCCCTCTCGAACACATTTCGTAGGTCGACCTTGATGATGAGCCATTGATGCTGCCCGCTGTCCGACCCGAACATGGTGAACACCGTGGTGTTCTCTCCAGGCTCCGTCATGAGACCATAGACACGTAACATCTTCTCGTTGAACTCGTACGTCTGCCACGTCTCGCCCTCGTCAATCGAGTACGAGATATCTCTGGTCTCCCCGCGCGACTTGAAATACTTAACCGCCACCAATAAACCTCCGTGATCGCCCATGTTGAAGAAGTAATAATCCTTCAGCACTTGTTTCCACGTAAGACCTGCGTCTCTAGATACATAGAGTGCGGGATGGCCCTTCAAACTGCTTCCAATCACACCGGTGGCCATTATTATTCCGGGCGCCGATTTCGAGCTCATGATAGTGACGGATCTCGTCACCGGATATAATTGACTGAATCTCTGACTCAAGTGTAACGAGCAATCATTCTGACAGTGAATATAGAAGCCTTCGTGATTCGCCGTTGGCGCCTTAATAGTGTCCCAAGTGACGCCATGATCGAAGGTGATTACAGATTGTAAGGATTCCGGTCCGATCGAACTTGATTTCGGCGTATTTTTTACCCGCGACGCTATGTATATACCTCGAAGCCCTTCGACCTTGTACAGATCCGTGAATGCCTCGTCAGCCACGTCACTGTGCAGATACAGTTGAATAAATACAAGGATAAGTCAAGAAAATTAAAAAAAAAGAAATTTAATGGAGAATTCTTGAAACTTGTAATCTTATTTTCACGAGTTTCACAACTTTCATAATAATTATAACTTTTCAAAACTTTTAACTTTATTTTCATAAAGTGATTATCCGTTAAATTTCGTTACTTACTTCAACCAGCTGTCCTTCCAAGTGCTGTTGGGGAAAAATGTAAAAATACCCTCTAGGGACTGTGTAAATATAGCTTTCTCGTGGTCTATAACTTCCGATACGTAAAGATTGACCATAGTGTCGCTGTGCGATACGGCGATGAAGACTCGGTTGTACGACACGTCTACAATGTGATAATCTTTGCAATCCAATTCCGTGTTAAAATGCGCCGGCACAAACGATTGATTTTTATAGGAGACGTACAAATCCAAATGTTCCGACGTTCCATTCTGTTGGGAAAAAAAAAAAACATACACAAAGATCAATGAAAACAAATCCTGAATCTTACGATAGATTTCATACGTAGAATCATAACACCTTACCTTTGTATTTTTCATAGTGGCGAACATGTAGTCACCTCTAATCTGGAAATCTTCCACATTTTGAATAACGACAGTGAATTCCTTCCGTATAGACATTCTTACTCGCATTGCATTGTTTGCTCTCTGAAACCAGGGCAAATTTCGCAAATCCAGTTTCAAAACTGTATTCATTCCAGACGGTTCTATGCGTTCAACCAATAGAATGCGATACGGAGACCAAAAGAAAGCCTTTACGAATTGGTGAATCGGTACCCAAGCTAATCCACGATCGGTCGACAACCACAACTGAAATTGAAAGTATTCCAAAGTGAGAATATAATTCTCATATAACTATCTTATATTCTTTAGAATGGCAGTAATGGTACAAATTCAGAATTTAAATAATAGTAAATCTTATACCTTCCGAGCTGGATCGACTTTGTCCAGTGCGACAAGTACCCGTGGATCTAATTCATAAAATGAGACTTCACTCGGGTGAAATGGTACCGGGACCCTCTGAATTGTTAAACCGTTGTTATATGTTATGAAGATTAAATTATTCAGACTGTCCACGAAGACGCACTACAAAAGAAGAGAACTCTCGAAAACACTTTCAAACAAAATAGACCTTGGAGCGATGCCAGGAAATATATGAGTCAGAAACGTTTTTGTAAAGCAGAACACTCACGTGTTGGTAGTACTTAGGATGATTGGTGAATTTGTCTACAACCGCATATTGAGCGTTGGGGTCGGACGAAATCCTAAACATTTCAGTCTTATTCTCGAACGATTCACCGTAATCGTAACTGATGTACACAGCGCTAGGATGAGTCGGGGAGGAGAATCTACCTCCTTGGAAACGCACCACGGGCGTGCTATCCCTCGCTAGACATATTATTACATTGGAACCCTCCCCGACCCAATGTACCATCAATTGCTGATGCGAATCATTTAAAGCGTTGACCTGTAACGACAAAGAAACAAATTCTTTTAGAGGCATTGAAGGCAACGAGTATACACATACACACACACACACACAGACAAATCTACGTAACATAGAAATAAAATAATATTTATCCTGCATCGTCTTTTGAACAAGCATGATGAATAAAAATCGGAGATAAGATATAACAGAGATAAGGGGTTGCGATAAAATAAAATAAATATAGAGAAGATAAATACACGAAACGAACGCCGTAATCTATCGAACGTGAGCTTTATGAGATTTATTAATGGTTGGACACGACAGTAGAGATGCACGCGCATGTAACTCGACATCTTCAATAAGTGTAATTGTAGATGAATATATAGCAGCGAGAGGAGATGAATCATTGGATATGGTCATTCGTGGAAAATCTTCCTATCTCAATCAGCTCACATCCTGTCGGTATTCGATATCACGTTATTCCTCGGTCAATGTTCAATGTCGAGAGAGGGACAAGTTGTGCGAAAAGAATATCTAACAATAAGCAGACGCAGCGAATAATTCGAGACCGTGTCGCGTGTAATCAAGGAATGCAAATGAAATTGGCAGGGAATTACACAATCAGCTTTAAAATTGAACGGAAGGAAAATCCCGGGATTTGAGCTGAAGGTCAGTTGTAGTCAAAAGTGAAAGTAAAAGCCCGGTATCTTTTATCGATATTTTAACAAGACAGATGGCTCAAAATAAAAAAAAATTCATCGCGTTCAAATGAAAAGCTACAATTATGCTAACCGATGTTAAATAAACCGTGTAATATGCAAGAAACAGGCAAGCTAATTTTAATTAACATTAACGCGTGACAGTACACGTACTAGGTATTGGAGTACGCTTATCGAATAACTCGGAAACGAGAAAGTGAATGTTAATTAAGAAAAACGAAATAATAAATGTAACGCGCGAAATTTGGAAATAGTAATAAAAATAAGAAAAACGAAGAAACGTAATATTTTTGTAGCCGACTCTAAAGAGTTACAACGTAGCATTGTTTTTGAGGTGGCTCTTATCTCCTCAACCAAATGACAAACTGCGCTTCCTTTGTTATCACGAAAATAAGTAGTCAAGTGTCCATTATCCTCGTGCGTGTGACTACACAAACGTGACTAAGCGTCGCTCCCCGACGACGCCGACGTGACGTAAGGGGAGACATATAACTACGCAGAAAAAGAAAACGGAATGTAGTGGCGACGAGAGAGAGAGAGTGAGTATTTTGTGCCGAAAACCGCGACCTTCGCAAATGCCGTGTCTACACTGGAGGATGATCCTACTTGTGGCTCATCCGAATACATAGCGTAGAAGGGTAAAAATCATATCTAAATCTAGTCATAAAAAAAAGTAGTCGGATCATCCTCCAGTCTAGACGGGGCAAAAGAGAAGCGGAGGAAGTTGATTCGTGCCGCTAAAATAACGACGGCACGGGGACTTCGTTAAAATAACGACACGTAGATCCCGGTGACGGGGCGCCGTGTTTACGAAGCGTCGCGGACGGCGCAGAAAACTTTGCGGAAGCGCTTTTCCGCGGAAAAGCAACAAGGAGAAAAGAATGGGAAAACGGAGGGAAGATATGCGGGACGGTTAGTGACCCCTCGGCGTGTCACGAACGGAGCGGACTCTCGCGTTTCTCTCTGTCTCTCTCGTCCGAGATTGATTAAATTTACTCCGGAAGAGAGAGATAATACGGCAATTATTGCCCCGGCTTATTCACGCGCCGTGCACAAAGGCCGCGCTGTGCGCCGCTCTCCCGACGCGACGGTCCATTGGGAAAAATTCCGCAGGACGACACGCAGCAGCGGAGGAGGCGAGAGAGTGGGTGTGTGTGTGTGTGTATACATGCGTATACACGCGCGCGCGCGCGTGTTGTGCGGCGCGTCTATTTGCCCGAATATTGGAAGTCGCATGACGTTTCCTCAGGTCGCTCTCGTTCGCGACGGGCGCCGTGAAAAACAATCGCGGAGAAATCAATCATAATCATAATTATCATCATCCGTCGTCGTTGTCGTCGTCGTCGTCGACGTCATCGTCTTCGTCGCAACTGCGGCCGGTCGAATTGCGACGCAGCGGCAAGGGCGACCTTCGGTTCGACGATCGAGCGGTTAGGTGCATCACATACGCATTGCGTTTACCTTCGTCGTGATATTTGGAGTATGGTACGGATGCTCGGGCAGCGGCGCGTCTCGGCGCGTACGCCCGGCGAACGATGCTTCCCCATCGCCGTCGTCCTGGTCGCGCAGATCCGCGCTCCGTTTGTCGATGATGAGCGGTTTCCGGTACCGCGTACCATCGTGTTCGGCGACATGCAGCCGCTTCGCCCTGTCACCGTACCGTACACCGTAATTGCACTCCGTTAGCAGGACCAGATGGAGGATCAACGCGAGATAGTAGAAGGCCGCACTCGACCGACCGGCCATCTTGCCCAAGACTGACTCTGCTCGCCGCGGGAGCGGCTGTATTTAATACTTGGGCCGCGAACTACGCGCTTACGCTAGACGCGCCGTCGAGCGGCGCGGATGCTGCCGCGGGTCTGTTCGAAAGGAATTTATTTTATTGTCCATTTCTAAAAAAAGAAAAATGCAGAAAAAGATGGCTGTGAAATATGAACTAGTCTAGTAGTAAGGGCCAATTCCACAATTTATTTTAACTGAAATTTAACTAACGACATCCAATATCGTTACTTAAATATTGTTAATTAAACTCCGTTGGATATTCCAGTGAAAAATGGTTGGTCAAATCGCTATCGATTCAGGCCCTGGAGCACCTCCAAAAAAAAAACGTGTTAGATTCCGTCAGCGGTATCGCCGTCATTTTGGATCGAAAAAATACAAAAAAAAATTTTTTTTTTTTTAAGTACCTTAAAATATATTGTATACAGTGCTTCAATTCGATTTTATATCAAATTACTTTTTTTTTAATTGTTAAATTTATTGATGTTTTTAGGCCCGCTATTGTGGCCATACTCCTTAAGTTGCAATTGTAAACCGAGTCTAACTTCTTAGCATATATGAAACTTAAGTGAATAAAATTTTAGATATTGTTCATCTCTATTCAGTATTGATTAACTTCAATTTTGATTCTTACTTTTTATCTTTTTCTAATTTTTTTAGGATTAAAAAAAGATATTGTAAATGTAATTGAGATGACTAAAAAAAAAAATTCCACTGACTACATTGGAATATGACTAAGCGCCTACTAGTGTAAAATTGCGACTAAATATAAACTGTATTTACCTAATTATTCGAATACGAAATGAAAGGTGAAGTCACCTCTCAGTCTGTATTTCATGTCTCTTTATCATAAATTTTTAACGAGTTTTTCGCAATGTATTCTTTGCAATGGTTCTAAAAATACGCATATATTTATATCAATATTATTAAATCGATTATTAATTTAATTTTGTAATTGCACGTACTATTTTAGCTTCCGCTTGACACTGCCTTTTAAGACCGGCAGTAACGGCACTTATTATAATTTACAAAGCGAAAAATGTACATAAATTCAAACGAAAAAATATTATTACAAAAGAGGCCGACCTATATGTATGTACATACACTGACACGTGTATACGGCCTCTTTACTTGATTGTTATCATAACAATCATGACTCACTACTAGTTTAATGAATATTTGTGCGTAGCGAGGGTTCCTCCTACCTCACAATCCTAGTTTCCCTTTTACGACAACTTATACGAGAGAAGGGTGTGTCAAATAATCGAATGTCTCGTGATCGATAACGCGAAGGGTCGGAAGGACAACAGAAGGGCTGACGAAATTTCGCGGCGACCGATCGCCGCTTTGAGTGAGCGAGCGCTTTTAAAGCGCAACGCGCAAATGCAACAATAAAAGTATATTAGATAATGACATTCGCTCCCTCTTCTTCGCACTCTTATTTCCTAATTGGAACGTATGTGCATTGTTGGCTCGTCCACGTGGAATCGCGCGCGAACGCGATTCGGAACCCGAGAATATCGGCCGAAAGCCAAATTTTCATTCAGACTTCAGCTGGGCGCGTTCAAACCGCGTGACATTTATCTGAAAATGAGATTTACGATAGCTTGTTTAGCTCGACTAATCGACGCTGAAGTTAAATCGGGTCGGTGACTTCTCACCTTCGTCGTAAAAAGATCGTTAAACTTATTATGGACATCGAGACAGTGAGAAATAATGATGAAAAAAACATCGACGCGACGTCGATTCGATATCGATTTGACCAACTATTTCTTACTGAGGTGTCCCTCACCCATATTGAATTACGAGATAATATGCGTGCTTTATTCTAGAAGCATATGATAAGCTTGACAAATATTATGAAGATTTTACTTGCGCTAACGTGCCGAACAATTTTAATTTATAAATGTTTATCATATATAAATGTAATAATTGTATATAAAATATGATTATATGCAGAACATGTATAATCTGATCGAAATTTTATTTTTTGTGAAAAAAAAATGCAAAATTATCTAATTATTTTTCTTATGCAGACGAACAAGAAAAAGAAAACACATATTTTGTATATAATTATATATGAAAAAATTCTGAAATATATGTATAAACATAACAGATACGTAATAAACAAATATATATTTATAATTCTTTTAAATAAAAGTATCTTCTCTTTTTCTTTTTAAAAGTTTATTTCTCCTTATCGTTCAGCTGACCTTAATAAAAGTCAAAATTAGTTTCAATTGAAGAGAGATTGAAATGCACAGGAAATTCAATTGGAAGGTATTAAAAGCGCATAAAAGGTATAATTGTATTGTCGAACGGACACCAGCGTCCGTATTAGCCTTGATTTAATCTGCTCTAATTTCGCTCTCTTAAAAGATGGATATACAAAAAAAAATTACTATGCGAAGAATGTTGAGTTAATGACTATCTATCAGTGAGTCACAGATATATGTATATATATTAGATGATTGAAGAGACGTCGCGTGTCGGAATTCTCGATTACGATGCTACGATTATTACCGATATATCGTTATAGCACTATTTTATTTTAACAATTCTTAAAACTTTTTAACATGGAGCATATATTGATAATTCGTGTTAATATCTTACGAGAATGAATTTCAGTCAAACGTAAGAAGAAATACAACGTACTTTGCGCATTTAAATAAAGCTCAAAAACTGAATTTGTCACAAAGTCTCTTTCTATCCTCCATTTATAAATACATGTTGATTCTTACAAACTAATAAAAATTTCAATTCCAGATTGATTAAAGTTTAAAATCTTTAAAATATCAATCATTGCTTCTTCATGGACCACGGCACTGTAAGGAACAACACACCATTGATTTCTTCAGAACAGACAAGTTGCAATACCAAACGAAGATACTTAAAATTCATAATTCATAAATGCATCACCTTCCATATTCGGAGCGCAGAAGGAAAAACGTATAAATATAATTATGTATTCATAAATGTATCGCAGACAAGCGATATGTGCGCATTCTGATTCTTCAATTTCTTTGCGTCTATTACACGGTACACGATATTATAAATAGGACTCTAATCGGAAACTCGACATGAATTGTACATCTAAAGTGGATTTCAGTCTATTAGCTTCTTTTATAAATAGTTTCTTTCACAAATGGCTAAAACGTTTACTAAACAGTAATACCGAAATAGTAATAAAGCTCAAGGTATACTTTGTGGATTTATCTTTATTGATATAACGACAATCTAAACCCCGACTGCAACGCGAATACTTTTTCATCCTGACTTTGTGTGTATATATATATATATATATATATATAGCAATATTTAAAATCTGATTTTCCGATTCGTCATTACTGAAGAGGAAATCCCAACACTGGAACATTCAACGTGATTAAAGCGTATCACTGAATTATTCCTATCGTATGCATATCGTTCGCAGCCAACACAAAATATTGTAACAATATTGCAGCAATACTGTAATATTCCAGTTAAATAACATTGCCGCAATATTATTACAATATAAACAATTCCGTGTTGGCTGTGTTGGATTTGCGCATTGATACCTGCGTGTTGGCTTATTGCTCTGATCACCCTTATCTCGTTGAATGAAAAGTAACAATTCTCCATTATTCGTCATTTTGTCTCAATTGATGCTAGCAAGAATTTTTCATCCAGTCGCATTAAAATGCTAGCTAAAAGAGCACATTTCGATTTTCGAGACAAAGTCCGATCTCCTCTCTGAAATGATTCTCTCTTGCGGAAGCGCGTCCGTTTTAGTGCGATATCTTACCTTGCTCACCTCGAGAGAAATAATGTACTAAATGAGGAAGCGGACGGGCGTTATCGCGTCACGGACGATTACGTTGTCAGTCTCTGTTTTTTTTTTCTTTGTGGAAAATTTGAAAATCCCCGTTCGTCCGCGTTCCCTCCCGTAAATCGGCGGGAAGCGCGCGCGAGAATCGCTTCGCGGGCGCAATTTAGCCCGAGCAATTCGATAATTCGCGGTGGACGTAACTGGGGCGAGAGTTATCGCGGCGTAGTATTTTTTTATTTCTTCCTTAAAGAGCCTCCCCCTTCGGCTCCGCATGCCGCTCCGCGCGGAAATCGATACCGTTGAAAATAGACACCGCGTGCTCGCGCCGTCACGTGCCAACGCGTGCTCCTGCGCGCTTTGACGCTTCAACGCGGACCAATTTCGCAACTTTGTGGTTTCATTCGCGACGGCAGTCGTCACATGTCAGCTATTGTAATCACATATCTTGGCGAGCCGCTCGCATGGAGAGCGAAATCCAGATCGAGCGAGCGCGCGAATTCGATTACGGTCATTCTGCCTCAATGAGCGCGAATGTACATACGTCTATGTGCCGCTGTTGGAACAAATTGCTCGTTCGCGTTCATTCACTTCACTTTGGATCTTAAAAACAATCGCCTCGCGATAAACAGAAGGAAGGAGAACGGCGCGCGCGACGCGGTTGCGAGCGCAATTTTCTCGAATCACGAGCGTTCGCTGTCGAGAGTTAATTCTTGCTACGGTCTTTCGGCTGGTACCAATCACGCTTGATACTTGATCGCATTTTATTTCTCAACGAAGCTGTAAAAAGGCACATTAAAAAATTACACGTTGACCTTAACGAAGTTTGAGGGTAAAGTAATCGGCGCGTACAAATACATTTTCGCGTCTCGCACGATGACAATGACAGGAATGAAGCGAGAGTATCAAATCCGTTTTACAAACGAAGACGGAATCAACAGGGCCAATAAAATGTATGATGTAGCGTTAGATATAAGTAGAATGAGTAATTTTCTTTTCGCTATAGAGAAAGATATACTGTGCCGCAACGGCATTCTAACGTATCGAGGATAACAATCTGAAATATACAACCAAACTTCAATTTAAGCGAGTATTTAATGATGCATGTAGCAAATTCTTGTCGTATTAAAGCGATCCCAATTAAGTGCTCGTCGAAATATTAATTTAATCTTATTGATAATCGCTGATAATGTATCTCGAGAACGCTGCCTAGACGTTTTCCTTATTGAAAACGTACGAGAAAGATCGCTTTAAAACGAAAAAAATTGTCATGTCAAAAATTCGACAATTATTTTATATATATATATTATCTATTATAATTTTTATTTCTTATAATTTAATGCTCTTCATCGTTCTGTATTTATATATTTATAGATATATTTATATATAAAACACATAGCTATGACATACCAAATGTTGTGTTTGCTTAGCAATGCGACTCTGATATTCAATTCAATGTTCTTCGCTAAATGCACATGCATGAAATTATAAAAGCGGGTGTACGATCGTTTTGATTAGAATTATTCTCGCGGACATAATGTATATGTGTACGTGTTTATGTGTATATAGCTCCGTATATACAAGGACTCGTAATAAGCTTAGCTGACAATACAATTTCTATATCAACTTAAATATTCCAAATATTTGACGTGAAAATTGAGAAGATTATCGCAGATTATTATTTCGAAGAGTACAAAGTACACACCGGATCGATTGATTGATCGAGTCGCATCGAGTCGAGAAAAACGAATGAAATGTAACACATATTCTCTCGCGCGTTATCAAAAATCATTACAGTTTTTCCGAGGTGTACCAAACTAAACATTTTTTCCGAAGCGAAGGAGCTCCTAGAACTTCCCAATCTGGATATGCATTAGGAAAAAAAGAAAACAAGATGAACGTGATAAATATTAAAAAAAAAAAAAAGGAAGTTAACAATTATAAAAGAGTAATATATAGTTCACGCCAAATGTCAAGTTGGAATCAAGTGAGATACAAATGATTCGCAACAATGATATAACACGGCTATAATAATTTACCGCAAGCCCTCACTTAATACAAACTGTATCATTTGCGCGAGTCCAGGAGTTTTGTAAATACTCTTGCAATTTTGCATAATTGTGATATATGGGTTCGTGTAAAGGGGACGGGAAGGATGGGGAAACTCTCTCTTGTTAGTTATTACATTTTCTTTATAATTCTTCAATGCGGTATTCCCTTAGGGCGCTGCATATTTAACAATTTGTTAAAAGCTAGTTTATATAATATTATGTCCCAAGTTAGTGTGGCTCTTAAAATATATGGCAGTCATCCGAACGCAAACAGATACGTTTGCAGGAAAAGAAGTCAAGTAAAATACTGCAGTGCGATAATATGATAATGAAAGCGATATATCCTAAGCGATCAACACAGCTGGAATCGTTCTCGCCCTCTTTTCAATATTGTCGGAGACTATATCTGCTCTGTAACGCGACAACTCGCGTGAAATGCAATAAAATGCATTAATAAACGCTTAATGCATTAAAATTCTGAACTCATCAGCGTAAGAATAATTATAAAAATCATCGTAAATCATGACGAAGATATATCTCCTCCAAACCACATTCTTTGCGGACTCAACAAGATCGAGCTCATCTTCTTCTATAGAATAACGTTCTTTAAAATAAAATTAAAAAAAATTGCTGAAGTATAAAAACATCGCAGCAACTTATAAAATACTTTGTACCACGAAGAAGACATCATTCGTTCGTTTTCGTGTCAAGAAAATGATCGTGCATCTTAATGCGTGACAGTACACATACGTAAAATGTAATAAAATTAAATCCCGTGTCGTAAAATCCGATCACGCTAACGTGGGACATTGAAAATGTCGCTTGTTCTTCAACTAGCAATATTGCAAAGTGTCCAAAAATTCATTGAAGAACTAAATTTAATTAGACTTTCAATAGCCTACACTTGTAAATATCAACATATAACCATTAAATATCTCCGTTCTTCGAAAGTAGGCGTTTTCAAAGACCCGTTCAATCCGTCCTTCAATTCATTTCGTAACACCGTAGCCATGTCTTCTAATTTTATATTAGCGTTGCTTTAACCATGTAGAGCGACGAAACATTTCTCATAAACACGATGTTGTGCAGATGTATTACGAGCGGCTTACACCGTACTTCACTGCTCCAGTTTAACTGAAAATTAGTAAACGTGAAAGGTGATAATTATTTTATCAGGACAACCAACAACTGTCCACTTCCAATTACTGCGCTTGTTTTACAATTTAGTAATCATATGTACGACGGCGAGGTTTACAAGAGAAAAGGCTATACTATAGGAAATCAAAAACCTTGTAATCATTAAAATGCGCTTTACGATTTCTCAAGATATTTAATGAGTTGCGTTAAATAAACTTTCATATTAGCAAAATTTAAATTAAAATAAATCACAATAATTAACAATAAATCATCACTCAACCTCGAAAAAAAGTTTGTTATACTTGTTCTACTTTTAATTATTGCAGCTTATGCTTTTTATATACTATTATTATTCATGGAATACATATTACACAAGAAGGATGCTACCATATAATTTCAACGCATTGTAAATAATTATATTTCACTTATAACTAATACAAGTAAAAATAGCAAGTATTCCGTCTTTAAGGAGCCACATATTCGTATAATGTGTCTCGCATGCGTCCGAAAGAAGACGCACGGACGATCGGTTACCTCTACGATAAAAGTTCCTGGGAATATTCTGATAGCAGAAAAAGCATGAAGAATAAATGACGATGTCAGAAGCGGGTGAACACAGCTACAGCTATAGAATTTGACAATGATACACAATAATCTGAGTATCTACATAACACACTATCTTATGCGAAATAAAAAAAAGTATTAAAAATGAAAGCAGATATATATGTATATGCGTATTAAAAAGCACCTATTTACGTAGATGTCGGACGATGTAGTGTAGAGAATAATTGCGTTTCACATATCCGTCGTCACTGCACAAGAATCTTATTGTTACATGATCTTATTGTAGATTCTCTGCAGAAATTTACATCGATATAAAATTTCTACATTATTCCTATAGCGTAACGCTCAAGCATTTTATAAGATTTGTCGACTAAATATTTATTGGCGAAACACAGAAAACTCTACACACATCCAAACCCTCTCGTTTCAGAGAATTTACGTTATCATTCCGCATTCACAATTGGAAGAACATTCCTGTTGTATTTTCCAGAAGCTAATCATAACGAAAGATCAAATAAAAAAAAATAATAATTGGAATGATCGATTATAATCGTGCAATAGTGTACGATGGTAGAATGATCTAGAGGATTGTGTGTGCGACTCACCACATTTCTAAATGTTGTTCCAATTGTGTACTGTTTCATACGTTCATTGGTTTCGCTTTCTACTTTTTGGCTTTTCTAAAATATGATAAATGCAATATGATCGAATGCGATAGGAACGATGAAGTTGATTTCGTATGATGTGGAGTGAGGGCGTGTATCTTCTCGAATCATTATGCTTTATGAGACGATCGTCCGTCACTCGTGAATGATAATGACGATGAATGTTTTCTACGATAGCCAAATAAAATATTGGCCATGGTATCGTTTAATGATTAATTGAAATGATATTTCAAACTGAAGAGCCGAAGAGAAAAATCAAGAAAGATCGTTTCGAAAGAAGAAAAATTAGTGTTATAACATGGAATCCAAGGAGTGTGTTATAAAGGGAAGTAAAGTGATGGAAGATGATAAACGCGTATTTTTTTATTGCTAACAGAATATTCTCTATCAATTTCATCGGGATGTGTTCGAAAGGATGAAGCAAGATAATAACAAAATAACAGGCACCTTATATACAAGAATACACGTCTTGACTTGAAAACGCTGCAAAAACTTAATAATTCGTACAATTCGTAAAATTCGTGATATAAATATTCGCAACATTGTCACATTGTCAATTGTTGATTTAGAATTTTATTACGACGTAAAAGAGAATATTTTATTTATCAACATTGTAAAATTTTTTTACACAATTTATTCGGTTTCGCTTAAAACTCTTGCGCTCAGTTCGAGTATCTATATTATCGTAAAATTCTTGTGTACGATATTGCAATAGCAAAATTTCCCAATCAAAACTTACTTTTTCTTGAGAGTGAAGAAACTACGCCGCTTAGTTTCGGCTTGTGTCGGGGCTGGCAAGGTGTGAGCCCTGGATGTGCTTGCACCTGATGTTCCCTGGGCCGCTTGATTCAATGCTGACACCCAGTCATTCATTTCGGTATCGTCTTTGGCCTGGAACAGGAAGTCGGATCCGCTTTGCGACCTGTAAGAAAAAGTTTACGGTGAAATCTACGCCAACGTCGCAGAGACTACGCATAATATACATGTAATATCGAGCACTGACTTGACTCGGAAGACATGTTTCTTCTTAGTGTAATCACTGGCTACGGTAATAGTTGCGCCTCGTAAGTCAAGAGGAGCCTCTCCTTTATACGGTTGATCGGGCGAAGCTTTGTACGACTTCTGATCTTTATATACACATAAGCTCTGTCCGCGTACGACCATGTACACCTTGTCCCAGGAGCGATTGGACGCCTTCTTCGTCGTACTTTCCCACTCGTGTTTCCGTTGTAATAGCCCCTCGAACTCGTCGTCGCTCGGACTTCGTTGCTCTGGAAAAGGTAACGGGTTTTCACTATCTGCTATTAATTGACGAGAAACAATTTGCTAAAACAGTTTGGATGCACTGTGAATTATTTATACGAGGGAAGAACGACGCCAGCCTGCGTCCCTTGCTTCGAGTAGACGGTAAGGCTGCAAATTAATAACATATTATTTTAATCGCACCACGCATAAAACACATCGCCCAGTTATAAGAATTCTATGCATTTACCAATTTCCCATTATTCTAATTTAGGGAATACATTAACATTTGGAGTTCCCAACATACACTGCACATCTTTGCTCATGACAGTTGGAACAAAAAAAAAAACAAGCCCCGATTACGCATTCCCTTATTTGTTAGGCGTAATGCATAAATGATAGGATATAATTTAGTTTCAAGTGTATCCTCCCATTATATAACATGTAATCATTGCAGCTGTCTTCCTGAATACACGGCAAATGATGAAGTGATTATTCAAAATCTATGTAATCGAAACAGGAACGATTAGTAGAGGGATTAAATGCCAGATTCCACCTAAATATCAATTCGATAGTAATTTAGAATTCCGCAAATTAAAACCATACTAGCAGATATATATAGTTCCGATTTCCTCGAGCAGTGACATCATTTATTGTTAGACGCCAAGTTCCATTTACACTTTGTGCTGTAAATATACGTATATAAAGCAAAGTTGAAGTGTAATCGCTTGAGCGACTGAGTGCTAAAAATGTGTATTTAAAAAAAAAAATACTTGGCGTCCAACGAACGTAATTATCGCCGATCGTGTAAGTCTCTTTTCTCGTTCACTTACCAGGAATACTGTGCTCATCATCACTCACGCCACTGCGATCTAAACTCGGCGACTTGGCGGACTTTCTCCAGCGGAAGCTCCTGAATGGTGACTTGCTGCGGCTTCGTTCCTTACGTCTTGAGGCCTCGGAGGCACTTCCTTTCGGAGCTTTACAACGTACGCAACACACATAATGTTCATTAGCTTACTTACTTTGTACCCTAGCTTGTAGCAGAGATTTGTATCAGGTAAACAATTTGCCGCTAATAGTCCTCACATCCACATGTGTTACGCGTTACTTTTTTTTTTCCATGCTTTCTAACTACATATAGAGAATGTATGAGGATACACACATGCAACACATGCTCATGCGTAAGATGCTAAATGAGCAATGCTCGCTCGTCAAATTATACCTAACAAATAGGATAAACATTTTGCGTTTATCACATTATGTTAATAGCTACGTTAATTAAAAAATATATTTGTTTATACTTCTAAATATATATTATATAGTTAAATTTGTATTTATATATCTATTTGAATATCTTTTATTACTAAATTATTTAATATTAAATATAATTTTATTTACGGTTTTTTAAAAGTTTTTTTAAAAGAGAAATCAACATGTGCTCAGTTTTCTAAATTTGACTCTACATGATAAAATTATTATTTATTTTCCACGATGATATTTCTCATGTTTGAAGTCTGACGACGAACGAAATATAAAGTCGATCGTAAAAAATTGTCGCGATAATTTACAGCGTAGAAACATGGAATACGCAATATCTTGAGGGACTGATATATCGGCTCATGTCATGTATGAAAAAATAACGTGTTAAGGATGAGTTCTTGTTGTGCAGAAAGGTCAGAGACGCCGCGTTCACCGCTGGTGCAATTAATACCAGCGGTGTCACGACCCGCGCCACCCTGGTCGGCCGTCGCGATAATCGATCTGAAGATGCAGGAACTGTCGTCGCAGCATTACGCGGGGAAATACCTGGTGCTTCTCTTCTATCCGTGCGACTTCTCATTCGTGTGCCCCACCGAACTTATCCAATTCAGCGATCGCATCGCCGAATTCCAAGTTCTTGGTACGAAGTTACATATCTCTTCCCCGTTATCGATATTAATGACGTTATAAATACGATTTTCAACAACAAAGTCGATGAAGAATACTTGTAAAAAAGAAAGATTCACCAAACTTTAGAAAAGTAGACTTTTAGACTTAACTATTTTACATTAGATTATTTTAATTGTTCTTGGTCCCGAGTTTTTATATTCATAACATTTCCTCTTATTACATTTTACTAATGCTAATTAATTCTCACGTTTTGTACTAAAGGCTCGGAGGTAGTAGCAATCTCAACGGATTCCAAATTCTCGCATTTCGCGTGGGTGACGACCCCGCGGAAACAGGGAGGCTTGGGCGAAGTGAAAATTCCGCTGCTCTCCGACAGGAGTCATCAGATAACGCGGAATTATGGCGTGTTAAACGAGAAGCAAGGATACGCGTACAGAGCCTTATTCGTCATAGATAGAGAGCAAATTATACGGCATGTGACGATAAACGGCGACGATGTACCACGATCGGTGGACGAGGTGTTGCGAGTTGTGAAGGCTTGTTGTTTCGTGGATAAACATGGCAATGTGTGTCCTTACGGGCCGCTGCCGGCGAAGGACGCCTTCGGAGAAGAACCAAACTATTTCGGCACAACTTGATCTCAATTTATATTCTTATATGGAGAATTCCGCAACCGTGATGTAATCTTCCGTTAACTATACAGTTTGCATCAACGTGAATGATTGTTCGAGACTTGTACTTGAGCAATCATTCATAGTAATATCGTGGCAGCTAAGTGACGGGAAATATTAATAAATGACCTTTCAACACACGCGCACATACATAGTTTGAGATTTGAGTATCTGCGAACACTTACTTGTCGGCGTGCGGGTACCATGCGGCGGAGTTTTCACAGATGTTGGCGTGACAGGCGAAGTCCCATCTCCTTCCCGGAAAGACAGCTGTCTAGGTCTTTGTGCATGCACTACACCACACCAATCACAAAATCATGCTATATATTATTTGGATAATTCGTTAAATGCATCGCGTATATTCATCACGATTATACCAATTGCAACTCGATTACTGCGAGGAATAGCATAAAGGCAACATGCATTAATCACGAGTTTAATGATTCTTCACAGTGGTATGACCGTCCGAATATTCGAATCAATTCTGTATAATACGTATACAAATGACACAACCCAATTTCGTGCTTCTAGAGCTAGAGTGATAAATGAAATGATTTTGTGAATGTGCTTACCTTCCAACAAGGCATTATATTTCAATGTGATTGTGCAATAGACTAGAATGAAGTCTAGCATAGTTAACAAATGTGTACCTACCAGGTGAATGAAATGGTTCGCAACAGATTAGTATGACCGGAAATTGCGACTACAATTAGAATTTCGCTCGGTATTTCATCGTATTTCAAATTGTTACGTGTATGTAGCTTCACACATGTGCGTGCCAAATATCTAAAATGTTCAAATCGTTTTCTCGTGACGTAACCGACGTCAGGCGACAGAAGGACCATCTCGGGCAAAGTAACGGGCCATCACCTGCTAGAGAAAAAGTTAATAGAAGCAAATAGTGATTTATGCGGGCGAGAGCGATAGGTGCGACGTGGCTACGAATATGCTGAAAGACGTAAGATTATTGCGGTGTATGACTTAACGCTAGCGTGAAATCTGAAGAACAAAGCCGTCATTAAATACTGCTACGATGACGCGAGTTGATCATCCATCCATCACCAGTTTATGAAATTATGGGAACCTGTACAGGATATGATTACAGCTTCGAAAGAGTTGCGGAGAAATTAGAAAGATGTACTCAATGTATCAGACGTCCAATTCTCACGCTTCGACAGGTTTCATACCCATCACGTAACACTCACCTTCCTTGGGCTTGTCTTGAGGCTGTGGTGTACGTGTAGAAGCCTTGCGATGTGCCGCTGTAGTTCGTGCATTCCGTGCCGCATTAGGGTGCATTTCGGGTGGGTAAAATGAGATGACGTGGACGACGGATTTGATACGGATCGGAATAAGTTTCGGCGTGGGTGGGAAAAGGCAAAAATAAACGTGCTGTTAGCGATGTCACATGCTTATCCAAACAAACCTTATTCATAATACTAAGTCGTCAGAGTTGATTTTACGTCAAAAGCAAGATTTCTCGCATCGCTCGATTATTAGTCATGATAGAAGGAATAAAACGTTACTTTTGTCCCGTTTTTTCTCTTTTGGCTCACAATGTTACTACCAATCGCAATCATTACCACGCCAAGTCAATAAAGAATTATACAAACATGAAAATACAACTCTATTAGGAAAATTCTATTAGAACAAAAAGCACTCGACATTATATTCTAAATATGCACGTGTTATACATCGGTTATTCTATAAACAGCATCTTCAAACAGAATGCAAAATCGTAGACAGAATTAGAAGATGCGGTAAGTAAGTACCGAGAAAAATTGTCACAGTTTCGATTAGTAAAACCCAAAACATAACCATTATATGCAATTATATTACCGTGTCCCTCGTCTTCTCCACGTTCTCCACTTGTTGCCCCGTCAGTTTCAGCTCTGTAATAAAAAAAATTCATTAATATCGTGGCACAGATCACGACAAGATATTTATGCATTACCTTTCGCTAGGTGGTTCATCTGGACTAGTAACGGGCGTCGCTTTGGCCAAACGTGCGGCCTCCGCCGCTGCCGCTTCCTCCTTTTTACGTCTTTCTTCTTCCTCTCTTTCTTGTTCTCGTCGTTTTAGTTCTTTCAATTCGAACTGCGAATTAAAAAAAACGAAAATATTTATTTATGATAAGCGTAAGACAAGAATATACGTTTTATTGCAGAAAATTTACGCGTTTAAACGATATATGACACAGTAAAAAGTATTTCGGGTTTTATGAGCTTTTCTGAGACGTTATTCACATATTTCTTGAAACTACTTACAGTAGTAAGTCGGTGCAAGGCACTAAACCTTTCTTCTTGTGCAGCTGCCGATTTTTCGAAAGCCTCGTGTTTCTTGATTAAATTCTCAACTTCGTCGATAGTATGCTGTGGAAAATTGTGAATAATTCCAAAAAAAGATTCGATTATAAATTTGTGTTTGCACTCCATTATAACTACTTACACCAAGCTCCTGGCTCATAAGATATGGCTCTTGGGCGATTAACCATGCTTCAGCAACTGCCGCATCTCGGGCGAATTGGTAAACTTCCAAAACTATAACAAACACAAGCAAGTGAATATTAAATATGTTATAATGTCATACAAGTACGCGAGATTGAAAATTCAAAAAGTGAGTGCAACTTACTGAGCTGCAAGTTCTCCCAACGTTCCTCCCACCGATGTAACAGTGCATTCCTGTGGTCGGTCAGCGCCGCTAATTTCTCCTTTATCTGCGCGCTAGCATAATGATTCCTAGCTAATAGATCTTTTCCGAGATTAATGCACGCCATTAGATTATCCTCCCTGGCATCGATCTCCGCCTTCAAGCTCTGATGGTTATTCATCAGTAATTCGACGCCGGCGACGTCGCGCGGTTTCTCGGACGTATTCATCTGGCGGACAACGTCGTCCATCCAGATCATCAGGGTCCTGACCATATTGAAGAATCGGAAGAGATCGCCGGTGTCCTCCAATTTGGCTCGTCTACCCTCGCACAGCGATTGCAAATTGTTCCACGCCGCTACGACCTCGGCCTCGCGATTCGTGATTTCTCGGGCTTTGTCGCCCGCGTAGCTCGCTTGCAATTTAGCGGATTCCTCCTCGATTTGTGTCACCTGATTCTGCAACGTGGACAGGTCTTGAATAAAGTTGCCATGTTTACGTTGGAGAGCAGACACCGAGCCGGCATCGCGACCCAATTCATCGGACATGGCATTTTGTTTCTCCAGGATTCTGCCGAGAACGTCCTTGCAATCGTGGAAGAATTTGTGTAATTCACGACTGGCCACCAGCATCTGCGTGCGCGTCTCGATCAGTTCGAGCAAGTCCTGCCAGACCTCGTTCAAGCCATCCTTCCACTCGGCGATCGTCGCCGCGTCGGAATGCCCGGTGGCGATGAGAGAATCGGCAATGCCATTCACGGCCTCCACTCGCTCGGAACCGATCGCCTCGGTGTCGCGCGCGAACTCCTTGAATCTCTCCCACAACAGCGTCACGTGATCGTAATCCTGACCCAGCTCGTGACTACCGGCGACCAATTCTCTCTCCTGGATCCATTGTTCGAGGTCGTCGACTTCTCGATTCAGCATGAACAACTGGAGTGCCTCGTCCAATTTGGCGCGTCGCTCGCCTGCCAAATCCTTCAGACCGGCGTACAGCTTATCCACCTGTGATTGTTTCACGGCAATTTGATCGGCCAGCGGATGCTGATCGTTTATCAGCTGCCTAGCGGTCTCACCTAGCTGGCGAATCGTCTCCGCGTAATCCTCGACCGCATGTTCGAGCGACTCGTGCTTCTTCATCAGATTCTGAGCGGAGATTTCGTCCTTGCCACGATCCTCGACCATCATGTACAGCTCCTGTTCGCTCATCCATGATTCGGCCTCGGTAGCGTCGAAAAAGTACTGCTGCGCTTTCTCGTTTTGCAGCAGATGCTTGTTTCTATCGTCAACCGCATCCTTCAACTCGCGCCACTTCTCCGTCAATTCGGATATCAGTTTCTGGAATTCGGGAGTGTCCTCATGTCCCTCGTCAATCAGCTTTTGCCCGTTATTACACACCAAATTGATCCTGGGCTCGTGATTGTCGATTTCCGTGCGTAATGACTGATTCTTCTTCTTTAACATATGAACGTTAAACAATGAATTTCCATATTCGCTGCTGGTTGCCTGTGGCATCTTCTCCGCGATCCACAGCTTCTCATCCTCGACGTCGCGTCGGAATTGGAAGGCTTCTTTCTTCTTCTCGAGGTGCCGTTGACGGTCGATGAGCGGTGCCTTGAGCTGAGCAAATCTCTGAGCGACTTTCTCCTTCTTGCACTTGATTTCCTCCATCTTATCATCGGGCACTGTGCGCTGCAAGTGTTCCGCCTGTTTGTCCAGTTCGGTGACCTGTTTCGCTTTCACCGCCATTTGAGTCTCGATCATCTGTTGTTTCTGCATCAGTATGTTCACGGATGCCAGATCAGAGCCGGTATCGGTGCTCTCTATCTGTTTCTCTAGCTCGTTCATCCAGGAATCAATGTCGTCACAGGTCTGGTGTATCAACACCTCGCGGTTCGAGTCGAACAATCGCTCGCCCTTATCGTGAGTCGTGGTCTCCAGCTCAACAAACTGTTCCGCCAATTCTGCTACCTTTGGTTTAATAATTTCGGCCAGATCCGGTTTCTGTTGAATCAATTCGTCCGCGGCTTGCTGCAACTGTTGCAATCGATCTTTGTTGCTGGCGATTTCTGCTTCGAATGCTTGATGGCGAGTCCACTTGCTGTGAATAGTCTTTGCGCTTCTGTATGTTTCGTCCTGAGCAGTGATATGTTTCTCTTGCACCCATTCGCCGAGTTCCTCGCAATCTTGCAGGAACATCTGTAGCTGAAGCTGGTCCTTGAGTTTCTCCATAAGTAGATTTGCCTTCTCGCGATTATTTCGCCGACGGTCGTTGATGTTCTCGGCCTTCTTCTTCACCTTATCGGCCGCAAAGTGTCCCTCATCGACCAAGCGTCCAGCAAACTGTACGACCGAATTGATTTTCTCATCGTTGGCATCCATGGTGGTCATGAAGGCCTCGTGTCGCTTGATCATGTGTTCCGCTTGCTCGAAGTTCGCCGGTGTCTCGTCCTTGGCAAGAATGTGTTCTTGTTGCGACAGAAGCACCTCTGCTTGACGCGCGTCTCGATCAAACACCTGTAGATTCAGGGAGTTGGATAATAAGTTCTGACGATTCACCCACATCTGATGCAACTCCTCCCAGCCCATCTTAAGCGCATTCAGTCTCTCGCGCAGGAACATGTATTGGGTATCGCCATCGCCGGCCTCCGTGGTCAGTCGCTCGCCATACTCCATCATCTTCTGGTAATCGTCGGTGTAATTGTCAATCTCCTCCTTTATATTCTGATGCTGCGTAAGCAGCTTCTCGGCATCGGCGAGACTGGTTGGAGTATCCTCGCTGGCAACGTCGGTCTGCGTTTTCGTGAGCCATGCCTGGAAGTGATCGAGATCGCGCAAGAATCGGTGCAAATCTCCAGCCTCCTCGAGCTTGGCATCGCGTTCTTTCAGCATCTGCGTCAGCTGCTCCCAAATCAGATGAATCTGTGCGATTCTCTCGCGTATCACCGCAGCTTCTTCCGGATGTTCCTTCTGTATGATTTCCGCCTCCTTTTCCAGAGCGTCTAATTTCGCCTGAATGGCCGCTAAATCGCGTTCCATGCCGCTCAGTCTGCGCTGCAGCGTCATCACGCCAGTCAAATCCATCTCCAAACTGTCGGTCTGCTGCAGAATTCGCTTCTTGTCCTCGATCCAGGATACGGTCTCGCGACATTCGATATGGAACGTCTGCACGCCATGTGCAGAGTTCAATTCCTCGCGCTTGCCCTCCGCCTTCTCGCGCAGCTCAGCCCACTTCTGGTTCAGTTCGTTTTGTCGCGCCATTATCTGTTCCGAGTTCGGATGTTCGACATGCAGCAATTGTCTGGCCAGTTGATTAACCACGGCTACGCGGGATGCGTTTGCGTTCATTTCTTTCTCAAAGCCATTATAGCGATGTTTCATGATCTCGACGTCCTCGATGTCTTTAGCGGGCACCATTGTATCCAGCATCCTGTTCTTCTCGCCGATCCATTGTTCGACTCCGTCGGTCTCGCTGAATACCTTGTACAACGATAACGCATCCAGCAGTCTTTGCTTACGCAACTTGGCCAGTTCAAGAAGCTCTTTATATCTGTTATCTATCGATGCTAGTCTCTCCAGGACCTCTGGCGATTTGGCATCCTGCTCGCCCAACGTGGACGCCTGTTGATGAAGTTGATCGATAGTCGTGGCATAATTCTTAAGTTCGTCTGTTACGTCTTTGTGCTTCTTCAGCAACGATTGCACATTTGCTTCGTCTCTGCCAACATCCTCCGACGAAACGAGTCGCAAAGTGTCCAACATCCAGATATCTATGTCATCCGCATCTGCGAAAAGTTGATGGTAGTCGACGGCTTCTACGAGCCGCTTTCTCCTGAAAGCCGCCAAATCTAATAAATGATTCCACATAGCGAGAATCTCCTGAAGTCTCTCCTGAATACGATCGGAGCCGAAGTGTTGTTGCCGGACTAACTCGTCGCCGACAGCTGCGACCGACATCAATTGTGGTTCATGTGACTGTATCTCATTCTCCAATGCTTTATGCTTGGACAGCAACAGGTTGATGGTTGTCAAATCGTGACCAATATCACCCGTGGATACAATCTGTTCCTTTTCTTTTATCCAATTCTCCTCATCGGCCATGTCCCAATAGAATTGCCAGAGTTTCCGAGATTCCTCGAGCCTGGTACGACGCTCGATCGCTAACCGCACCAATTCAGCGTACGCGTTCTCCAATTGTTGCACGCGTTCGACAATAATGGCCGGATCGCACGGTCGATAGCCTTCTCCA
Source organism: Tetramorium bicarinatum (assembly GCA_928718305.1). NCBI lineage: Eukaryota > Metazoa > Arthropoda > Insecta > Hymenoptera > Formicidae > Tetramorium > Tetramorium bicarinatum. Next base: position 17,653,861 of record OV788327.1, read on the forward strand.
TGCTCTAGGAATCTCTGGCTCTGCTGAACGACGGCCTTGACTCTTTCGCCGAGCACATTGATATCTGCTTCGACGAGAGAGTGCTTTTGCAACAGATCCTCCACACCCATCAGATGTTTGCCATAATCATCTGTCAACAGTCGCATCTTGATCTCCTCCATGCTGTCCAATATGTATAACATTTCCTGGAAGTTCTGCTGCAGTTGCAAGGACAATTCCAGCCGCATCCGCCTGGCGCGTAACAATTCCAGAAGATAATTCCATAGTCGCAGCACGTTATCCTTGCGAGCATTAATGCGCTCAATGTCGTGATAGTTCTCCGCCTCGAGCTCCTGCGAGACTGCCATGACGGCCTGCACTCGTTCCTCGTAGGCGAAGATATCAGTCTCTATGGCTTCATGTTTCTTCGCAGCGGCCTCCACGGCGGCGAGATCGAAACCAAAGTTATCCTGCGATACTAATCGCTGATTCTCAGACAACCATGTCTCGCGCATGCTAGCCTTTCGGTTAAATCTGGCTGCAAGCTGCTCCAACTTCTCTTGTCGAATAAGTTCCTCGCGCAGGGCCAGTTCCCGCTCGTGTTCCGCCTTCTCCAACCTCTCCCATGCCTTGTTAATGTCGGATATCATCTTGCCCTCCTTGGGTGTATAGGGCTTCTGATTATTTGCGCGCATCTTCGATTGTAGAGTGAACAACAGCACCTCGAGATTACCTTTTTCCACAAACTTGGGAGGTTTTTCCACCGTGCGATAATTTGAGAATTGCGACAGCTGCGATTGAACACCCACCAGGGAATTCGCAAACCTGCGATCGCCGAGCGCCTCTATCGTGGCTTCAATCCAGCGTAGCAGATCACTGGTGAGACTCTCATATTCGTGTATCATACGGTCATTCTCCATCGCGATACCGACCACTTTGCCAATCCTTTTACCTTGCACGGTTTCTTGTTTCATCTTCGAGAAATAGTGATAATACGTGACAACGTACGTTATGATGGACTTTTCATCCGGATGATCGACAAATATATCCTCGGCATCCAGTAGCTTCGTGAGACCAAGCTTGTCCTCCGCGACGTTGAAGGCATTGTTGAGATTGTAAATCGCGTTCGACTTGGAAAGCTTATCGAATTGGATCAGATCCGGACGGTGCTTATGTATGATCGCGTTGAATGCCAAACCGTCCCTCCATGATGTCGTAAAATTTCTTACGTTCACGTTGTGGTAACCCGCGGTCTTCATCTGACACCATAATAATAACGCATCCTTGGCGGATTTAGTCTCCTGATTGTCTGTCTCTTCAATCGTGATATCCTGAATCTGGAATCGTAGGATTATCGTCCAGATGAGACCCAGGCTCAAACGCGGATTTCCATCGACGATGTCGTGGGATCCCATATTTTCCAGGTGTACCCTCTGCTCGCGCAGAAATTGCAGCGCCTTTTCCACGTTTTCCAGGCAGTGGATGCGCATCTTGCCCTTCGTCGGGCGCGGTAAACGCTCACCCGATAAGATCTCTAACAGCCTTATCAGCATCTTGCCGTCTCGCAGATCGACGTATAGATCGCCAATTCGGCACGAACATCGGACTAAATGAGAGTTGACCCATTTTTGGAAAGTCTTCTTTTGCACTAATTCACGCTCACCTGGTGAAAAAGACCACACAAGAGTGATCTCAGTGAATCAATGTCAATATAAACATATTAAGTTTAACACATTAATTTAAAATTAATTTTATATATAGATAGCTAAATTATCTAGAATATCACTATTCAGTAATAACTAAATTAAATTAAAAGATAAATTTTAATTTTAAATAATTAATGTAAAATTTCTTTACCTCGGAGATCGAGCACGACTTTATCATAATTCATTCTTAAAATTAACAATCGGCGATTTTGATCTTTAATTTCCACTTACAAAAATGATCAACATTATTCTATTCAATTATGCTTAATAAATGTAACTTTCTATAATATTCAATATATGTATATTCAACGATAGCTATAGATCTCGACCACTTTCAATCTAATCTGAGAAGCAACTGCTAGAAACTCATGAAGTTATCGAATTCTTAAAACGATTATCAAAAGGATGTGGTTGTTTGATAATCAACCGTAATTTTCTAAAAGCACTTCAATGACCCATATCGCCAGTCATTATTACTACAGAAGTGTGTTGTGAAGCTTTATTACACTTATAATGGAATCAATGAAAACATATCGCACTATATTTAGCGTCTTTATAAAAAAAAATTGTAAAAATGTAATTGTAATAAAAAAAATATATAAATAACGTGATTAAAAAATAAAATTGACAGTATCGTACCAGCTAGTGCCTTGATACGTGAACGTTCGAAGAGTCTCGAACTCGAGTTTCCCCCGTCGTATTCGTACTCGTCGACAATCTCTTGTTGTAGCGTGGGGTCCCAACCCCCGCGCACCACCGAGATGTCGGTCGTCATTTTGTCAATCAGACCAACAGCTCACTTCTGCCGAACCCTTAAAAAGGGTGCTCCTGAAAATAATACCATAAATTCATTAATGCGAGAAATCGGGGGAATTTGTCAAAATAGCAATTTACATATTCTGTCTCTTCTTTTTCATCATAATATATATAAAAAATATATTTATAAATTTTTTAAATATTTATATTACAAAATTTATATAAAATGTTTCCATTCATAATATACATACGATACCACACTTCCCAGACCCTTGATCGAAAGTAATCAATGCTCAATGCTAAATATTTTTCGCAGCCCTGTATACATGTACGTTATAATTTAGATAATATTAAGCGCTGAATATCTAAGACTTTCAATCGCACGCCCAGGAAACGCGGTACCACGCATAAAATGCAAACGGGGACGTAGTAATAATCGTAAGAATTTCTCCCTTCTGCTACCCACGCGGTGTAATAGTGTAAGCAACGCGACGTACGGTACGTGTCTTGGCAGGCTACAGAGTCAGCGCGTTGTCAATCTTCACGTACAGATAAGAATTGCACAGTAATCTTATCTTCTTGCACGGCGGGTCTAACGATTAATAATTGGGTAAATAGGGAGCTTTGAGAGAGATTTACGTTACGCAATTCTATTCGATAATAGTGCACGATTGCGTACGTCCACTTCATTTAGCTTCTTTTTCTTCAGCACGCTTCGCTAGTCCGAAAAACTTTGTGCCCATTCCTTTTCTTCAACATTCAGCGTTACAGCTCGATCGTGCAACGTACAATGTAGATATTTGTTTTTCACATCATAAGAGTTGTATCTTTGGTATCTGAAGGTAAATACATACTGATAACTCGGCTTTGAGAAGCGCTGCAATAAATAAACTTCAGCGCCTGTTTTATACGAATTAATGTAATAAATCTGATTCTTCGCGTCAGATCTATTGTTAGAGCATTTAATAAGGCATGTTTCCTTAAATCAACACCCACAAGTCGCGTTACATATACAGGGTGTTCCGTGATAAGTGATCTAAGTTAATTCTGTTTTCCATTTATTTTTACATGTCGAGAATCACTTCCTTTCCGTATACTGTTTGTTGCGAGGCATTAATTCTAATTCTATGTGTTCAACGCGGTAAAAAATCATCGGTGAAAAATGCGATGTTGCAACAGTCATTCTCAGCAAAAATTTATCTCTTTTTTTTTTTCATTTTTACTCGTATATTCCTGGAATCGTCTCTTTCGCCAGTTAATTATATCGGTCTAATCACCAAGTTTGCAATCGATAACGTCGGATATCAAGAAGATGGCAACGTTCTGTTAACGCCCGTAGAGTATATATCTCTAGGTATAGCGTTCATTTAATAGACAGCGTTACCGCGCGCTCGTCTCCGCGTGGGAGATACGGCCGCCTCGCTCGCCACGACGATTACATCACGCGAATGATGTCACACACGCGAAATACACATCGTCGGCATCGGCGTCGCAACGGGCCTCGCAGGAGGGTGACTTAACGGGAAGGTAGACGCTCTCCGGCATTGGCGTAACGTCGGTCTGCGATACGGAGTCTACGACTTGCATACAGAATAAATTTGGATGTGCCAAGCAATTTTTGAATGTTTAACATTTAGATAAAAAAAATAAAACTCGCTAAAAAAATGAAGGATCAATCATCTTTACCTCTTTATGTCATTGCAAAAATTTGTAGAATATTCAAAAATCTAAAAGTATATAATTTATGCTAATACAGATTATTTAATAAATATATTTATTAAATAATCTATCTGAACAGTCTAGTATACACTGTAGAAAAACTATGTAAAATGACATAAATAAAAGATGCAAAAATTACGCGAATTATAATTGAAATGTAGAAAAATTATAAACCTAAAAGAAAATATTTGTACCGTTAGCTGCAGATACTTGAAAAAAAAATGATGGAAAATGCTGTGAAAAGAGCCCAAGTGAAGCGGCAACGGTGATCATTCAAAAAATATTATTTTTCCGAATGAAAGAATTCCAATTTTATATTTCACATTTTTAAAAAACTACATAAAGTAAACAAAAAGCAAACAAGTTATAGAGTTTTAAAACCCATTTGTGACTCGGTTGTTTCACTCTATATATTAATGAAAAAGAGGAAGCAAAAATATATGGATAAAAACGGATCCTCTGCGTAAGTAAATTATTTACATTCTCCCTAAATTCATACAAAGAACAGCAACATGATTCAATGTTAAAAGAGAACATTGTAACATAAGGTGACGTCCGATTAACCGCGCTGTATAATTTACGACAATCCGTCGATGTTCACTGATTAATATCGATAGCGCGGCGGACAGTTGCATCTGCAACTGCACGAGCGAGCGATATTGACTTTTTTTTTCCTTTAACGAACCAAATGTCATAGGTAACACGCAGGTCGCGGACGTTTGAATGGCCGAGAAACTCAAGGAAAACCAGTGCAAACGATATGAGTGTCTAATGATGGAAACGACAAACTGAGAAGAGAGTAGTTTCATGATAAAACGCATCGGCTGCAAACACAATTACGTCACCCGACTGTCACAAAATTACACGAATACGCGTAAAAATTCATATAATTTATAATTGTAAATATCTCACATTTTTACACGCTCTTTTACAGCGATTTTTATTGTTCATTATTACGTAATCATATTGACTTGGCGTTTTCAAGTAATAAATAACATCCCGCATGAAGTCACCAATGAAGTTTATATCGTTTGCTGTCACGAACTTATTATACTTGACAAATTACATCTGAAGAAGAAAAGAAAGAAGCGATGTAGATCCTCTTGCACGTCTAATCCTTTTTCGAATCATTAATAATATCCGAAATGACAGATCGATCGCTCCGCGACGAAATCGACGCGTTCTCCACGAGCGACGTTGAAAGCCTGGAGAACGCGGGCATGAATGGCATTCTTAAATGTCTGGACAGTCACTTACGTTGAATTAAGAGCAATTACGTAAATGCCGTCATAGTTAACGGCCGGCCTAGTGGGAACGTACATACAGATTAATGCCTTCGTATCTAGTGGGCGGGGTGAGATGAATCACAAAGTGAATGACACGATAATCGAGGAAGGTTAAGTTTACTGGCGGCACTTTCTAACAACTTCTCTGGGTGAGGCAGTGGGTAGAGTGTAGTCTCAAAACCTCCTTTTTTCAAAAGAGTTTACACGACCGATTTTTAAATAAACTTTTATGATAAAAATTAATAATTAATTTTAATCTTAATAATTTAATCTTTTCATTTTTATTTATTCGATTAATTAACAATTAATCAAGTTTAATTAATTTAATTATTCCATAATTTAATTTTAATAAAAATTAACTAATTTGTTAAAAATTAAATTGTTATTAAATAATTAAAAATTAATTAAAATATACCAAACACAATACAAAACTAGACGTGCATGTGCTTAAGAAATAATTTTTTCCGATTGAAACAAAAGATTTAAAACACCAAGTTTCAAAAATATGAACTTTTTATGCTGCAGCGACTGTTTATTGTATCGTGAACTTGTATCTGTTAACAATGATAGCATTAGTATTTTTAACAACACGAACGTTATATCTAACAATGAGAGATCTTTTCTTTTTAAAAGGATTTCGCTTTTGAAGTTGTATCATGAATTAAAAAAGAAAACGCAAGGATTATTAGTTTTTTTTTTTTTTCAACAATTTCATTTAGTGTATGAGCCATCACGAAGAGCTCTCTGTTAAAGTCGATAAAGTACAGTAAAGTAAAAAGCGAAAATGGAAAACAAGAAGCTCATTGTGCATCGGGACGAGAACAACCGGCCTCTATAACGCATCGCGAGTCCCCCCGCACTGCTTCGGATGCCTCGTGGAAGCAGGAAACTGTTGTTTAAATACATCCAGCTCGCTTTAAAGCTTTCTCTCGTCACACAAGCAGAAAGTTTTCCTCAATTCTCTCGATAACGGATACGTGGCCTATATATATCACGTGCATCTCTCGAACGGTAATTCTCGGTTTTTCGTTTTTTTTTTTTTTCGAGAAACGCCTTAAGAAATGAATTAGACCGCATATAAACACCCGTATTTTTAATTTATTCTTGCGGAGAGGTCAAATGCCTCGCTAAATATTCACTTATACAACAGGGTAGACACATAATGCTCATGTACCACGGAAACACAAAATCAATATCGTCACAGCGTTTGGCTATTTATAATTAGCCATATTCTCGTTCCAAATCTGGACTTGAAATTTACACCATCGTTTCTATCTCAAAATTATTTATGTAGTTTCTACAGAATTTACAAAGAATTTGCACAGAGTGTCGCGACCTCAGCGATATATTTCGTCGTGGCTGTCGAAATCACGCACAGATAAGCGCAACGTCGAGAGACTTCTTCGACATCTATCTTTAGGTCGGTCCAAGACAAAATACACGGCGTGACGGCGTTTCGTCGATTCGTCATCTAATCGTGCGGATTAAATCGCATTTTTGCGTCCGCGGTCCGGTGGCTTTTCTCTACCGCAAAGGATCCGATATAGCGAACCACCGCACCGTCTCGTCGCAACGCCGAAGGTAAGATGAACACGACGCGCACATGTACACACACACAGACACATACAGAGGCAGGATTATTGATTTTCCACCGGAGTCACCGTGGCGCCGGTGTCCGCGGCGTATGTACACACGTCGAGAGCACCTGCATAAGGCGAAGGGAGGAGGGCAGGTGATGCCCTGCGTTTCGAGGACCCTGGAGCTTCTCTATCCTGGGCAGCCCGAAATCGAATTCCCTCTCGCTGCGAAAGCGACAATTTGTCACTCCGAATGCGAGATTCTTCCGCGTCGTCTCTCGAGATCGTCCGAGCCAAGCTTTGATCGTCAATGATACAGCATTTAGGGTGAAATGAGAGAGAGTAAGTGCCGGCGTTCTCAATATCCTTTGAGTTATTCGATCTACGTCCGTACGTTCTACGTCGTAAAAAGAAGACAACGCGATCATATAACATAACGGTATTTTACATTACATTAGCAAAATTTGTTAAATATCTTAATTATAGAAGATACTTGTAGTAATGATAGTAACGCATATAAAAACGTGAGAAAGATAAATAACAAATGCATCGTGGGAACGTTATTTACCGCTATCATCGTGAACCGTAATTCCTTAACAATTATAACTAGGACACCAAGAAAAATCATTACTGCAGAAAAATCGACGGTTCGTATATTCACATTCATCGGCGAGACTATAAATTTAATTTACACGATTCTTCCAATTGGGTCGCTCCCAAGAAGGTTTCTCCATCTATCAGCTCGGAGACCATTTAAAAAAATCGACGAAACATGCGATAGGGAGTTTAACGGCCACTTTGCTCCCAGTCGCTTCAGTGCGCTCGATCGTTCTGACGTTTATCGCGCCCGGCGAACTCGTGGGCCGAGTCTTGCGGAGCAAAAATCACGGTTGTAGGCGACGTAGAAGATACAATCGTGTAACGGCGATTGCATTCTTCAAAACGATTCCCTGCCGCAGTAGGCAGCAGCCTTTTACCAGCGGGGCAGAATCGCGGAGGTGTGAAGCGGGTAAACGCCCTTACGATGACCCAGTTTTCCCGGCAACATACTCCCCTCCTCACCCCCGAAGCTGCGAGAGAGCTTCCCATCCCGCTAACGAGATTTCGAGATTTCGATGCTCGGATTTGAACTCTAGAGACTGCCACATCGGCGCGGTGTCATGTCCGATTTATTCCAGCCTGATTTTATGATTGGCCTTACTACCTTTGATTAACCTCGGATTAACGGTAAAGTACGTTTCTTACGCTTGATATGCTTGATTGTTGTACACGTGCGTTTTGAAAGGAAGCCTAATTATTAATATTATTGTTTCGTGTTGTATAACTCTCAAGAAAGCAATACGTTATATTAATTGTTCAGAGTTAAAAGTATGCGTGCACTATGCGACTTTGAATTCTTACTGCGGCAACGAAATATACGAAAATAATGCACACGTACCCACAAAGAATTCTTCTTATTTTAACTCTATGTATAATTTTAATAAACTTTTGCACGCCGTACTTTGCGAGTAAAATCAATCCAAATTGGCTTCAAATACATTAAATATTCAATCATTCGGTTAATTTAAACCGATTTACGGCCATAATTCAAAGAGAAATCTAACAAAAAAAAAACGTGATTGCTCTCAAAGGAATACTATTCCTTTTGGGAAATTAAATTAATGGGGCGAGATTCACAGAGCAACCGCACGAGGTGAATGTCCTTACAATGACCCGATTTGCTCCTCCTTTAGGAGTCGTCGTCGTCGTCGTCGTCGCTGTCGCGTTGTCGTAGTAAAGATCGTAACTTGACTTTATGCAGAATAAAATCAAAACCGTGGACGTGCGTCGCGACTAAAACGCTCGCGGCTTTCTCAGAATAATCTCGCGAACGGTAGCGGCATTCCGTCGCGTGTCATCAAGGGCCCCCTCGAGAAATACGCTGAATCACCGAACCCCCGTTGTTCTTACTAAAGGCCCGTTATTGGTCGAAAGAATCGCTTTGGACGTTATAAATATCCGCGAACGTGAGGCGGACAGATACAAGAGCTCGCGAAATAGAAATTCCGCATTCCGAGCACTTGGCTATAGCATCGATGCGTCACTGCGAATTAATTTATTAATTGCGAACAAAATCGCCTTTTGTACCAGCGCTAGCTTCACTAATTAATCATCTTCCTGATTAGCTCAAGTATATTCTTGCACGAATACGGTTTACGTTAAATCAACAAAATTAGATAGAAACAGATAAAAATTGTTTACACAGTAAAAAATAAATAAATTCAGGAAAGCGTTTAACGATCGATGTAAAAAAATTAAACGGTTTAAAAAATAGTTTCAAAGGTTTAATTGCACGCTGTATCTTCGACGATACGTATAGTAGATTATTATAAATAGCACACGATTGTTGCATTAGACGAATAATATTAACGAGGGATTGCGTACTGTCAAAGGCATTCAGCATGGCGCTCGCCAAGTGGCTGATAAATAATGTAACATCTCAGCGACATACACACCGCTTTACAGAACTCCAAGTTTCATTCACAACTCGAAATCGTTGAGTACATAAAGATTTTCGCGTCAGATTAAATTGCAATTCGTCACAATTTCAAATGTAAGAGGTTCACACGTTGATAATTATTCGCAGAAATCTGGGAAAATCATGTACTGTATTACGTAATGATTAAGTCGCGCGATTTTCCTGGGACGCGGCAGGAAGTACGCGATTATTCACGGTACCAATGAAATCTGCCATGAAATGGAGCAGCGAATCGGGTCGAATCGCGGATATATCGTCCTCGAGCACAATTCCTGTCCGTGGCTTGCATGGGAACTTGCAGCCGACGTCAGCAATTTTCAGTAATTCGTACGTTCCGTTTGGCGTCCGCTCGCTCGTGCCGACGAGCGATCAACAAATCGTGTTATGTCAACAAGGTCCAATTGATCTAGGGAAATCGATCTTACGCCTCTTTAAATACAATGGCTCGCATAAGCGACAATTGAGGAACTTGCTACTCAGCCGCGTATTCATTAGCGCAAATTGCTCGATGCAGAGAAACAAGCTAGTTAAAGTCGGCTAATTAGTAACGCTCTCGATTCGAAATTACTCGCGACTATTCGATGCAAAGTTTATCTTTACCGATTTCTTCGCGCGTAAGATTCTATCAATTTAAATCCAAATTATTACCCCTTTTTCTGACAAACTTTGAAGAATCTTTAGGAAGGAGATGATAACATATATAAATATAAAATTAACAGTTGAGTTCTTTACGTGCCAATTAATGGAGATAAATTACGTGAAAGAAGTCTCTCAACTGTTATTTTTTGCTTTTTCTTATTTTTACATCTCTTGTAACGCAATAAATATAATAAAATGTAAAGAAATTTCAAATGACTCAACTTTTACCATTTTGTGAAACAAAATTCGCTTGCAATATATTAATAAGACTTCAAAGAATTAATAATTTCTAATATACGCATACGATAACAAATATTACCGTAGAAAACGATATTTTAACTGGAATTATATGAGGAGACGTCGGCTGGAAGTCCCTATTTCTAGACGGAGAGCCGACAGTTGTTACTGTACATGGGACTACGTCACATCCGCATTTGCGCTAATCTACTCGTCGGGCAACTTGTTCGAAACATTTTAAATACGTGGACGGAATGTCGCTTTAGCCTCGAGGTGCAAATTCTACGTTATTCATTCTACGTTGAACGAGCCGTTATTAACATGTCCTTAACAACTTCAACAAGAAGAATCTTCAGTACAAACTCCGTGATCCGTCTGATGATTCTGACGTGCACGAATATGTTCAGTCAACAACAAAAGATTCGTAACGGTATCTCGATCGACGTTTCTAGTTATTACCGGACAATCGAAACTGTAAAACGCCTGGCGCGATTGCGCAATCCCGGGAAGTGGAATGACGTTCGTGGAAGAAGGTACAGTTAGCCCTGACGCCTGATGATTTACTATGTGCGTCGACGCACCCGCAACGAAACAAGCCACTAGTAATCATTTAGGTATGCCAAAACAGTAATTAATCTTGTTTAATGCAGTACGTAACGTAGATATAATTATAGCGGCAAGAAGAAAAAGAACGAATACTTTACTATCTGTTTGCACGCTTGAAAAAATTATTTCGACATTCTCTTATATAAGGATTTTCCTTTCTTAAATTTAAATAAATAATTTGTCCTTAAAATTTCGTTCTAAGTAATTACAAATGTAATTATCATTATTCATAGTACGGTTCATAAATAAGAACGATAACGTAGGGCAATTTATCGTTAACTGTTATGAAACTAAAAATAGAGCTCTTTTATTTAAATTTAAAACAAAAAACATCGCTATGCCAATAATGTTCTCTCAAGTAGATAGAAAAATTAGCTTTAAGAGAAAAAAAAATGATAGAATTAACACTTCAAGCTTCAAGCATACAATAAGATAATAGAAATGTAACCGTTCTCTGCTTAAATGTTTACATTGTTCCCTTTATGTGAGATACTCAATAAACCGAGGAAACGCAAGTTGGAATTGACAATCCGAAGCTTATTTCTCTCTCTCTCTCTCTCTCTCTCTCTCTCTCTCTCTCTCTCTCTCTCCGTCTCTCATGCGAAGGATGCAGGCCGAGCATCATCGATTATCTAACATTTCGCGTTTACGTTCGCACTCCGCATGTCGTACCGCGAACGAGGCTGCGCGTAATCTGGATGCGGTAATCTGGAAACTAGGTTGCGTCGAACCCCCTTTCCGTAGACGGAAGCGCGCGGCTTATTAAAGTAATCGATATCAAAGACAGGTATCTATCTCTCCCTGTCGAGTTGACAAAGCGAACGCTTCCTTCTCTCTTCTCCTTCCCTCCCCTCCCCCCCGCCCCAATCTATAAAAAGAAAAATACGATGAGTGCACGCACATATGTACGTACGCACGTACGCACACACACACGGAAAAAGAAGAAGCGTAACTAGGTTTACATCGCGAGTTTAACGCGATCTCCGAGGCGCTCGTCGCGGCATTTTCCGCTCTGAAAGTAAAGCGAGAGAGATTAGATTATTCGCGTTCGATAATTTTCCTCGAAAGCGCGGTTACGCCTCGCGGGATCGACCGTGTAATGTAAACAAGAGAAGAAAGCATCGATCGACGATCGCTGTGAGAAAGAAAAGAAAAAAAAAAGAATTGCGTTAAACTTTCTCGCTACTTCACATCGTGATATAACAGCGACGAGTATTATTTTTATCTGTAACCGATATTTTACGTTTTTACTTTTTTAAATAGTATTTTTGTTAAATAAGAATGCGTAAGAATTCACCTATCGTTACTCTCATTTTTGAGGGATGACGCGTAGCTCCGTGCTAACGCGAGTGATCAGTAACGGAAAGGTCCTGGGTTCAAATGTGGCTCCTCATTCCGTATATATTCCATTTTTCGAATTGGAGACCGACTCTTCTTCTGGAGGAGAATCGGACTTTCGTAATCGATAGAAAAGAGAAGGGGAGGAATGGACCTAACTGACAATGAGTCCGAATGCCACATGCTCGCTGAGAACCGCCCTCCTCCCTAGCATTATTATTATTCCTCTCATTTTCATTGAAGAAATCAAAGAAACGAGCCGATAAATAATAAGAAATTTCACGCTTTGTTGATATCTTCCTAAAACACGTGAATTTATTGACAAAAACAGATGTGTTTCGGTGAGGGTCAGAATAATTCGTAGAATATCAAAAGAAAAAAGAAATGGTCCCTTTAATCGAGCTTTGGGGCATATGTATACTACATTATTCATCGAACTCGCACCACGCAACTCGCTTCTTCATTTTACGAGGTACGTATATTATTTCATATAGGATTCAGAAGGGTATTGGATATCTACGTTAGGATCACATTCGACCTCGCTGTAGCACCCGTGAGTTAACATTATAATGTATCGCGTTGCCTTGATCTCTTTCATTCGTGTTCCGCACAACTGTATCGTGCAAACAATTTTGCGCTTCTATTTTCATGCCTTGCCCGACGGACGCGACGTCACGAGAAACAAAAAGTCGGGCTGTCTAATTAACGGCATTACGTATCCACGCATCGGCTCGATTAAATTAAATTCGAGGAAGATGAACTAGTATTCGCGAACGCACGGGATGCAACCAACTTCTCGGAAACTTCGGCTAAATATAATATTTGTATGGCCAGCCTTCTCTTCGTGCCCCCATATATATTTCTATATCACTTCACTTCGGAGAAAACGTTCATCCGACTCAGTTTCTCACGAGCGTGACATTTTCTATTCATGTTACGCGAACGAACCATCGAGTCGAGAGAGCTTCAACTTTCTTCTCAGCTTTGTGTATTTTAGTGATTGTTCTGATATTTTCGCGTGTATTTAACGTAACGGGATGCGAATCAAATCGGTTTACTATATATTTTAAACGTAACTGAATCTCTGCTGAAGTAAATTCGCAAATGGATTGAGGATACAATTTCTAGTCTTCGTATTGCAAGCGAGATTCGATGATCGGCAAGATAAAACGATTAGTAATAAGTACAAACAGAAATATCTGATTCGTAACCGACACGTGAGCAAGTTTTGCAAGGACACGAAAGAACTGCAACTGTAAAAAGACTGCAATTCGATTATGGGTGCGGACAAAAATTATTTCAAAAGATATTAAAATACTACAGGTACATAAGAAACTCGAATGCATATTTCTTTCTCTTCTTGAGAAATGTCTTTTAATAAATTTTTTTTATATAACGATTTAACATTTCCCAAAGGAATAAGAAGGAAGAAACATAAAACATAAAAAAAAGTTTTCTCTTACTATATTATTCACGGCTAAAAGTCAAGTAAATGCTCGATACTGTATGCCATTAAAGTTCGACAACAGGCATAATGGACACGAAGAAAAAAATAAAACAGGAAATTCGGATTACGTGTCGCTCGACCGACGTGCAAGTGTCACGGTGAAGTAACTTTCGCTCTCAAGCGTGAACAGACGCGTTATTACGTGAACTCTCAGAAGTCAACTCGATCAACTTCTACATAAAAAGCAGGGCAAATTGACAAAGACTAATCGTGTACCATTACGCTCCGGTATTAAAATTACAAAATTTAGGAAAAATGCAATTAAATCAAGTTGATTTCCGTGAGAGAGTAGCTCGTCACTCGAGGCACATACTCCGATTGTATCTTCAGGTAATAATTACATGTACAAGGTAATCGCTGAGGTTAGCGCAAGTATATTACAAGACTTGACCGTAATTATTGTCATTCTCGCCGTACAACCTTCGCGCTCTGGCTTAACATGTGCCGCAAGTCAGCTTAGTCGCGAGAAAAACCGACTTGAATCATCTTCAAATAGATAATATTCATTATACGATCGACGCAAGGCCACGATTCTTTTTTTTAAATTGACAAAGTACAAGAGTCTCAAAGCGATATTTCTCTCGCGGCTAATTTGAAGAATATCGTGAAACTTCACGTTATTCACGTTCTTTCAACAACATACAATTGTTAATGACTTTCTAATCGCAAGTTAAGTATCCAATGTTAAATACACGCGATGAATTCTCTTGTGGAAAAAAAAAAACCATTGAAAACTCCGCAATATTCCGGATTATGAAAATACTGATGGCACACATCGAAATGCGTTAAGATATGAATCATGCAAGGATCATCAATTCTCGACAGAAATGGCAATTCATTCTGTTAAATTTAAATGTCTAGAATAAGCATGTCTATGAAAATATTAAGCACCGGTTTTCGCTGAAAATTGCAAATCGCGATTAGAATATTATTCCGAATGCTGAAAAAGCTCGTAGCTGGAGCATGTTAAACGACGGTAACACGTCGCATTAAGTCCTCAGTGTGCCACGAACACACTATCAAGCATTAATTTATTAATATATGCTGGAGACATATGCTCACCGCTGGCACACGTCATGACGTAACTGTAAACACACCACACTCGGCTGAATTGATCGAATCACTTGTGATCGAGGGCGTCGACGAGACCATGGTATTTTAAATACAGTCAAAGGTCAGTGATATAATGGATTATCGATTATTCGCGATCAGATCAATTCCGCAAAAAAAAAAATACTGTAATTGTCCAGGAGAACGATGTGTTCTCCAAATCTGTTCTGCTCGACGTACTCTCAACTTTTTCTCACGTAAATAGATAGGAAACAGACACGGACTCGTCTTTCTAAAATTAAACTCTAGTAAGCCATACGCGACAGTCGAGTTGTATAGTTTCCCGAGAAAAAGAAGAAAATTAGCGTTATTTCCGCGAAAATTAACGACCGTTATGCACGTAGGAAGGACGGGGGGAGCCGAAACGGAAGTCCTATTTTCCGGGGTTATTCCCCTCTCCCATCTGTTTCGCACACGGTTGAGAGGCGTGTATATCGAACAACGCTCCGCAACGCGACGCTATCCGACGACCTTAACATTTCGCGCCGGCACGGCCGCTCGATTCGCGCGATTAGGGTGACTCAGCTCTGGATTCGGCGTCGGTGACGAAAGCGCTCGCGATTCACGAGGAGTAGCCCCTGTGATCAGCAGAGAAGCAATTGCAAGAGTGCGGGGCATCGAGGACACGATCGTGATACGAGTGATGTTAAATGAGGAAGGTGGACCGGGGCGTGTTTGAAACTTTTTCGGAAAAGAGCTCGCCGTCTCTCGCGAGGGAGAGAGAGAGAGGAATTCGGCTCTGCCTTCTCTCGACTGATTAACGTCGTTGCGTGTGCTCCCGAAATAGCGCATGCCGCGTAAACGACACGGCGAGTGCGTACGCTTCTTCCTCCTTCTCCCGTGCATCTGCAAGCGAGGGAACGATCGCTCGCATGCACGCACGTACTTCCGTCGAGCGCGATGCGACGGAAGAGCTGGGCGTGAAACCGACGCGCCGCGACTGGACGCGGAAGCGTGAGACTTTAGTTCTAGCTTCGCGAGATCGTAGATTTGACCTGCGATTGTCGAAATTCAGTCGCGTATCTACTCTGATTAATGTGACAGAAAGAGTCGCTATTTTCTTCTTTCCGAGAAGAGTGGAATTTAAAGCGATAGGTACATAGCAAGAATGGAACTTGAAGAAGAGATATTTTAAAGCTCGTCATGCGAGATTGTAGATCTGACACTGCGATTACTGAAATTCAATCCCAAATTTGCTCGGATTAATGATAGAAAGAATCGATGTTCTCTTTTTTTCCGAGCCGGAGAAGAGTGGAAGTTAAAGCAACGACTACGTTCAAGCGCAAGAATGGCGCTTGAAGAAGAGATATTTTGAAGCTCGTTACCAAGATCAAATACCGTCGGAAGAGAGCTTTTTGCTGCTGCAAGATTTGAAACTTGGATATGAGAATATTGCTTATTAGGATACGCCTCTCGCTGAGAGATCGATCGCCGAGAATATTTTCCTCGAAAATGTTGAGTGCCGAGAAAATATTTATTGGGAGAATGTCCGATTCGTGGCACACGATTAATTTCAGCTTCCGCTCTTCCGTAACGATCAGTTCTCGACGAATTTTTATGAAGCTGCGGGACACGCGTTCAATCTGATTCTTGAAATTTATCTATACTCATTAATTGATTATTGATCATTCTTACGTAACAGACTGTATTTGATATATCGTCCAAGACCTTCGAATTGGACAGAGTAAAAGGGTTTACCGTTATACACATATATATAATCTCAATTTCCGCTTTATCCCATACCCATAAATCTGGGTATCGATCATGTAATTTTCGGAAACGTGAAAAATGAAAAGTTTCGCATAAACTCAAGAATTTCAACCAATAGAATCGTTGCATTTACGTGAAACTTGACTTTACGCGTTTTCGAAAATCACACGATCGGTATGATAATATTTGCCGAGTTTTCGAGACGCTCGGCAGACGTATCGCTCGCGCCGTCGCGCCGCGACGAAGTCGCGAGCGGGCAGGTACAAGGACGGGTTTATCTCGCGCGATCGTGTCGCGCGGGATCGCTTTATTTGCCCTTCCACGCCCATTGACACCAATTTAAAGCCAAGTTGTCGCGCTGGCAGCCGAGGGGAGCCGCGATTACCGTCGTCGCTCCCGGTACTTGCGTCACCGCTCGCGGAAAGGGGCAGGGTACGTAAAGCGCGATTATAAGGAAAAAGAAAAAAACCACCATCCAGAAAAACCCACGTACCGGTCCCCGTCGCCCCGCTGCGTACGTTAACACGAACGCGGGCGCCGAGTTACGTTCGATTCCGCTCCTCGGCGCTCGGCGCTCGGCCGTTCAATGGAAGCGCCGGGAAAATTGGGTCACCGGCAGATAGGTCGTCTTGACAGGTGAACAAAACCACTGCGGCGACGGGGAGGGACGAATGGCCGGCCAGATGGGCAACTAGGAGGGAGGGAGGGAGGGAGGGGTCTGCCCCGATATCGCGGCGGAAATTAAAGTCGACCGACGACGACCTCGCGAGAGAGATACGGTCGAGAAAAACCTCGCCGGATCGAAACCAATCGAGCGAGGATCGTCGGGGCGTCTCGGAGAGAAGGGAGAGGGAGGGGGGAGAGGGAGAGGAAGAGTTTGGCGAGGAAATCACACCGCGAGAGAAATCGGGGAAACTGAAAGAGGGCGGCTGCGGAGACGAGATAAACGCGAGGGGACACGTTCGCCAGCGGCGAAGACGGCGCCGGCGGCAATCAATGCCGGTAGAGCCCTACGGTCTCCGTGGGCGACCGCCGCCGCTGCCGCTGTCGCCGCTACCGTCGCGACGCGATCCCTACGGGTGGACGCGATCGTTATTGACAGCGCGACCCACCGTCGCGACGCACCGGCACCGAAAGGCCATAGTAGTATACTACTATCGTGTACTACTGTGTACGGTGTGCGGAAAGAGAGAGAAAGAAAGAGAGAGAGAGAGAGAGAAGCCAAGGCGGCGCACGCCATTTTTATCCCGACACCAATATCCACCCGACAGCGAGCCGAGGCGGCGAGTCTCGAAGGCACGCTTCCGCCGAAGGGTGAGCTCGCGCTCTAACGCCGGCCACTACTTACCCTCGCGTAAGGACACCCCGCGGCACCGTCTCGCCTCGCAACTCGCATAAAAGTCCCGGCCCGGTACACCAAAATACCACCAAATAACGTTCCAACACCGATCCACCCGTCCACACACTCGACCGGCGCGCAACCGACTGAGCGGCGCGCGACGCGCGCCTACGCCGCCGCAGCTAGTCCCTTTGCCTTCGCGCAAAAAGCGCCGCGCCGCACCGCGTCGCTGTCGTTGATCGCTGCTCGCTGCCGCCGCCGCCGCCGCCTGGCCCGGTCGAGACGCGGAAAATTGGAAAAAACCGGACCGAGGGACGCGCGCACGCTCGCGCCAGTTTCCGTAGCCGGCGATTTCGCCTCGGACAGTCGGACGCGCTCCTCCGCGCTCCTCCAGTATCCAGTCACCTCGACACTCGACTCTCGGAGCAATTGAGCGCGGGGATTTGTGGGGAAATCGGTACAGTACGCGGTGTCAAACGCGCGCCGACACTTGTCGACTTCTCTTTGGTATATGCTGTCACTGTACGTTTCGGAATGAAATTGAATTTGGCCACGAAAAGAAAAAAACTTCACAATACTGTATCTTTTAAATTTCAAACGTGTCAATCGAATAAAATGTCGACATGAGAACGTTGTAAGATTCTTTTAAACGAACGACTTTCCCCTCGATTCGATATTATTTTCAAGAAATAAAAATCTTCTGTGAAGAAGCGAAACTTCTTTAAAGATATGTATACGTATTTTTCGATCAGATATTCGGTTCTACGAATCGTTAATTCATTATGATTAAAGATTGAATATGGTAAATGATAAAAGCACGAAATCTTGCTAAACAGGACTAGATATGATATTAAATTAAATATATTCAATTATTAATTGTAACTGAATTTTTTTTGGCACGTTCCACATTTACCAAATTATAAAACGTAACACATTACCATCAGACACTAGAAAAAAAAAAACAGAAATTGGAATTTTTAGGCATTTCTATCGTTCACTCCTCAACTTACATTTACAATGACGAGATAAAATTCAACTGTGACTTCGAAGATGTGAGATATTCGCCTATCCAAACATTTGCAGATAAACATTGAATTTGTACTATATATACGCTTGCAAAATTCTGAGTGACGAATATTTCGGAGAGACGAAGCAAAAGACCTTCAAAGGAAGGAATCACCAATTCGACTTCTGCGTTTTGCGAATCTAGAGATAAAATATCACTTGTATAAATATTTTCATACAAATAAAGACATATAAGATTAATATGAACAAGATTACTAACATAAAAATCAAATTACAATTCTAAAGATTCGTGTTAGTTATCGATATTATTATAAATTAATTGCCAATTTAAATGTATGATTGTATCATTCTAACTTTAGAGATTGCATTTCAAGACTGACAGTAATGGCGCGTCATTCGCGGAAAATATACTTAAATTCACACGAAAAAATATTCGTACGCACAAAAGATTCAGTCCGATCGTATATATCGATACATTTCGACGCGTATTTGATGCAAATGAACGTCGCTCCTCGGACGGTCGCGCGAGCATTCTCATCTGTACTGTACCTGTCTCCCGGCCGTCTTACGCCGGCCGGCGTAGGAATACACGATCGCTTATGACATCATCAATCCGTATTCTGGACCGCGGTCACGCCCCATCCTCCGTGTTGCATTCGTTAAAGTCACAACTCCTTTTTTTCCCCTCCCCATTATTATGCGGATGCGTGCCACCGTTCACCGGCGTTCGCTCGTGTGGGAAAAACCCCCGCACCGTGAAACGCGCCGGTTTCCGGCTTCGCAAACTTCGATTTCGAATGTCACGCGGGGGCGACTGTACAGCCAATCGCGTCTCGGAAACGCCCGCAGAGAAATTCAAATCGCCGAGAACGCGACTGTGTTCTTCGAGTTTTCTTTCAAATTTTTACTCTTCGATCACGTCGATCATTCGCGCGAAGGTCTCGATCGATAAAATATATCTTTATATTAATATTTATTTGTTCTCTATACTATTTTTTTATTTGCACATCTTTTATGGGATGAAAAACGTGTCATAGAAAAAGAAATTCCAGTGATCTGATTTCTTGCGAGAAGCAGTTTTGCTGTAATTTTTAATAAGTGGCTGCAGAGTGGATAGTTTTTGAGTTTTTCGTAACAATACATGTATCGGAATTTCACATGCGAAATTCGTATATATAAAATGCGTACAGTGGATATATACAATCTTAAATTTATATATTATAAGACTTATGACTTGTGAACATATAATCTTGCGACTGCGTCTTTATCCCTTGCGATCTTGGCAAGAGTAATGCACTATATCACCATTGGGATATCTCGCAAAAGCGCTAAGGAAACAAAACTGATTAATATCGTACATATATATAATTTGTGAGAATTATTCCATGTGGAATAAATACTTCTTAATTATAAAACACAAGCCTTGTAGAATTAAAATACATATACGAACCTTTGGTTGCCAAATCGTTTTTTACAAACTGGACATATATTAAATTCTGTCATGAGGACGCTCTGCGATTCGTAGTGCATCCGTTGCTCCTGCACTTGTAAGTGCTCCGCGTAAAGCAGCCCTTTGAGAACCTGCGTTTTCCGCCTTGCGTTCAGATTGTTCTGTAAGCTAACTTCCAGGAAATGCTTTATTCTACCGATAGGAACGGAATCCGGTAGAACCTCCAGGACTTTCATAGGATTTATCTTTGAAGCGTGCTCCTCTAGTAGTCGCAGGGCCATCTCTAAATCTGGTTGTATTGTTCTTTGAATTTCCGGATTACAACCTTAAAGAATAGAATAGATAATTAAAATAATAGATATGTTTGTATACTATAGAGAGAGCATTATATTGAATACACAAATGTACGTTACATGTACGTTAGATTTTGTTTACGTTAATATTTACCAGCCATTAAAACTCCTTCGTTATCGGGTTTCAATAATTGCTGAATTAGCAGAACGTATACTTCGTCGGCATTATCCGTTTGCTTTTGTTTCTCCGTACGATCTTGATCTTAAAATAATATCCAAATAATTACATTACTTTAACTAAAATACTCAATATAATTATCTTAAAATTCACTTACTTTGATACCTTGTATATACATTTTGACAATATTGTATTGCACGCGGTATATCATTTAAAAGACTAATATATATCGATATAGCTTGTTGATGGCGACCGAGTCGTCCAAGTATAATCGCACGTTCTTCAAACAAACTGTCAAATGGAAAATGTACTAATATCGTTTCTGGCGTATAATGTGCCGATTTCTCCAAAAATTGTTGTAATTTCTGTCGGACGTGTTGCGAAATTTCCTTCTCCGCTGGCGTCGCGTTTGCATTCATAGAAGTTAGACATTTTTCCTTGTACTGATGTATCAAAACGTTGTGGAATAATGGATTGGTGTCTTCCCAAACATGTACTACATGTTCCAAGTATTGTATCACCAAGTCTTTATGGAAACGTAGAAGATAATCCAATATCTTTGGTCTAGGTAAATGTTCAACTTCCTACAAAATGCAGCAAGATGCATAAATAAGAGAAATAGTAAATATAAAAATTAAACAAAAAGATATAGCATACCTGTATATCTTCCATAAATATTCTAAGGCCTTGCTCAGGATCCTCCGTTAAAACCCATCCGGCAAACTTTAGTATTAGATCCATGTGATCCTTGCCGAGATGCTGCAAATACTGTATAGTTCTCTCAGTGCCTTTCAGACTAGAATCGTTTTCTTTTGCGTGCTTCTCCAGTAGCTCTAACGCTTTCTTATGTTGCCCTTTGGTTTGATACAGTATGATGAGCTCCGGATACTTCTGATGCATCAATAAAGTTTTCTCAGCTTCTGCCAAGTGACAATGATTCAGTCTAAGTAAAGGCGCCACCAAGGCGTCAGTGGTCTAAAACAAAATTCCAATGTTCATTCTGTATAAATAATTTTCGCAAAAAGTTTTTTCCGTGCGTAAATTTTTACCTGTAAATAACATTTTAAAAGGGTAGTATCTATAATCTTCAAAAGTTGCTCTGTAGCTACAGCAGTTAGATTCTTTTCCCCATTTACTCCATTTTTTTCCTTACTAAGTTCTTTGTCTTTTGCCATTAATTTATGCCTGACTTCAGTCAGAAAAACTATCAATGCACGTAAACCTTTTTCTAAATCGTGATCTTGCAGCTTTGGTAAACTGGGCGCTGGTTCACTGAGTTCATGAGTATTGGTGGAAGGGGTAACTAAATCTGGAAACAATCTGATCACCTCGTATGGATCAGTCCCCAGTTTTAAAAACAGATCCATCGCCTCTTGGAATCGCTTATTGTAAAACAAATGATGCGCGTACAACGTTTGTATTTTATACGTTTGTTTGGCTTTCTCCTCATCTGTTATATCTGACAGACTCTAAAATATACAAACTGCATAATAAAATGAATCGTAATTTAAATTGATGTTAAATATAATTAACGTACAGTCAATTTTAGTGCCAACTGAAATTGATTTTGTTCCAGCAAAGTCCTAATTTGTAAAGTAACATCAATCGCCTTGACACACCAAATCTGACTAATGGATGCCACATAGACTCTTCCTTGTTTACATCGATATATAAGTCTAGCTTTATTTAGATCTTTTATTGTCTGGATATGTAAACATCCTTCTAACGTATACACCTCCAATCTGTCATGCACGATACCAAGTAAGTAAGGATCATCCCATGCTGAAATACATTTTAGAAAAATTTGATTAATCAATTAAGAAAAAAAGAAAAAGAAAATAGTAATAAAAGCTATTCTATACCTAATACATTAGGTGTATCTGACCATTTTACTGGATTGTGTTGAACCAACTCCCCCTTCGTATCCATGATAAACGATTGAGAATCTTTGCCCAGGACAAACGAACTGTCAGATAGTTTCGTAATACTCGGTTCTGGAGCTTTACCAGTGGGAAAGAGCTCCTTAGGTTTACCGTTTAGGTCGAAAATCGTATAGGACAATCCACGGAATCCTAATATTAACGTTTCGCCGCACCTCAATAATTAATATAAATTGATCAATAGTGCCATTGTGCCGGAGTTGTTTAGTAAATTTTCAGTATGCATTACCATGATAACTGGCGAGGTATATCTGGTACGGTAAGCTCAAAATCGTTAAATTCCTCAAACTTCTTTCCCTTCCAATAATACAGCTGTAATTTACGTTTAACAGCGACACATAAGCGCACCACAGTGTTCTTCTCTCCTGTCAGGCTCTGAGTTGACTGAACCTCCAGAGTGAACAACGTAGCGCCGCGAGTCTTTGGTAATTGACATATTTGTTGAAAGTTTGGCGAATTCAAATCGTGAATGCACACAATGTTATCTATAATTTTTCTACAATTAGAGACTGAGAAGTAACAGATATCACTGTCAAATAAATTAATTCGTCGCGACATATCGACTCAGATATTACCTGTTAGGATAATCAATAAATTGTATTCCGGCACAACATCAATCTGATTAATTCGTTTTTTATTAAAATTCTTACTGTGACGTAACAATTCTAGCTTGTGGCTGTCGTCGAATACCGATGGAACATTGTACATAATAAGATGACCTTCCCTGGTGCCTATCAGTAAATTGTCATCTGAAACAATTCAATAAATACTTAATAATTTCATTGATTTCTAGGAATTGTTGATAATTCCATTGCATAACCAACCAAGGATCATGTCTTACCATAAGCAGCCATAGATTCAATTTGCACAGTGATATTTAATATAGACGTTTCCTCGTAAGCGTCGTGCATCGTTGCGATTTAAAAAGAGAAATATTACACTTTATATCAAGTAAATTTTTCGAACTGTCAATAATAACCAAGTTACTAATCGACAACGCATCTGAGAGTACACTCTACTACATTCTCTTATGGAGGATTCATACTGAGTTCGGCGTGTCCGACGTCCGACGTCCGATATCTAATAGGAGAGCTCAATTTCTAGAGAGTGTATCACGTGACATTACACTCTCTAGAAATCGAGCTCTCCTATTGGATATCGAACACCGGACTCAATGGGCGCGTTCAGCGGACACAGTGATCAGTGAGCAGTTAGTAATGATTGGTTGTTACTGTTGTGCAACCGTTGTGTCCGCTAAACGCGCCCAATTATTTTAAAGAATCACAAAGCGCTTAGGCCAGTTCTACAATCAGTCGTATGTCGCTGTCGGATGTTGTATCGTAAGGCCGTAACCAATCATAGTTTAGCCTCATGGGAATGCTTTGATTATAATTGATATATAAGCGGTTTATTCTACTGAACGCAGCCATTTTCACTCTTTAAAGCCTTGTGTCCACGATCCGAGAACTCTGTCCGAGTTCTAGTTCCGAGAAATTTTTAGCCAATCAAAGTGCAGCTTTTACAGAAAAGTGACAATTTTATTGGCTATACGTTACTCGGAACTAGAACTCGGACAGATTCTCGGATCGTGGACACAGGCCTTTTCAAAAGATACACCCCTAGAGCAAGAAAAATCGTATCATGTGCCGCAAGCTTTTATCTGTTGCGTTCGGTTTTTCCCCGGTGAGAATGAATAGTTATAGATTAAGTCACGTACAATGTAGACTCGTTCCCAACGAGAGAAACTGACGCAATAATAAGACTCGTGTTGCGGGCGTTGTGGGACAGAACGTTTTCTTTCTGCCAAATTTTACACAAAAACGTCGATTAAATCGTATCAACATTGGTTTAGAGGTAGGTAAATTGAATACTCAAAAGAAATACTGCGGCACACATTAATATACTTATATATATATATTTATTCCAATTCGATTTAGTAAGGTTATTCGATTTAATAGGAAAGACAAACTAGATATGGCTTGTTTATGCTACAATGCTTCAAATGCGTTCTTTTTATCTTTCCTTTTAATAAAAAAAGAAATTTTGAGCGATTATAGCTTCAAGTGGACCGCAGCTTATATAACGATCATCATAGTCAATTCTTTTAAGTACACTGTAAAACAAAGAACTTTATCGCGGTAATCGCTCGTTATCTTTTTTTGCTTGCTTTGTTCTAACAATCGTTTTCAAATCAGTCGAACTTACGATGCTTTGTTCTGTGACTACTGATATATCTAAATTTCTAGAAACAATGAAATATTGTTCCATGCTTTGCAAGACATTTAAATTAATTCAGTTCAGGGTGTGTCCCATTTGACTTGAGAGCATCATTCCTCCTTGTTTAATATATGCTAAATAACAAGGATTGAAACATATCCTTAAAAAGCGTATTTAACTATTGTAGTTAATTGTATTGTATTATTTATCTTTGTCTACTATGTTAATTTTAGAATATTATCCCTTTATAGATATGTTCAAGAGAGAACCATCGCAACTGATCTAAATCTTGCCAAAATGTACAAACGTTTCTTTGAGCAACGCATAACACATTATAATAGACAATGGTATTGTTTTCTATGCAAAACCACATTGCAAAGTTTGAAGAAAGCGGAGCATCATTCAAAAAATGTTCATTCAGCTATCATCCAAAAATCTAGTTTCCTGAATACATTTGCATTGAAAAATAAGGAATGCAAAAAGTTTCTTAAACACAGTATAGTAATAAGGGATGTACAACAAGATTACTATTGTATGTACTGTAAATGTTCCATACCTTCATCAGAACATGTTTGCCAGCATTTAAGTGGAAGAAAACATAAACACATGATCAAACCTAATGAAAAGCACATAAATACTAATATTGTATCAGAAGATTCTACAAATAAACAACAAAATGTGAAGGGCAATAAGACTGACGATAAAAATGAGTCTGTTAATGCGTTTAATGAATATGATTCAATCAGAAGTCTTCTAAGCAACTTTAAAACAAAAGAGAACGGTATAGTTTCTTTCAAGTCTTATAATGAAGATAGCATTAGTAAATACTATTGCATGCATTGTCAATGTTCCATACCTTCTTCAGAACATGTTTGCCAGCATTTAACTGGAAAAAAACATAAATGCGTGATCAAATCTAATGAAAAACACATAAATACTAATACTGTTTCAGAAGATTCTACAAATAAACAACAAAATGTGAAGGGCAATAAGACTGACGATAAAAATGAGTCTGTTGATGCGTTTAATGAATATGATTCAATCAGAAGTCTTCTAAGCAACTTTAAAACAAAAGAGAACGGTATAGTTTCTTTCAAGTCTTATAATGAAGATAGCATTAGTAAATACTATTGCATGCATTGTCAATGTTCCATACCTTCTTCAGAACATGTTTGCCAGCATTTAACTGGAAAAAAACATAAATGCATGATCAAATCTAATGAAAAACACATAAATACTAATACTGTTTCAGAAGATTCTACAAATAAACAAAATGTGAAGGACGATACGACTGACGATACGACTGACGATAAAAATGAGTCTGTTGATGCATTTAATGAAAATGATTCAATCAGAAATCTTCCAAGCAACTTTAAAACAAAAGAGAACGATATAGTTTCTTTCAAGTTTCATAATGAAGATAGCATTAATGATGATTTGCAACTTGAAAAACGTATGGCCGATGTGGGTTTTTGCTGTTTATGTGATATGTTCATCTGTACAACAAAAATTGAAGATCATATAATAAATAATCCGAAGCATACGTCTATTGTCCGCGTGTTAAAACTCTCTAATCAGCAAGAAGTATATATTATGAAATTTGAAGAAGAAAGGAAAACTATTAGGGCAATACAGTTAAATAGTAAAAAATTTGATGGAACGATATGGCCAGAATATACAGAAACTATAGTAAAGTATACTTGTGATCAATGTAAGAAAATAGTTGAAGAAAATGATATAATAAATCATGAACTAACAGTACATAAAAGCGATATGATGTCTTCTATGAGGTACTTGTCTGATTGGTGGCCTACAATTAAAAATTTTAATATCGCTATTTATTATCCACTATTTAGATGCTCGTTTTGTAACGAGATAATACATGGCATTTTGTCATTACCAGTTCATTTTTCGAAATGCAAACATGAGAAAAATATTGAATCATTAATGGATATCAAAAGGCAAGAGTACGACAGTTGTAAAGATGTACAAACTTATTTTGAACCTCTTCAATTTTTAAGTATAATCTCTTTTGAGAATAATGGCGGAATTGTTCAAATTAAAGAGCAGCCTATGATATACATTAAAAACGATCATACACATTTTTTTAAAAACACGATCAAGAAGAAATCTGTTTACATTTGCTTTGCCTGCAATTGTACTGTTCATGCGACTTGTGATGTAATTGACCATTTATGTAAAACACCAAAACATTTAAAGCATTTTCAAAACATTTTTCTCACATACAAATATATACATGATGTATCAATATCAGAAGAGCATAGCATGAACGGAACACAGAATGGAATAAAGTCTCTAGATGAAGTTTCTTTTAGAAAAGATATAGCGATTGATAAGGGATCATTGGAAAATTGTAACATTAATGATAAACAAGTAAATACAGAACAATACTGTATTCAAAATATGACAGTAGCAGATGTCAGTAACAAAAATGATGAATTGTATCAAAATGAGGAAAACAATTCCGGCCTTTTTATATCTCTCGATATATTAACGGAAGTGAATACATCAATAAAACAAGTTAATTCTGTATCAAATAAATCATATGTGGGATTTAACATGTGGAATGAAAACAGCAATCTAGACCGTTATAACAAAATGTATAGCATAGAATTTCTCGACTTCGAGGAAATTATGTTTACTTGCAATGAAAATAAGTTAAACGAGATGAAATTGAATCTGCAATTTTTTTTTCCAAAATGCTTCCATTCCAACAAAATACTTTGCCTTGTATGTAACAGTTCGCAGTCGTACAACGCGCAAGCAATATACGAGCATATAAACTGTGAAAAACACGTTACACGATTTGTCGAGTTGAATAAGAACAAAAAACACTTGGAACTATTAAAGGATTTAATACAACCCCTAGGTTCTGAAAGTGCCAAATGTTTTGCTTGTAATAAACTTGTAAGAAACTATAATAATACATCTAACGATCTAGATTATAAGTACCATATAGATTTAATTTCGCACAAGAAGGCTCGTGAACAATGGCTTATTCAAGCTGAATGCATATTGGAAGAATTCCAAAATTTATGGTACAAAATCCAGTACTTTGCTTGCGTCGAATGCAACATGAGATTGAATCGTAAGATGAAATTTCTGGAACATCTTAATACCGTACACAAAACAGTTTTGAGTAATAAAGATAACTCAATGTTTGAGTTCTGCTTAACGTGTGCTACTTTATGGTATAAAAGGGAAAATAACGCCAACGATATCCGTATAAGTTATCAAATACATTGTCGGAAAAAGACGCATAAATATTTGCAAAAAGGTAATAACTTCGCAGTAACGTCACTACCTCGGTCTTTACAAGATTTATTGAAAAATGTCAACAAAATCACTACTGATCTATTCAAATTGTCAAACAATGTATTAAACGATTCAAAAGTGATTCAACTCAGGAATGCTTTAAAGGACATCTTCGAGACTCACCGGTTTTCTGTGGAAATACATCCGTTTGGTTCAAGAGTTACTGGTTTAGCATTACCAAACAGTGACATCGACATATATCTTGACTTTGGTAATTATATTTGTCTAATATTTTATACAAGAAATTGATTTGAAAAGATTTTGAAAAATTTCAAACAAAAGAATAACAATAGATATAACAAATTTTTATATTATCAGAATTAAATAATGAACTTCTAAACAAATTTTAAAATACTATACCAGTTTCGTTAATTATTGTATAGAAAATATAACATAAAAAATTTATTCATAGAAAAAAGTTTGATGTGAAATTTACAAAAGAAAAACTTTTGTATTAGGTGACGAATATACCAAGCCTGAATTGATTAAGAGCAGGAGTAAACAAATTCAAGATTGTTTACGTACCGACCGTGATAATTGGGATATAGAATTAACTTTGGACAAGAGCAGAACTCCTATTATAAAAGTAAAACACAGATTAACGGGGCTGCAGTGCGATATTTCGTTTATGAATGGCCTGTCAGTGGAGAATTCCAAGTTTATTAGGTATGAACCGTTGTTATATTTCTAAGGAGTTTAACAAAGTATGTTTTATAATAATCTATTAAATCTAGATCTTTTAACATGGCGTGCCCATCGTGCCAAAAATTGACGCTATTTCTGAAAAAATGGCTCCCACTGGGAGGTTTGACCGGTTCGGATGGAATAACAAATTACGCTCTTGTTTGGCTAGTCATCTTTTACTTGCAAGTCAAATTTAATGCACCAAGTATTGCTGCCTTAATAAAAAACCATAATCAGTCGAAAATTGTTTCTGGTAAATATTGAAAATTATATAAAAATGATATATATTGTAGCATGTTATAATTTGACAAATCTGAGAGATTTTATCATAATAATAAAGTAAAATTATTTTTAATTTTACACATATTCGTATTGTAAGATTAATATGATCAAATATTGGTTAAAATAATATTTTAGGTTGGGAGACCGGAGTCGGCGATACTGTTCCTTTCGACATACCCAAACAACCGATACGTGATTTATTATTAGGATTCTTCAAATATTACGGAAATTTTAATTATAAGTATTTCGTCGTATGTCCATTATTAGGCAAGATATGGCAGAAAAGAGATTTTACGGAAATATCGAAATTATCCAGTTCTATGGCACCTTACGTTGCACAATTGCAGAACAAGAAACCGGAATATTTTCGTATTGATTCACCCATGTGCGTGCAAGATCCGTTTGATCTCTCTCACAATTTAACGAAGGCTGTGTCAACTTTAACACTTAAACGTTTTAAACATTATTGTAATGAAAGTATCTCAGTATTACAAAACATTACTGCAACTTCATCAAAGAAAAAATTTCGTCCCATAAAGTCGTTTTAAGAGCAATATTATAACAAATTATTTTTGTTATTTCATTATTATGTTAGTAAATGAAATTAAAAAATTTTACAGCATTGAAATGAAATTGTAATTCTGACTTTCGACAATGCATTATAATTATAATTTTTTTATAATGCATTATAATTGTGATAAATGCATGTTATATATTTTTAAACAGATCGTAAATATTTAATTGTAATTTAACATCATAAAGTAGCACCTTTTCAGGAAATGATATTTTAATTATTCAATTCATAGATATAAAGTGAAGAGAGGATAAATTGTGTACTCTCTTACATACTTTGTATATTAATACTTTTTACTTTTGTTACTTTTATTTCTAATATTTATAATGTGCATTTATGTATTTTATTATTTCTCTTACATTTAATATCAATGTAAAAAACAATATTCGAATTGTTAAACTATATACATATAGCCTAAGAATCTTCCATTAGTATAATCAATATTTTTTATATTTTCTCAAAAATGAGAAATTTATCATGATTTCTGTTTTATTTACGAATCAATTTACGATCATTGATTTTATTTACGAGTTATGATAATTTATCTGAACTAGCGTTTGGATATTTTAGTGTATCTGATATTTGACAATGAGATATAAAGAAACTTTTCACCTCTGTTATATCGAGCAAATACGAATTGACTATGGTTAATATAATAGCCATCCTTAATTGTAAGTATTACAACGAAATCTATGTCATCGGTTTTCGTAATTTATAATCTATATCACATTATTATTGTTAATCATACAACGTGATTTTTAAAGCAGATTGTCTTTCAGAAAGCAAATTACCTAATGTTTTCTGATTGTCAGAATTACTTTTTATAATGTATTTTATGAGATTTTTACATGAGAGAAACCGTGTTATCATATTGTATGATTCTTTATATACTTATTAATCAATGTTTCGCCGATAAATGAATTATCTTTCACTGATAGAATAATACGTCTACCCTACTATTTTTCTATTAATAAGTAAAAGAAAGTAAGAGGAAATTGAAAGATTTCTAATGTATATTAAATAAAATCTGGTATATTCACGTCGTCTGATTTATTCTCGATTCAGATTGCTCCTGCACAATGTCTTGCTTCCATATATATTCTCTTATATACTTTTCCTTAGGTGAACAAGATTGTTTACATGTGAAAATAGCCAATATTCCCCAATCGAGAGACTTGACGTCTTTCAAGTCGAGAAAATTTAAAAGCTGTGGCATTATCTGCAAATTAAAATTAATAATTTTAATAGTTCAAATTTTTATGTTCAATTCATATACGAATAAATTGGACATACTTGAAATTCAAACTGTCTATCATTATTGCATTCTGGACATTTTGGTACATCTGATATCTGATTATGTGATGAAATATACAGAACCTGTCCTCCTCTGTCATATCTGTCGAATAAATAGATTAGTTAGTTATTATAATTTAAATCTTCGCAAAGAGATGTACCTCAAAATTTGATCCGGATAATCGTCTATTCTCATACGAAATTCTGCGAACGTTTCATCCTTTTCGTCGTTAGCCATTTGTAGCAAATCGTCGTTAACATCTTCGTGCTGAAACGTCCCAGCTTTGCCGTCCTGTATCATCGCGTTGTACATTTCAATCTCCTTCTCTTCGCTTTTACGATCGTTTTCCTGAGCATTTTCCTTCACAGTGTCGTCGCTCTCTATTACAATCTCGTATTCAGAAAATAGAAAACTGTTGCAGTTTTTCGCCTCAGTGCCACATACATCTTTGTGTTCACTCTTCCAGTCGTAGACTTGATGGACGCGGGAGCAGTACGTTACGACTTTACACTTGCCGCAGTGATTGGGCGCCAAAATCCCACACACGCGGCACGTCTTTGCCCACCTCGATACATCTGCGAAAACAACGACGTGTTACTCATACATTTTTGTTAGTCACCGTCAAGAAATAGCTCGTCGTGCACTCTTATTATACCAATATCCGTTCCCCAGTCCTGCTGTTCCACGGGTGGTTCGGCCGGATAAAAGTCATTCACTCGACTCAGCTGCGATCGAAAGACCTTCAAATTCCCATTCTGATTCGGCCTGCAACAATCCACGTTCTTGCACATAAAGACATATATCGTCCTGTGAAACGCGTCGACATCCTGCTCATACGGCGCGTAAATCTGGCAGAGAAACACGCAGGGATCGCCACAATAATCGCACTCCAGATCACTTTTGCCGGGAATATTCTTCAGATCGAGCCAGGCCGGCTTGCCGCCTACTTTGCTGGGAAAGAATCTGCTCTCGAGTCGCCAGGACTCGCATTTCTCCACGAATCCCAGATCGACTGCCATGCTCCAGAACGACTACAATTACACACAAACGAGCCGCAAAATGTAACGTCAATCTGAAAATGATGTGGAAATAAATAATTGCTGGAAATGAACAGGAAAACGAACACTCACCTCGAACTCACGTCAAACTGAACGCACGTGGTCGTTCTATTTACACCTTAATTGCTGTTTGCAAATGAGTCGAGTTTACAATGGCACACATGAGTACGCATCTTCATTTTGTGCGCTGCTGTTCGTCAAGTTCGGCTACGCCTCTCAGTATTACGTTGTATATGTTGTATATGTCGTATATGTTGATACCTGTCACCGCTTATAAGGTTAGCTGCCTAACTGCGGAAGTCTGGCATCCCCGAGCACTCCCCAGCGTTGTTTTTCGTGAGTCGCCGCGAGGATGACGTCCTGTTTCGAGAATATGCAGGTGCCGTCCTGCGTCTGGTTCGAGGGCGGCGAGAAGAGGAACGCGCTCGTGTCGATGCTCGCGGGCACACTGGTAATAATCCACGGGTTTTTGCCACTTTTTCCGCGATAAACAAACATCTATTACCTCTCACGTTCGCGTCCGCGAAACACAACGGTCCCTGACATCGTCTTTCTTTGATTATTTGTTAAATTATTGAATGTCGAACCTATGTGTGTGTATATATATATATATATATACATACATATATATGTATGTATATGTAAAACAAAGATCACAGTGATTTGCATTTCTCACATTTATTTTCCTCTCGCAGTCGACACATTCTTATCAAACTACTGTTTCAGTTCTTCGTAGGATGGTGGTTTATAATAGACGCACATGCAAAGTATCCAAGTGAAATGGCAAATGCGTATCATGTTTGCGGAGTATTTGGCACCATATCACTCTTTATGTGAGTAACATTGATGATATTATCAACAATACATATATATTGAGATAGAATGTATCATAATCAAAATATATAATTAGTAAAATCTCTCAGTGCTATTGTATCAATTTGAAAAGCATGTTGATATTCTTACAGGGTTAATTCAGTAACAAATGCGCAGATAAGAGGAGAAGCTTACAATGGTGGTTGTTTAGGAGCAAGAGGTGCTCGGAGTTGGCTATTTGTCGGGTTTGTTATGGGATTTGCAGCGGTAATAGCAGCCTGTTGGATCTTGTTTGCTAATTTTGTTGCAACAGGTATTTATAACATTAACATGTACATATTTATAGAATTGTAAAGATGTATTATATTTTATTTTTAATTATATTTATTATTCCTTATTCTCTCTCTCTCTCTCTCTACTTATTATATTTAATATCTTTTTTTTTTAGGTGCACAGCATCACTGGCCAGGAGTAGGATTGTTTCTGCAGAATGTGTTTATTTTCCTTGGTTCACTTACATATAAGTTCGGTCGATCTGAAGATCAATGGGGTTAATAGATGCGCGCTGTTGATGGAAGATATTTTGATTATATCACAGTCAAGCGTCGAGCAAAGCTCAACTGTGGAAGCTTGCGTCAACATACCATACATCGCGAGCGTGAAATCCAATTTAAATCTCAGCAAATTATTCTTATTATAAACGTTTCCATACACGTGATAATTTTTATTTATAACCACTGGAATTGTGGAGACAGATAGCAATTACAAGATACAGATATATATATATGAGATTTACTGTAAAGGTAAGAAAACTTAGAAGACTTAGGAACTTAGATTATCGACTTTCGTGATAGAATAATATGCTACTTACACTACGCTAATAATTTTAAATCTCAATGGTGACTTTCTCAATCATGAAATTCCATTTATTCATATATACACCTTTCTCATCGTTCCGTTTTAGTCTCTTATATTTGATACTTTTACAAAAAAGGTAATCACAAGTGTCTAATGAAGTTAAATAAATGAATTATGTTCCAACAAGAAGGCATAGTTTTTAAAGATTTATTTATTAAGAAGCTCAATTTTGTCGAAGTAATTTTCCTCAATGCGTGCGATTGAATCTCTACATTTATTACATGATTATTTTTAGAGATCAATTCGGTTTTGAATCTTGTGCTACATAAATTTGTAAAGCTATACGAGATAATGTATGACAATTTTGACCAAGTTTTGATTAATTTATCAAATAATAGCTGCAGTATTTGATTAATATAGATAGAAATATTAACTTTTTATCATTAAAGAAATATGGAAAAAACATTTAAATTATGGATAAATTGTATAATTAAAATTGAATTAAGTTAATCAAAATTTAATTAAACTTATCCACAGAAAAATCGATTTATCACGTATATCTAATATGTGAATCGAGACAAAATGTGAAATTTTGTTTTAAAAATTTTTTAATTCATTTCTTTGCGCGCGCGAATTTCTGCTTGATGATTCGGCCTTAAGGCCCAAAACTCCAAACAAACAAACTTTATACTTTCCTCGCAAATGCCCTCGAAGAGAAATCGGTGTCGTCGCGCGGGGCCGCGCGATGCGATTGGCCCGGATTTGCCAACGCGGACCAATGGCGCGTCGCCGTTCGCGCCGCGCTACGCCAATCGCGATATGCCACACCAACACATGGTGCTCGACGGCACGGAATCTCGAGGAGGGTGTCACGCTCGGCTTTTTGTTGATTCAAAAGGGGCTGCGATATGCACGAGCGTATCTTCTGAATGGTGTACAGCTGAGAGCCGCCCGAGTGTATCGTGTATCATCGGTAGACCTGAGCGCAAGGTGAGCGCGCGTCAACCTACCCGTTGTAAACGGTTCTCCGATCGACGTGTCTCACGTCGCCGGTATTTTCATAACCAAGTTTGACAGCTGAGACGGTCAGAGCAGGCGGTGCAGGCCTCGTGTCTTTGATCCAGCACGAGCGTGTGCACGTTGATTCTCTCGAGTTCTCGATCGAGGGTCTTCCACGTCACCGGCGTATCTGACATCTTTCCTCGTTTCCAGATGGGATTCTCACAGAGAGGCATGTCGATGGCGGCGCTAGCCTTACTCATAATCGCCACTTTCGTCGGCATCAGCGAAGAAATTGCCGTTATGAGCGTCGACCTTGGTAGCGAATGGATGAAGGTCGCTATCGTCTCGGTACGTGATGAATCCGTTTGCAGCGAGTCCGGGTTCGCGGGACTTTTCAGACTGTCGATTTTATATTAGGCAGCTTCGTTAATTAAACATATTTGATGTAGTTATGTATTTAGAAAGATTTAACGTGTTTCTCACGAAATGCCCTTGTCGCTTTTTGCTCCGTAGCCTGGTGTTCCTATGGAAATAGCTTTAAATAAGGAGTCGAAGAGGAAATCACCAGTCACAATCGCGTTCAGGGACGGAGAGAGATCGTTTGGCGAGGATGCCCAAGTGATCGGAGTAAGGTTTCCCCAGAATGCCTTCTGCTACATTCTAGACCTTCTAGGAAAGCCTATAGACAATCCATTAGTACAACTCTACCAAAAGAGATTTCCTTATTACAACATCATCGCCGACGATGAGAGGAAAACCATAGCATTTAGGTTGAACGAAAACACGACGTACACTCCAGAGGAGTTGCTCGCACAGATATTGCACAAAGGCAAAGAGATCGCAGAGGCTTCTGCCCATCAGAAGATCAACGAGGCCGTCATCACCGTTCCGGGATTCTTCAATCAGGCCGAGAGAAAAGCCCTCGTTCAAGCGGCCGAACTCGCCGGGTTGAAAGTGTTACAGCTCATAAACGATTACATGGCGGTCGCTCTAAACTACGGCGTATTCGGTAGAACTGAGATAAACGATTCCGCGCATTATATTATGTTTTACGACATGGGAGCGAGCAGCACCACTGCGACGGTCGTCAGCTATCAAAACGTCAAAACGAAAGAGAGGGGTTTCCTCGAGACCAATCCTCACGTCACCGTGCTAGGCGTGGGATACGATCGCACGCTCGGTGGACTGGAAATGCAAATCAGACTGCAGCATTACTTGGCGCAGGAGTTTGACGCTCTTAAAAAGACGCCGAACTCGGTGTTTAAGAGCCCGAGAGCGATGGCGAAGCTCTTCAAGGAAGCTGGACGCGTCAAAACTGTACTTAGTGCCAACGCGGACCACTTTGCCCAGATAGAAAGTTTAATAGACGATATCGACTTTAAATTGCAAGTCACGAGAGAAAAGCTGGAAGAATTATGCGTCGATTTGTTCAATCGTGTAGAAAATCCTGTGAAAACCGCATTAGAAACTTCAGGTGATTACCTTCTTACAGATACATAATTATGACCCTTGTAAATGTATACTTAATCTATATTATATTAAATTATACATGTTATAAAATTGTTTCAGGTTTGACAATGGATGTCATATCGCATGTTGTATTGGTAGGAGCAGGTACTCGCATGCCAAAGGTACAAGAGACACTGTCTCAATACGTAAAGACAGAGTTATCAAAAAATGTAAATACAGATGAGGCAGCTGCTTTAGGGGCTGCCTACAAGGCTGCTGATCTTGGGCAAGGTTTTAAGGTCAAGAAGTTTGTCACGAAAGACGCTTTGTTGTTCCCGATTCAAATCGCTTTTGATAGAACTATTGATAATAAAGTTAAACAGGTAAAACATTATTACGATATTTAACTTTTTGATACACTTAATTTTATAAAAACATACTATCTATATATTCTTTTTTTTTTCAAAATTATTTTTATACAGGTGAAGAAGATGTTGTTTGGCAAAATGAATCATTTTCCACAAAAGAAGATTATTACATTTAAGCATACGAATGATTTTAATTTTCACGTGAATTACGCTGAGTTGGATTACTTGCCCGCAAATGAGATAATGTAAGTATCTTTTATTTATCCATAATATCGGAAACTAGTAAACAGAGATTAAATTAACATGTTTTAATTATCAGAATTTTCATATCTCTAAAATTGCAGAAATTGATTTTTTTTTTACAGTTCTATTGGTGATTTAAATATATCAACTGTGTCACTGAGTGGTGTAGTCGAAGCTTTAGAAAAACACGCCAATGAAGGCGCTGAGAGTAAAGGAATCAAAGTGCACTTTAACATAGACGATAGCGGGATACTGAACTTGTTGAACGTAGAATTAATTTCCGAAAAATCGAGTACTGTTGATGAAGAAGAGGGTACTTTCTCAATACTTGGCTCAACTATTAGTAAATTCTTTGCAGGTTTGTGCTGAAGGCAGTGCAAAAAATGATACTATTAATTTTTTGTTATATGTACAAATCCCAATTTCAATATTTTCATTAAATATACCAGTTCTTCTTTATATCTTATTTGTATATATTGAAGAACTGTTTTATTTTTTAAGAAAAAACATGTATATTACTTTTATAACCAAAAAGGTTTTTTCATGTTACGTTTTGAAATCATTTTTTGCAAGCATTTTTATCAAGAAATATGTAGATGCTTTAAGAAGAAAAAAAACATGTACTACTACCAGAGTTTAGATTTTATTGTTATTGACAACTCTTGCAATAATATGAGTTTTCAAAATTTATACATATATTAATAGAATAATGGAACAGCTTTCGCTTTATTAATGGCAATATTTTTTATTTATGATCATTTTATTAAATGTTACGTGAGGTAAAACTTTGAAGGCTCGAATCAATTTATTGTCAACGACATAAAACTCTGGGCCCTTATTATAAATTATTAAAATATTAAAAAAAACATTAAATTGAAATCTTCATCTTCAGGTTCTTCTCTAGAAAAAGAAACTGCGGAAAAGACAGAGGAACCGCCAAAAGAAGATATAAAACCAGTACATGAAGAACCAGAAGAATCGACAAAAGAAACACACGAGAAGGAGAAGAAGAAAAGCGAGACAAAAGTAAACGAGGATAAGACTACGAATAAAACTGAGAAGACCACTGAGAAGGACAAACAGAAGAAAGCCACGATCATTCAGATTAAGGAACCTATCAAAGCGGAAGAAATTAAGCTAGGATCACAAATTTTATCCGGTGAAAAACTCACGGAATCTCGGGACAAGTGAGTAAAATATTCACAGCATGAAATAATTAAGAAATAATTTTCTGTTCTATATATTCTGATTTAAATTTTATTTATGTTATAAACACGTTAATTTTTTATTATCCTCTCTTCCTCCTCTTTTCTCTTGCAGGCGAATATAATTGATATGATTATTATAATTGTAATATAATTTGCATTATCTTAGTAAAATTTTATTCTTTTTGTCTTTAGGATACATCATTTGGATGTGCATGATTCGGAGAAGACCCGTCGCGAAACTGCATTAAACAACCTCGAGTCATATGTAATCGACGCGCAGCAAAAGTTCGACTCTGAGGAATTCTCGAACGCGGCTACCGAGAAGGAGATTGAGGATATTCGAAAAGCATGCGCCGAAATCTCCGAATGGTTATACGAAGACGGCTTCACTGCGACTGCGGAAGTTTACGAGGAGAAGTTGATGGAATTGCAAAAGTTAACCAATGACGTCTATGAGAGAGTCTTGGAATACCGAGATCGACCGGAAGTCCTGAATGGAATGGTTTCGCTACTCCAAGGCAGTAGATTGTTCTTACAGAATATGCGTAACTTGAGTCTAACGAGCGAAGTTATTACGCCTATTGAAATCGAGACGTTAGAAAAAGTGATCAATGAGACACAGGTAAATAGTTTAATTCTAATAGCATCTAAATTGATTTCAAATTAATTCGAAATATTCACCTGATTATAAAAAAATTAGGTCTATCTCTCTGTTCGTTAACACATATATAAATTCTTGTAGGCATACTGATAACTTACAGTTATCAGTATGCTTACAAGAATTGGGTTTGAACTATTATAATTTGATATATATTTGTTATTTGTTCAGCTCTGTTAGTTTAAAAGATAAAAAGGGGTAGTCACTTATGCTTTTGGGTGTATACATACTATTATTATATTACTTATTAGTATAATACAAAAGTGATATTTTTCTCTAGGATTATTATGATACAATTTCGAAATATTTCGAAGATGCGCCGCTAAACATACCAGTAAAATATAAAGTCCGCCAGATGGCGAATAAAATGGAATTACTCGATAGAGAAATTAAATACCTTCTGAACAAGGTAAAGATATGGAAACCGAAGCAGGAAGCTACGAATCAAACGACGAATAGTACGGCCGAGCGTACATTAGAAGAAAACGAAGAATCCGCAGCCGATTCTGATATCGAAAAAGACAAGTCTGCGGAAGAACAACCGTCCGATAATTTGGAAGAGCAACAACAGGAATCGATAATAGAGGCGGATACCACACAAGATCCAGTACTTCTATCGGAAAGTGAAGAACCACAATTACCTAAAGAGGAAATTGAGGAAGAAATGCATCAAGAACTATAAGAAATAATTTATTTAAAAATGTGATTCTCTGTTATTGATCGACGATATTTGTCGATTTAGGCAATTTTTCTGTAGATTACTTTCGTCGAATGCATTTAAAATCAAAGCGGAAATTCTCTTGTGCATTGCTAATGTGTTGAATAAGTTGTTTTGCGAATGCGAATACATGCTGTTCCATTTTATTAATATATATTTATATATGGATATAGTTTCATTGCAGAAAAGTTATTGCAAGAGTGTAAATCCTTATCGACGTGTTTGCGATAATCATGTTACACAAGTGCCAAGAAATAGCAGATTCCGACAATTGATTTTTTTGATAACGAATACGCGTTAAGTAGGCCAGTTCCGCAAGGTATTTATTTTGAATCTACGCATAAATTTGTGATTTTTACCTGTAAAATGCTTCTGCAGCAAAGTATATCTTTTAATTATGTATTATTACACTATATATGAAGTTGCATAAGCATACTATTGCTTATAAAAACACGAATGATAAGGATGTGTACATAAAATAATTTTGATTCATAAAATAATGTTTGCATTTCAGGGAGTGGATCTTTTTGTGTAGTAACAGTTCTATGTTCTCAAATGTACATCGGTAGTCTTCGAACGAATTTATCACGTTTTCCTACATACATTACATTTCATTTGTATCATCTTTTTTATAAAAGAACATTCACATAAATCTTTCCATTTTGTTATTTATAGTGATATAAAAAAATATATGAAACACTTCAGATATTCTAATATATATTTCTTAAAGAAGTTAGATAGAATATATGGAACATATTGGTTATTTTGTAAATATATATAACGATTTGCATAATGTAAAATAGATAAAAGTCGGCCCCTCGAGAATTATAAGATAAGATTTCTTTTCTGGCTTCAAGTATCTACATGAGTTCTTTAAAAATCACGAATAAAATATGATTATTCTACTGCCAAATAGGCGTTCGGATTTAAGAAATTTTTATCATTCCAATAAAAATAATTATAAATTGAAATGTTATTCATATTTATTAATTTGAATAAATAAGAAAAATAAAAATACAAAGACGGAATAAAGAAACAAAATGTATTGTCATTTTTCTTTTTAAAAAAATATAAAATTGAAAGTTTCGGATCTTTCAATGCGTTAAAAAAAAGTTGTAGTCAAACTTCAATGTACGGAAATTTTAATTTTCTAAACTTCTGTACATTTAATTTCTCTTTTTGCATTGATCTTTTTCAGAAAACTAATAGAATAGAAATCGCTCAGCTGATTTCTATTAGTGAGGTTATGTGTACAGTACCGGTTGTCTTTTATTCGCTCTTCGAAATTTCTCTTTCAGGATGACTTAACATACCTTTATTTACACTAAACTGTAAAATATGTGAATGAAGACTTTTAAAAAATTAATAATACAGAGATTGTAAAAAATTGCCAGTCTCGACGAATAAAAAAAAAAAGAAATTAGCTGTACCAATTATGATGCGTCAAGTTCTTAGAAAATTATGGAAAGATATTAGACCCGCGATGGTGAGAATACAATTTACTCGGTATATTTTAATTACTATATTTAATTGCATTAAAAGAAACCGTAATTCACTTGCAGTACACATCGGGTCTGATATTTGCACATTGCACCTCATCCGAAAAGCCTGGTGAAAACGACAAGTTAAAGCTGGTACCACCAGATTTAAAAAAATTAACTCATGAATATATGATAAAACAATCTGCTTTGGATGCTGCTAACAGTGCGACTCAAGCATTAACTATCATTTATATGTCTATAATAGATCTGAGTGTTGAATACAGGCAAGTAAAAATATTATAAATCTATCAAGATGTCTCCATTTATCAAGATTTTTGCAAAGACAATTTTGCAGACAATTGTTGAACGAGCTCATTTCTCTTCTGGAAGAAACTATAATCCACAACGTAAATGACGCGCACTGGGATTTGATTGTAGAAGTACGGAATGAAATGCAAGACAGGAAGGAGAAAATTATGGTATATAATAAAGAATTATTTTAGAAATGATAATTCTGCTTAACATAATATCATTCAAGTATTAAACAAATATTATTCAAGTATTAAATGATACAATCTAAAATTCTAAATAATTAAATCAATTGAAATTCTTTTATACTACAAAGTATAGATTGTACACATATTTTGCATAAAAATTATATATAAG
The DNA here is from genome assembly GCA_928718305.1 of Tetramorium bicarinatum. Lineage (NCBI taxonomy): Eukaryota > Metazoa > Arthropoda > Insecta > Hymenoptera > Formicidae > Tetramorium > Tetramorium bicarinatum. The sequence goes on from OV788327.1 coordinate 17,695,684, forward strand.
TTAGAGTACACTTATCTTTTTTAATTAGCGCCTAACTACGTATATGGATTATGTACACAAAATGGCAATAGCTAGCGCAGAGCTATGTTACATGTGTGAGATGGATAGTTTGACTAGCACACTTCAACAGAGGATAGAGGATGCGTTAGACAGGGTAAAAGCGGAAACTAATAGTAACGTAGAATTGGAACGAGCATATAGGCATATACAGGAACGGTGCATCGAAGGTGCGAAAAAAACAACAGAGAAACAATAAACTGTTATAGGGAATAGTATCGGTTTCCCAACACTCTCAGAGTATGTTCATTTCTTGTTATTAAAAAAAATGAAAAATTTGTATTATTTGACATTTATATTAATAAACATCTATCAATGTATTATACATCATTAACATTAATCTTAATCACGTATTTCATTTTTTCTATTTTTCGTTAAAAGCGCTAGTTTACTATATTAAAGGCGTACTTGAGATACACCAAAAATTATTTTATTCTTAAGTATTTCTTTTATTATCTAGAATTTATAACATCACCATAAAAATAAAGCATGCCTCACTATTCTATTCAGTCTAATTGTAATAATTCAAGAATTACCACAAAACAGTATATTTATCATATTTTCAAGTTTGCTTTAGCAAAATCGATAAAGTATTATATAAATATGTTTGACACAAATGCTGAATATATCAATGATTAACAGAGCAAGATTTACATTTTTCCGTTTTTCCCAAACTTATATCACAAAAACCAAGTCTTTAGAATATAAAGACGTATATACAATATATTCGTATAATATTCAACACACAGCACGCACGTTAATAATAAATAAACATAGTAGGGTGTATTTACAGACTTGCGATAACGGCGCTGCTTCAAACATCTAAATGTATCGAGACAATGTGTCGACCAGGCACCATGACCAACCCTAAAACTCTCGCTTCCGTATGCTCTGTGGAGAGATACTCGGTACACGAGCCCAAGATAACATTGGCATCACGATCCGTACATAAGAAAGCTCCTCTCAAGACTCTCCCGTCGGTCATCTCGATACGCAGATGTCGATTCAGCCAACTCCTTAGCTTCTGCTTGGCTGGTGATTCCTCAGAGATGACTGCCTGCTGCAAAATCACACAAAGGAACGATTATAATTTTCGAGAACGTTGCAAACACTTAGGGCCAATTCTACAATTTACTCCAAAATCGGAGTTTAACTAACGATACCCAATAGGAGAGTTTGTTTTACATAAAACAAATTCTCCTATATTGTGGATATTATTAGTTAAACTCCGATTAAAGTAAATTGTGGAATTGGCCCTTATAAAAAACTTTGCTCTTTAGAAACTGTAATTCTTTGCAATTACTCCATAGAATTACTCGAGTATGTGGAGTATCTCTGCAAAAAAGGAGTTCGTGAATCTTTACGAGTATGATCTATTGTTTAAATAACAAAATATGAATGAAAATGGTACATGGTAATATCAATTCATAGGCAGATCCAAATTTGTGGTACCTAACCTATGCACGTGATAAAAAAAATTGAAAAAAATTTGAATTGTTCTCGTAAGGACGTAGACAAATTTTGCAAAGTAATAGATGTGGCGAAAAATGGGAGACATTAGATGAAAAGAATTACCTCCTCATTCCCGTGCTCGTTGTTCACGACGTTGCTCAAATTGTGCACTGTCTCCTTCATACTCGCACTCATCGCACTCCCGTTTACGATGGAGCAAACCTGATCGGATAGAAACACCGCACCTCGATGCCGCGATTCGGCCGAATCGCGATCACGCGTGTTACAATTTAAATTTGTTTCGATCGCCTCGCTAAAAGCCTCTCGTGTCCACGATTGCTAGAACTCGATCCGAGAGAGATGTGTAGCCAATCAACTTGCCACTTTTCCACATGTCGCTACATGCTCCGATCCTTAGTTACCAATAGTTGGACATCTTGGCAGCTGTGCGGAGTTGTTCACAGTTCCCCCATAATGTGATTGTGTGTCGGAGGGAGCGAGCAGTTGACATTTGTTCGATTGGAGTTGAACGAGGAGGAGACTCTTGTCGCATCGCTTGTCATTCGGACCTGTCGACATGTTGACGTCTCTACGCCGAGCTTGCGGGCTCTTGGTGAGTAATAATCACTCGTTATAAGTTTATTAATCCAGCACTCACCATAGTTTGCTTCACCGCCATAACCTCCAAACACCTTACATAATCTTTAATTATCAATTGTATCGATTGACTTTGTAAAACACTTTGTTCTTGAATACAAAGCAATTACTTGACATTTCTGCGAGAGGATTATGTGTTATTTAATGTGAAATACTTGATATTTTGTACGAAAATATTGTACATCATTTAATGTCAAATATGCATCCGTTATTTAGAAAGAGTACCTTAATTGTTTTACATTTTACCTGTACTTATTTCTATTAATTTTATATTAGCTTATATTATAAGCTTGTGAGAGCCAGAATGAATAAATAAGATGTAAGATAAAAGTATCAAGTTTCATTTCTTTTCTCTGTAAAGTTTGCATCTGTCAGCTAGCACTTGACCTATTATTTGATCTTATATTGCCTTGTATTTAAGATCAATTTTGCTTCCAACAGGCTCCAAGAAATATTAGAGGAATACAAACAACAGCAAATCGCGCGTCAGATCAACTGTTTGTGGTATGTAATGATAATGATAAATAGCAATAGTAATAAAGGAGGAAAAGCGCGAAAGCTCCAAATCGGCCAAGAATATTGCTTATGATTTTTTTTTAATTAGTAAATATAGAAAATAGAGTCTTAGAAAATGCAAAAATATTTTTTGTTTCAATTTCACTATTTATTAAAAAATATGTCCTAAATTTAGATTTACCCATAAGGTCACGAAATATCATATTTTTTCAATATTCGATCGCGATTTTTTTCTTAGAGCACATTCACGTATACTTAAAAATTTTTAGCACAGAGACAGTGAGCATGATAATCCCAACACCCCGTTCGAGTTCAACGAGGCGAATAAGAAGCGGATCGAAGCGCTGCTCGCAATTTATCCCGAAGGACACAAACGCGGTGCCATGATACCTCTGCTGGATCTGGCGCAGCGGCAGCACGGCTGGCTGCCTATCTCCGCCATGCACAAAGTCGCCGAGATCCTGGACGTGCCGCGCATGAGAGTGTACGAAGTAGCCACGTTTTACACGATGTTCAATCGCAGGCCAATGGGCAAATATCACATACAGATTTGCACCTGCACCCCATGCTGGTTGAGGGACTCCGACTCGATAGTCAACGTCGTAACGAAGGCTACGAATTGCGAGCTCGGCGCTACGTCCGCGGACAAGATGTTCACCGTCTCGGAAGTGGAGTGTCTGGGTGCTTGCGCCAACGCGCCGATGTTCCAAGTGAACGATGACTATTATGTATGTATATTTTAGAAACGATAGTTTTAAATAAAAAAACCAACGAACAATTTATCGTTCCTTTCCCTTTTGCAGGAGGACTTGACTCCAGAAACTACAACGACTATAATAAATGCTCTCAAAAAGGGTGAGAGGCCACCGCCAGGTCCACAGAAGTCTCCGAGATTCGCGGCTGACCCTGCCGGTGGACTTACGTCACTAACAACTCCGCCACCGGGTCCCGGCTTTGGAGTTAGGTCCGACTTGTAAAATATATGTTCTTGACTAGGGCTATAGTGTACATTAACGAATGTAAAAAGATTATTAATAAATATATAGCAAAATAGCGAATCGTTTGGTTGACACATCTTTATACTTAAGTTATACACACATACACATTTATAATTTTTATTTTATATTCTATATAATTTTATGTATCTATGGAATCTCTGAATTGAAATATATGTTATTTTTCTCTTGATTAAATATAACTGTTCTAAAAAATAAAACAAACCAAACAAAAATGATAAATTTAATTATTAAAGAAAGCATCTCTATTTTTATAATTATTGTACATTCAAGGAATTTCATAATGCATGAAATGTATTATTACACAAATAGATTAATGTATGTTTATAAAAATATTTGCTGCAATAAATTTAAGGCTCATCATATTTATTAACATTAAATTGAATATAATTTAAATAATGTTCTCATTACATTTAAACATGTGTTTATCACAACTGTGTGTGTGCAATTTAAAAAATTATTCTAAATTTTTTTTCTATCTGTGTTAGCTCGAACAAATCGTGATCAGTTTGCCGGCAGATGTACATACATACATACCAGTATATACGAAGGTGAGACGCGCACACTTGGAATGAATCCATAATTAGTGTAATTTCATTCGTATTAAGATATTCGTAACACCGAGCATATGATATACAGACAAGTCGAGCGATGGATGAGCCTATTGCAACGACTGAAAAATCGAAAAAAATAGAAGCTATAAACAAAGAAACGATCCATCACATCTGTTCTGGTCAGGTAAGGTTAAGTATATAATTCATAAAAAGCATAAGTATCGTAAAACAGTGTTTTGTATGAAAAGATTTGAAATGTCATATTATAATGTTTCATTAGGTTGTGCTCGATCTTGCAATCGCAGTCAAAGAGTTGGTGGAGAACAGTTTAGACAGTGGTGCTACAGTGATTGACGTCAAACTTACTGATTACGGTAAAACGTGCATTAGCGTCAGTGACAACGGTAGTGGTGTTTTGGAGCAAGATTTTGAAGGCTTAGGTAGGCTTATAAATCAAGGTATTCAATAGTAATTAAGAGCCTGTTAAAAGAATTTAATTACAAAGAGATTATATTTAATTTGGAATCACAGTCTTCCATTGAAAAGATTGAAGGTAATTTGTAATACAATTTTCTTCTTTTAATCAGGTCTGAAGCACCATACTTCGAAGCTTCGGGAATTCACAGATTTAACTGAAGTAAATACATTTGGCTTCCGCGGCGAAGCATTGAGCTCGTTGTGTGCCCTATCCGAATTGAGTATCGTCACCAGACATGCGTCGAACGAGCATGGCTTTAAACTGGAATTCGATCGGAACGGCGTGCTCGCGAAGAAGGAGCCGTGCGCCAGAGAAAAGGGTACGACGGTACACGTGAAGAACATATTCAAAAATCTACCAGTGAGAGCAAAGGAGTTTCAGAAGAATCTGAAGAAGGAATATGCGCGCGCTATCCAGATCTTGTACAGTTACTGCTTGGTCTCCACCAACATTAAGATTACATGTTCCAATTTGATGACGGGCAAATCGCCCAGTCTTATCGTGGCCACGAGAAACACCGACGATGTGCAGGACAATATAAATTCCGTGTTTGGCAAGAAGGCTTTGGACGGGATTGTCAAGCTCGAATTAAAACCTCCAGACGAAACGGTATTGCAAGAATACAGTTTGTCCAGTGACATTAATATAGATTTCGATTGGGAGTGTTATGTGAGTTCTTGCGATCACACAATCGGTCGTTCCTCGGCCGATCGACAGTTTTTTTATGTGAACAGTCGGCCGTGTGATCTCACGAAGGTCAGTAAACTGGTCAACAGTGTGTATCACAGGTACAACAATAAGCAGTATCCGTTTGTCTTCTTTAACATCAAATTAGATCGACAATGCACCGATGTTAATGTTACTCCTGACAAAAGAACAATATTTGTTACGCAAGAACGCCTCATATTAGCAACACTGAAATTTAGTTTAACAACAAAATGGGACAAGCTGCAAGGGAATTTTACCGTCAAGACTTTAACGGAATTAAATTTTGGCTTGAAAAGGACAATCTCGCCTAATCACACGCATCCGCCAGCTAAAAAATTACAATTGTCACCTTCGGTATCACATGTCGCGAAGGAGAGTGATATTCAAACTAATATCAAATCGAAGAAAAAGCCTGTAGATGTAGAAATGGTGATAAGTATTGTAATGATAAAAGAAAAATTAAACGAAAAAAAGAATATTGTTGGAGCACCTGTCAGTACAGCTAAAAGAATAAAATATAGAGTACAAATGGAGGCTAATCAAAGCGAGGCTGAGAAAGAACTGCAAAGAGAATTGACAAAAGATTCATTTGACAAGGTTGGTAAAATATATATATTTTTCACGATATATAAAAAATTACTTTATTATGTATACTTATTAAATATAATTTATTATATAATACGTCATTATATACATTTATGTTTTGAACTTAGAAATCTTTTACAGATGGAGATAATAGGTCAGTTTAATCTTGGTTTTATAATAGCTCGCTTGGAGAGTGATCTATTTATCATCGATCAACATGCCACCGACGAAAAATTTCGCTTCGAGAAGCTCAGCAACGAAACGAAGTTGAAAACTCAAAAGCTTATTGTACCGAAATCGCTAAATTTCTCTGCGCTGAATGAAACTATACTTATAGAACATCAGCAAACGTTCGAAGATAATGGGTTTACCTTTAATATTAATGAGCAAGGTATAAATGTTCAATTTTCATAACTGTTAGTTCATAATTAGTTATATTAATAGCATTATTGATTAAATAAAAAATATTAAGATATTAGAATGTGACAAAATATTAAACTGTGCAACTATTCTTTACAATTTTTAGCTGAGCCTGGCAAGAAAATAGAATTGATAGGAATGCCTGTCAGTGGCTATTGGCAATTTGGTCAAGAGGACATTGAGGAATTGGTATTTCTTATCAGAGAAGCAGGCAACGAAAATAAAGACAAGCATATATATCGTCCGAGCCGTGTCAGGCAAATGTTAGCGTCCAGAGCGTGTCGCAGTGCAATCATGATCGGCACAGCGTTAAACACAAGTGAGATGCAGAGGCTGATAACACAAATGGCACAAATGCAGAACCCATGGAATTGTCCTCATGGGAGGCCCACCATAAGGCACCTGTTATCCTTATTACTAATAAACAAATGATCTGTGATGTTTAGACAAACATTTTATAAAGACACTTATGTTTAAATATATTTAAATACAAGCAGATTATTCTTCATCCAAGTCCATCTTTTTAATTATTAAAATCTCGATTGTCAAAATTAAAAGATCACATAAGAATAAAATCGATTTAAGAAACTAAGATTTTGTAGGTATATTTTACATAATATATCGTTTTTCACAATCTCTTAAACATATTCTTTTATTAATCCTAGAATATGATATTCTATTATACACTGATCGTACGGAATATGTTGAATCCTGAATGCGCGGTCGATATCATAGTTCCTGGGCATTGCGGATGCCAGTGTAACTCTTTGATATCTGACTGACCTTGATGTATGAACAGCAGTTGTGGTGGCAACTTGGCTAATACACTGTCTTGAGGTTCTTCCGTATGGTCTGCTTCTACCGAAAGATCCCACTGAGCGATCTGATCGTCAGCCCCGCCAGAAGCAAACACTGTGGCTTCCGTGGGATGCCATTCCACAGTGGTGATTGGTGAGGTGTGCTGCTTGAAAGTAGCGACTGGACTTGCACCATCAGATCCGAACTGTCGCAGATCCCATACGTGGAGCAGTCCGTCGTCTCCGCCTGATATCAAAAACTGATTTTCCTTCGGATTCCACGAGATAACGTTGACATCGGCCGTGTGAGCGCCGGACGCCGTCAACATGCACGCGTTCTGTGGACTCGCACGCATATCCCAAATCTTTATGCTGGAACAAATCAATTTTTATAATGATTTGCGAGGCAATAACATTAAATTCTTGATTCGATTCGGTAATATAAAAACACTTGCATATTTTATAGAAAATACGAACCTTTTGTCCACAGAACATGATGCCAGAACGTTTTTCTCACTTGGCGACCATTGCAAATCCTCCACGCTGTGCGGGGCATGCGAATTATACGGCCTTTGGTCTACGTGCCAGGACGCGCCGCTGCTATCGACTCGCCACACGTGAATGTTACCTTTACAATCGCCAGAGGCTAAAGTGCCCGCTTCCGTGCGGCTCCAATCAAGACCGAATCCTTCAGCTAAATGGCCTTTAAATGTATACAACGGCTTAATGCCTGCGCTCGCTTTATCACACTTATTACGATATGCAGCCAGCAAGCTGGGATTCTCAACTGCGCTCAACTGTTCTTGCAAGTTCCAGATATTTACACGTCCCAGTTCGCTCCAACTGGCGGCTAGAATTGTTCCACCAAGTTTTGTACATCTGTAAACATTACAAGTGAAAATATCTGTAAATATATATTCCGTCACAGTCGTCAATTATCAATGACTTTGTTTACACCTAGACGTCCAATCCGGATTCATTCTGAAGTGAAGTGAAATTTCTTGAGTGTAAATGAGTTTCCCTGACATTTCACTTTCATTCCGCTCTTCACAGAGGTAAGACCAATCCGGTGTAAACGTTACTCTAAATCCAATTCACTCCAGAGTAATCGGGATTGGACGGCTGGGTGTAAACAAGGTCAATGAAAGATTTTTATTAAAATTAGAAAATTATTTACCTCACCCTATTAATACATCCTTGATGTTTTATAGGGGCGACGCTCATATCTGGCTTACGCTCGTCGTCCTCTTCTTCCGAATCGCTCGACTCGTTCTCTGAATCTTCAGAGTGCTGGTTACAACCATGCAAATTGGACATTTTCATGACGAGAAGATTATTGACGTGCGTCTTGGCAGCTTGTGTCCCAGCAACTATGTACATGCTTAGAGGATAACCATCTCTGGAGCCACCCAAATCATCTGGTATCACATCGAAGCTGAGGCATGGCGCTCCAGATTGCGCGTGGTGCAATAATCTGTACGCCGATTTATCCACGGTAAGTTCCTCCCCCTCCTTCAGAGTCTGTCCCGGAAGGTACACCTGCGATTTGGTGTCTTCTCGACTCTCGTTCGCGTTCTCACCCTCCATGGATTCGTCGCTGCTCTCGCTGCTCTCGTTCTCGTTCGCGACACCCTCCATCGGTTCCTCATTCATTTCCTCGGCCATATCTTTGTAATGAACAGGCATGTTAGGTAAACGCAACGTTAGGTGACTGCAATAATGAATTGTACAACACTCTTATAAGATATTTAAAAGATTTTGTATTGTAATTAAAATATATACATGGGTGATATGTATCCTAACCTAACCTCAAAGATTGTTGCTAAAAATATTAGAGTAGAGAGCTATATTAACTAAACGTATTTTCGATTAAATTTGTACTTACTCAAAGAAATATGACGATTAATTTCTTATATTAATTTACGATTATCTGTTCGTTTTTAAATATAAATTTAAATAAATTGACTTGGTCCACGTTACAAAGCCACAATCGCAGTCATAACCACGTGGGATTATCCACCATTTGCGCATGCTCGTCACCCTCGTCACGCACGCGTTTGTAAATATGCTCCTTTTAGTTTGTACTTGATTTATGCACTCTGAAAAGAAATAAAAAAAAGAATGCAATTAAAAAGGAAAACCTAAAATTTATTTTAATTACATTTCCTGCATTTTTGAAATAAGACAGATGTATGTACATTCGAGTATAGATAAATTAGATAAAGTATTAGATAAATAGGATGCAAAGAAAAGTAAAGTCTAACAACACGTCAGGATAAAGTTAAATAAAAAAATATATAATTTTTTTTAAATAGTAAAAATTTAATATCTCATATTAGAGTCTGCTACAAAAGTTAGTTCGCTCTTTTTCTCCGATTAAATTCTTTCCTTCCACAAAAATGTCGAGAACCTAAGCCATACAATCTATTTGTCATCACAAAGTATCGCGAGAAAATAAATAATACAAAAAATGAGATACCTAAAGTCATACGATAAACAAAATATTAGTGAACCTATGTCACGTTGTCTTTAACAAATTCTTTTTTTTTTACCAAAGACGGAGGGTGTAAGACGGCAACTCCGCGCACATCTTAGCGTATATAATTCGCAGAAATCATTACAAAATTTATTCAAGAAGTTAATATACAAAGTACATAATTTATCGTCTGTATATTAACAAGTACAACGCAACTTTTCCTTCGCTTCGACAAAAATGTAGAAAAAGTTGGCGCAGCTGTATAGCCAGGAGATATGCGATACGTGGAAAAGGATCACGTGTATGGCATTCTACGTATATTAGGCACAAACACTAAATAATAATGACAGTAAAATAATTGACTTAATCACTCTTCTCGCGCGTTCGATAAAAAGTCACATCAGAAATGAGAATCCGGTTACAGAAAAAATAAAGAGTGCTCCCTCACGAACTGATTCATCAACAATCTAAGACTAAACGTAATAATAATAATTGTAGGAATTAACCTAAGAATATAATGATAAAGATAAGCACATAGATATGAATCTATATATATAAAACACAACAGTAGTTGCATAGTGGAGTCCCTTAGGGAGGAGAAAGGAGAAGTAACAGCGTCTTGCTCGGAGAGAATCCATGGCGATCGAGTTTTGGATTACAAAAAAGAACCGGGATAATCCGCGACGCGATATTAGCTGTGTTCGCTCAAATGGGTATTGTTGCTAGAGTTGTTCATTAGTTCGATAGACGCCATCGTGGAGTGCGAATGATTGGACAGCTGAGAGATGGGATTGTGTCGTGGATTGGTATTGTGGAGGCTATGTAGGTAAGAGCGCTGGACGGGCTTGTGTTGACCAAGCTGCAGCAGGGCCTCCGGTATGGTGAACCACTTTCGCTTCCGGCCGATAGCGCGCGAGTCTTCCCACTCTGGTAGCTCCTCGGTCACTCGCATTACCCACACTTCCGTTCGGTGTTTGTGTTCCGTGTTCTGGAAAAGGGACACATATGAAGGAACCTTCGCGGGATCGTTTGTTCGCTTGAACGCCATGAACAAATCCAACGCGACTGAAGCTGCGATTATGCAACACAGTTATGCACAGAATAGATAGTACCGTAATAGGGGGGAAAAAAAAATAAATAAAAACAAAAAGATTAGGGAGACAGTGAAGGAGCATAACATAAAAATATCTATGTGGCATACATCCCGAGTTATAACCTCAAATGTGCCGAGGCAACGGCCCAACTGTCCCAGAACACCAGCCTCCTCCCGGACCTCGCGAAGAGCCGTGACCGCTGGTTCCTCCTCGGGTTCGACGCCGCCGCCTGGTACTATCCAACTGTCGGGTCTTCGACTGGATGTAACAAGTAGTACCTGCAACGTGACGGTGCGCGTGAGAAACCGTAGAGAACGTTCAACTTGCTCGTCGCTGACTTCGCCAACGAGACAAGTCCAGCTCCGATCAACGATCGGAGAAAGAAGAGTTGGGAGAGAGGGAGGGGGGGGGGCGAGATCGATTCTCAAAGAGGAGAGAAATTAAGCCGGAGTAGCCGGCTCACGCGTGCCGGCAAGGATATACAGGTGGCTGCCATCTGCCAGCTGTCTTACCTCGTCCTCGAGATCGCTCTTGACGCAGATACAGGCAGCCCTGCGTCTGTAGCCCTCCGAGTCGTAGATGCGGATCGAATTCGCCTTCTCCTTCACCATGTTGTTGTTGTTGCTGTCGCTGCTGCTGTTATTATTGTTGTTGTTGTTGTACCGTGGACACCCTCTCCTCAGATCTTTCCGTGGATTCATAAATAATCGTCAAACGGCCCGACTGGCCATCCTGTGCATCCGCGTCGTCCTAACGTTGCTCGTAGCCGACATATTATCGACATCGAGTCCACTTTGCCGTACGTAAAACGTGTGAGCGGCCCGGAATTCACGTGTACAACGGTGGCCGCGGATAGATGCGCCGCCAGCCGTACTCGGAGCCTCGATGCGCGTCCTTCCGTCCGCAACGACGAAACGCGTCTGCCGCCGCCGATCTGTGCCGCCCGCGCGGTAACCTACCCGAACAGAAACCCGATCCTCGCCGAACGCTCGCTATAACCTCCAAGGCAAACCCCCGCGAGGCCCACCGCGCCGACCAACCACGACCGCCCGTGAGGTGGACGGCTGTGGACGGCCCTCCACCCTCTCCAAAACGCCCAGAAAACTTGCAGCCAATCAATCTCGTTCGATCGGCTGCCTTACGGCTCCCTCGCACGGTATGCGTAGCGCGAAGGATTACCAATCCTCGACAAAAGCCGATGTATCCAATAAGAAGCCTGCTATTCGTATTATCATTCAATCTTATATTTAATCGTCTTACGTACGAGACGGCCATTGGTTGGATGAAATTGAGAAATTTTCAGATAATTTTGAATTTGAATATGAAATCGGAATAATATCAGCGTTCGGGGCGAAAATCTTCGGCTGGAATCCCTGGAGGACACGTTCTTCTATTAGAGATATTCATCGCTTGCATTAAGTGCGATAATTAAATTTTTAATCGATATAAAATAATTTACAATTACATTGAGTTTACTTTTTAAATAAATTTAAACAATATACGACTAGACAGATGAGAGAAGAAATGAAATGTAATTGAAAAGAATACCTAAATAGCACAGGTAATCGTTATACTCGAAAAGGGTTTATGTTTTTCAATTCTTTATGAAATAGCATCTCTTAAACTCAAAAAATTTCCTTTCTATAACATAAAAAAAGACTCCATAGAAGTACATCTTCTTACTTCTCATAGAATTTCTTTTGTATCTTTTTTACCTGAAAAAGAATTATATATGAAGACGAATTTTTTTGAAACATTTAAGAAGTGTTTACATAAAAGTAATAGAAAAAGAAATCTAAGAGGGCAGTGCCTTTGTTTTTGATGAATTATCTGTATGATTACCTGAATTGAAGGAAAAAGTCAAGTCGAATTTCCCCAAGAGCAACTAAGGCAAAGCGATTAAACAGAGTATTCTCATAAGATGATTCACTAAACGTGATATATAGTTTAGAACAATGTTAGCTCGAGTAATCCAGCCGATGTAAATATTTCCAAATATCTCTGAAAAATATATATTCTGTTGAAACAGACTTAGAATTTCTCAATAATCTATAAGAAAAATAACATTTTTCTACGATGATTCACTAAACACATACGTACATATAGTAAATAATATAACAGTTAAATTGAAAATAGGTTCAGACAAAAATAACGGAGCATGAGTAATCATCTCACAATCAAAATTGTTTCAAGAATTTATCATATTATATTTATGAATAAATGTTTAAACGATCAAAATCCTTAATCTTTTATAAATTATACATGAATTTTACTTAAACAGAACTTCGTTTCCTAATGCTAAAGCAACGTCGCTTTGTTTCGACCTAATATTAAACAAGAAAAAAAAGTTCGACTTAACTCTCAATAAGGCAAAATCAAGTTAGTCAATGAATCAACTTATGAACTTACAATCACTTTGTATAACAGTCATTCAGAACGCTTATCCACAATTACAGCGATTGCACGATTCATCGCACCTCTCACACATAGAAAAAAAAAACAGTTTGTAAAATTAGACGTCTTGTAAAATCGAACGTAGCTTATAAACTATATATTTAAGTCAATAGTGTCATACATACAAATGGTTCATTACAACCTGTGTATCCACAGTTACAATCCTGCGAGTTTAGGCTTCCGTCGCCTTCCCATCGCGATCTCATTATTCTACGGAGCTAGATTAGACGCACTTTCGGGCTTTCACATTTTATTTGGCGGCAATCAGATCGATTATTGTTACAGCTCCTCGAGTAGAAGAATTCCGTACCATAGATCCTAAATCAACAGGAAGTACCGTTCAAGATACAATAACGAAAAGATATTATTCTAAACAAAAATTCCTCGAATGACTAATTTTTACTTAAAAATATTATGCAGTTGTCGAGTAATCAAAAATTACAGAAACTTCCGGTGAAACTTCGGAAGATAGAAATATTTTTTTATTTAAATTAATTTTAAAACTTTAGCAAAATTTTAATATAAAGCTCGCCGTTTAATATCGAAAATATGCGGTAATTCAAGAGTATTCTATACAATTAAAAAATAAAAACAACATATTTATATGTAAAAAAAAAACATTTCGTGCGTTTCTTTTTTGTTTTGAATTAAAAACGAATATCGTTGATTCTGTTTATTATTTTAGTTGCAATTCTTGCATACTTTGCTACCGCTTTTGAATACACGTATACTCTTTCTTTTTTGTTTAATGTAGCAAGAAGGTACAACTAAAATACGAACAGATTCACAATACGGAGTACCGCTGCGGAACCGAATGCGAGAAGCGAGCACGTGCGTGCGTGCGTGTCATCTTGACGCGCGGCGCACACACAGGCAAACTCACGTGCTTCCCATGTTTCACTGTGCCGCGATGCAGGATACGCGCAGTCTATTTGCGTCCCTTCACATCACTGCGCGCGTTACCTTCCGCTTTCCACCTCGCATTCCGTCTTTGTATAAATCGTCGCAATACAACGAGCCTTACATATCGTAAAATCGATAAACGACCAGCCGCAAGACACAATCCTCGCCTCAATCAGTAACGCAATACAAAGAACCTTCTCGTGTGTGTTATCGCTATTATCAATGTCATCTTTATCTTGGGTTCTCTTTACACCTTCCTTCCGCTTTCTCTTTTTTTTTCTTTATTTTTTATTTCTTTACGAAATCGAGCTTGTCGTCTCTACGGCCACTTACCTCTCGTATAGCTTAAAAAAGGTATGTGTGTATGTGTGGTGTGTACACATGTATATGTATATATAAATACAAGATTTTAGGCATCGCGCACTTTCTCTTGAATAGATACTTCCTTTTTTTAATTTACATATTTAATTTATTAATTTGAATATTCGTAATATTAAATATCTTTAAAGCTCCAAATTGCTTGTTTTTTTTTAAGACCGCTTGCAGTCTTAAAAAAGGATTGATTTTTCTGGTTTGTGAAAACTTTTTAGTTTACAATCGTTTATCAATGAAAAAAGTCCGATATCTAGGTATCTGTCGAGAGAAAGTGTGCGAGAATATGCACATATATATATATATATACATATATATGCATGTATATGTACATACTTTATTATGTTTACGCATTCGGTTTTATTATAATTTATTTCTAGTTCCTCTCGCGTTTTTTTTTTTCATCGCACCGTCTTCATTTCCCTGTTCTCCTCGTATTCTCTCATTGCTCTGTTAGTTTGCATCTCACGCAAGTGACAAGTCCGAGCCGAACATATACGGTTTGCGTACATTACTGGAACAATGATAGACTTTGATTGTTCGTATTACAAAAACTACTTCTGCTGGGTTATGTCAATCCTTATCCATATACAAAAGAGATTAATTACACAGTAGGTAAATCCTCAGTAATCGATAATAGACTGTACATCTCAGTAACACGGAACGTGTCAATTCTCTCTAATAACAACAAAAGAGATTTATCACATTAGTATGAATCTCAGTAAGGAAGGTTAAATCAGAACCTTTATTGTTACTACAGCATCAACAGTGTTACGTCGTCATCTCCAGCGCTCGAAACTCTTACACATTCTGGCTCTCCCTTTTATGAAAGTATCAAAAATATCCTTTCTAACACTCATTCCCCAACAGACAACGGAAATTACGATATATCGTTTCAATACTAAAAATCAATAAAAGTATAACTAACGTATCTAAGGTAGAGCTCACCTGTCCCTACACAGGTTTCCTTGACTAAGATTCGTCCTGTCCCCCGCTTCCAGAAAGAGAAAAAGAACCATAAAAAGAATAAGAAAAGAAAAAATCATGATTGAGAGATAATAAAGATAAGATTGTCCTGCTTAAGCGCTAAATCGAGTTCAAGATGTAAAACTAAGTAAAATTTATAAATATGGTACAATTGATATTAAGCGATAGAGCAATAATAGATTAATTATAGATACGTATAGATAATAGCATTGTATCGTTGAATCCTATGGCGATTTTTTTTTTGTTATTTAAGTCCTCCGCTTAACAATAGTAGAATTGAGGATTGAATTAAAACATCTGTTTCCGTGTGTTCGATTTGATGAGCGAGTCTCGTTCAGTCGAACAATTCACCGCACGCACCAATCACCATTTGCGGACTAGCAGCCACCTTGACTAGCTTCTTTTCTTTAAATTTCTGCCATTTCCTGCCACCTCAATCCCATCGGTGTGACGGTCCTCTGGGCTAGCAACTTGTTCCACTATATACTCCATCAAGTTCAGCAGGTACGAATCAATCTCCAGGATGTTCAGGGCAGCTACGATTTACTTGAAACCACTTATCGATACAGCTGGAAAAATACATAAAACTTTACATTATCTATATCCATCCTGTCATAGTACACTGAAATATACCAAGTAATTGAAGACGATATACATTTTAATTTATTAACTCTAATTGTAAGTAATTAACAGCTACTTCAATATTACGTTAATTATCATACTTTAACTAATATTTAAAAAATTTCATTACTGAAAAGTAATATATTAATATCTTTACAGCACGTACAACAATATGTAATTACTTATATATAATTACACTTATAAATACAGCAATTATAATAATACTTGTAATTTAATTTTTAGATATACGTGAACGCCTTCCGCATCAACATATTTTTCTATCACCAGAGGAATTAAAATAAAATGACAGCGAAATCACACCATCATACATACTTTTTATGATATATACAGAGACAGGGCAAGCGGGCTATAAGATCTCCAGATTGTAATTCCTCCAAGCAAATGACACATTCGCCTTTTCCATCTGTCAGCACGTCCTCTGTCAGGGCAACAAAGCATAAGGACTTGATTATCATCCTAATAATTACTTGGCTATTTAAACATTAAAATCAGCTCGTGACGAACCATCCAAAGCATGGATTCACCAACTGGTGAACGGGAGATACAAGGAGCAGTATCTATTGTTTTGCAGGCAGATAGAAGCTTGTCAGCAGTCTGTCCACTTACCATTATAACTGAGTCGTGGCTTGGTCAGGCACATGACCAGGTGACACTCGATATCATCCGGCAGAATAAACTTGGAGCATACGGGACACTTTAGACCTTGAACACAAAGGCAAACAATGTCAGAAAAGAAATAGAGAGAAGCGACAGCGGTGAGAGGGCGAAACGTGGGGGATGCAAATCGGTAAAACGCAAATACCGTAAAAGACCCGTCTGACGCGGTCCACCGGGACCACAGCCTCGGCCTCGTGCTCGTTGAGGCACGAGCTCACTATAATTCCCATAATAGTCCCGACATAACCTCAGCCGTGACCCGCTGTCCCGCGCGGCGATCCTCGCCCGTGCCTCATCCTTCCCTCTCGCGTGGCGATCCTCGCGCGAGCGACACGCCCTTCGCCGCTCTCGCACTCTCGTTTCGCCGCTCCGATATTTCTTGCCGATTGAAAATTTACCCAGGCCTCACACGGTGTCCTCGGGCTATCATCGATTGTGGTACGCGGTTACCGGGCCAACCACCCCGGCAACACGCGTCAAAACAAACGCCCCCTGTCCCACCCGCGAATCATCGTCGCGCACCAACTCCGTCCGCGGAGCTTTCGCGGTTGCGCGACCTAACCTCGCTTTTTTTGCGGCGCTCGCCCGCAATTAGGTTAGAGATCGCCGCGTGATGCCCCGCCGAGCAGGGACCCCCACGAAACGCGTCACGCAGAATAAACTTGGACAGATCGCGGCAGAAGCGCGATAAACAACTGGCGGCTGGCTGACAAATAGAATCGACGACTCTATCTTGACGTTATCGTACAGCGTTTTTTTTTTTCTCTCTTTAAACAGAACAGCAGGGAACTGATCAATGATTGATATTTTGATATTTTGACGATACAAAGACTCTTAGCGCAGCGACGAGGTAGATTTGTAGTAACATTGACGTCCAACGCGTATAATGGAAAAACTTGGCGAGCGGTCCAGTTGGCAGCTGGATAAACAGTAGGTAAACAGGTGAAGAGGAAGTTAGCTCCCGTTGAGGCTTACCGTTGAGGGACCAAATGTGCGAAGGCAAGCTGTGAGCGGCGTAGACGCGACCACTCTCCTCGTCCGTGTCGTCGGAGTCGAGCTGCGGCAGGCCGAGGGCCTGGCCGACCCCCACGCCGACCGAGGTGGAGAGGCCAGCCTGCTCGGCGGAGGAGAGGTCCGGCACGGAGCTGAGCGAGCGCGCCCGCTGCCTACTGTCCCCGGACATGCGCGAGTTCTGCGACTGGTTGGCCTGCTGGTGCTGGTGCTGAAGCATGCCCACACCGCCAGGCAGGGAGCGGAGCATGGAGAAGCCCTGCATCGCGGTCTCGTTGGCCCCAGTGGAGGATTGACCGTTGCCACCAGCGGATTGTGCCACGGTGCTCGCCTTGGCTCCCATCCCAGTTGAGGTGAATTCCAAGATCCGTCACCACGTGTTTGCGCCCGCGGCCGCGCTTACGCGCTCTCTCACTCTTTCTCTCTCTCTCTCTCTCTCTCGCTCTCGCTCTCTCACACTTCGTCTACCTTGTTCGTCCGCCTGCCCGGCGATCAATTCACCTGTCACCCGGTTCCACAGCCAGGGTCGATCAGGAAGAAAAGTGAGAAAGGAGAAACACGACCCCCCGGGGTCCCGGGTACCTCAGGTCCTGGCAGTGGTACGCGGACGCACACATACACTGGCACCAGTCCTCGCGCGCGCCTCCGTCTCGCCCTCGTTCTCCCCCGCGCTCACGTCGGCGTCTCGGCGTCGGCGGCGACAGACGACTCGACGACCTGGCACGGCCCCACCGGCGGCCTCACGCTCTTACAACACTTCGGGATTTAACTTAGGCCGGGATTCAGCAGACGTGCGCCACAACAAGCAAGTCATTTCGTCCGCGAACATACCAGCGGCTCATCACACAAAACATTCCCCGACATCTTAAACTTCCTAGATGTCAACACGGTCTGCTCGCGCAGACCCTCCACTCCGCGCGGCGCAAGACTGCGCGTGCACGTCAGGGGTTACGTGACCACTCGCGGCGACTCGCGATGGCTCGCGCGCGCCTCGATCATTGCGCGCGCGCGCGCCGTGTGCGACTTTTTCGAATAGATTCCGATTGAAAATTATTCCATTTTCCTTAGAAAACACGATAAAAATCTAATAAGATAATTAAACAATTTTGATCGAGATTTATTTTCAAAAATTCCGTTTTACATGTCCAGAGAGGGAGAATGGTAGGACGAGTCTGATTGGCGACGCCATATTGTGGACACATTTTAAAGCGTATTCTACATCGAGTCGTAGGGTCGTAAACAAATCGACCAATCACGATCAAGCATTCTTGTAATATGATTATAAAAAGGGGCCTTTGGTTATATTGTTTGCAATTGAAGTTAAAAACTTTTAAAATCTAAATAAAAAATAAAGTATTAAATATTTTTGTATTTTCTAATCAATAATCATAAACGATAAATTTTCGCAAATGTCTAACTTTAAAGATAAAAAGAAGTGAAGAACGTGAAGCTAAATGCACGCGAAGCACGAGTATGCATGCAAATACGTATAAGCAAATTTTAAAGCCTGGATTATAATTGAAAATAAAAAGCAGAATTTTGAAATACGATATATACGTAAATGGTAAAACGTTAAAAAAAATTCTTTCCTTAATTAATTTTAACTATTTTTCTTTTGTCTAATCAAATGTATAACATATTATTAGCGAACAAAAGAGCATTCCAAGAGTTTTCTTCCAAGATATTCCTTCAAGAATATTTCTCTCGGTTCTTTCTTAAAGAAAAAACAGTCCACCTTATATCAATATAATCCATTAATCTTTAATGTGAAAATATTCGACATAAATATTAATCGCACAACATATACCAAAAATTTATGTATACATATATTTATATATACCATTTTTTTATAAATATGAAGTATATATATGTACAGTTTAATCGATATAAAAATATCTAAAGATGTCTTGTAATCTTTATACACGTACAATAGGTTTCAAAACGGCGAAAATGGCACGTAGTTGGTAAAATTAATTAGTAGTTTTGACATAGGTTACGAGTATCAGCCTTTGAATCGGGGCTCAAAGAGCTCCAAGGGGTGTCGAGACACTTTTGTAGCTTCGATTCGGACCGAATCTCATCGTCGGCATCGCATATCTCAACGATCATGTAGTGCTCGTACACTAATCTGTCCAGCCAATCGTTGAGGTCCTCACCCATTTTATTCTGACTGTGCGTTATCGGCTCGTTCGTCATCGCAGATTTCACTATCTTTGACCAACTTTTATTCATCTCCTCTGTAATATAATAGACAGTGCTCGGACCGTCTATTATCTCCTTCGCCTTGTCCAAGTCTATCCTCTTTGTCTTCCAGTAGGACAATGGAATTACCAAAAATCTCAATTTTGCCATCAGTTGAGTGTCGGCAACTAATAATAGCCGCCATGTACCAACGGCTAATTGTTCGTTTAGCTGTGGCTTAACATGTCCTACCTGAAAAGACGTACATAAAGTTACACAATTCCATTATGAAATCTGGTTACGAAAGGAAATTAAAAAAGTTTCCATTATAAGAAAACGTTTGGTATTGCATATGATAATTACCAAAGTCATTTCTTCAAGCAGCAAATAATTCATGTCGGCAAGGCGACCTTGCGGATCAATCCATAAAATCGAAATATTCTGTGGTATCGTAATACCCGCGTCAAACTCATAAGCCAAAACCGGAGTCGAGTACGGCCCCATGCTACCCATCAAGTTTCTAAATGTCTGCTCCTTTTGATCGTAGTCCGTACTAACGGATAGACTTCGTATCTTTCCTGACCATAATTTACTAGCGGAAAAGTTATGTCGCATAGAGATCAAAGCCTCCACACGTCTCGCGGAATCATCGGGCAGTGCGGATACATCGGAGGATTCTTCCTTGCTTTCCGCCAGAATTAGTATCCCGGCGAAACGATTTTCGCGAAAGTACGCGGTATTTTCCAACAGGCGGACATTTTTGTGATTTATGTTCAGCTTGCGGTAAACCAATCTTGCCAAGGAATATGAGAGCGTTAACAACGCGTCATCCGGTAGCGGACTCAAATCCGCGTGATGATACAGACTTTGCCAGTACATGTCGTAGCCCTTCAATCCAGTTTTGTTCGTTCGCTCGGGATACAGCCATTCCTCCACGCGATCTATAATTCTATGATCGATGACAGGTTCGAATTTACGGGCAAAGAATATATTGCGATCCACTGTGTTTCGCAGCCGATTAAAATCCTCGAGCTTAAAATCATTTGGACTGCATCCGCACCAATCGACCACGGCCTTGTACTGGCACTTGCAGCCCAACTTCCTTTTCCAGTTAGTCATGTGCAGATTATTGTCTATGTAAGTATTGCAGAATCGTGAGTTTCTTAAGACCGTATGAAAGAATGATTCGGCCGGCAGCAAGGTATATTTAAACAGTTTCAACAGGTCGGTTACGAGTTGATTGGAATTTGGATCGGCAACGTACTCGACAAAATCTCGGCTCAGAGCGAACCAGTCGCTACCACCATCGATTTGAATACCTGAGGAAAAAATAATATATATAATATATAATGTGCATAGACTCAGTGTTCAGAAATAATCAATTCAAATGCTTAAAAAAATATTTAAAAGTAAAAATAAGCAGAAAATCGTGTATAAAATAAAAATATATAATTTTTTTAACATACCATTTGGTAACTTTCGATCGCCAATTCGCCACATGCGTGCTTCACACTCGACAAAAGTCTTATCTAAACCCTGTTTAGCTATAAAACGCTGAACCTCCCTGCCATGCGACTTTGCGAAATTCATACCCTTATTCCAACTGAGAAATTCGGTCAGCTGATTATTGCTTTTCAAAGGGAAGTCAGATTCTGATAGATTTACGAGAAAATCCCAATGTTGATCATAGGCGAGCATTTGTTGCGCGGATTTCAAAAATGTCATCAAGAGGCTCGCGCCGCCCCAAATACTCGCGTGTCGCAAGCCTTCCCCTCTTGCCACTTTAATATTGTTTAGTTTACATGATTTCTCCAATTCCAACATTTCACGATATAAATAATCTTGCCTCTGAAAATATACATCCAATCTAAGTTTACAATAGACGCAATTTGGAAATTATTACAGATCTAAAAGGATTTAAATAGAAATATACAATAAATAGTAATTGAGAAATTGTGTTTCATGATTCATCAAATGATCAAATTACAGTTGAAATAATTTTGTTATATTGTCCCTTTATATTGTTGCACTTACCGCATCAACGTGAATGTAAAATAAATGCGAGGGATGATACAAAATACTGATAAGTCGTTTCACTTGCCGACTCGCCCTACCATTCACCGTCAGCAGATAAGCTATTCGCATACGTTGCTCTGGTTCATTTTTTAAACTCGAGTTTCTCGCTTCTTGAGGTTTAAATTCTGTCGGGACAAAAGAAATTGTTGACTAATCCCATAATCCATGTCTATGTATATTTACTTGCACTTACGTACTTTGAATTCCAGTCGAATAAATATTAATAGTTAAATAACCACCGCACGTTTGCTTCGGATTGCCGGAACATTTCATGTTGCAGCTGGAATCTGGTAACCGTTTCGTCTGCAGTGGCTCTTCCATTCCGCAAAAACACTCTATCCTAAAATCACGTGTCTATGATGCGTTTCAAAAGAATTACACGGTGTGCTTGTATTTCGATCAATCGTATGAGACACTAACGAGTACTCTGTACCGGCGTATGGAAATCCCGATTGAAGACACATGTAAGCGCAACGCTCGGGCGTATTGTTCCCTTTAAAGACGTGATAGTAACCGGAGAGCGCTCTCAATGTCTTGTCGTCCTTGAAGCAGCCCAAGTTGATCGGCATGCCTGTGAAGCCTGGAGAATGGGGACACGAAGATTGTACTCTATCCGGGTATAAGAAACCCTGCTGGCTAAGGCACGTCACATTGACAATGCGTTGCTTGCATGCCTGACTCTGAGCACGCGTTATGGCGCTCACCGCCTCCCGAACCGTAACCTCGCACGCAGGTGTGAAATTCAATGACTTGCGATCTAGTCTGACTCTGGCGGTGCGATTTCTCAGCTGAGTCTGCTTGCTTGCCTGCTTGTCAGGTGGAAGTTTCAGTTGACGTAAGCCTTTCGGCAGGCCCTCATCCTCCTCAGGTTGGGAAGAACCACCCTGCAAGTTGGCAAACGTATTCTAACGCTGTTGTTATGTGCCTCCCAGAGAGTAACGAGAGGTTAGGCGCAGCTTACCTCTCCGGACGACAGCCGGCCGGACTTGCCGTCATCGTTGACCAGGCCGAAGAACGTGTGGAGATAGACCTGGACGCAGAGCATGATTATGCCGACGAGGAAGACCAGCCGGTACTTGCGCAGGCAGCTCGTCGACCGACCGCCACCCGGGTGGTTTCTGACGTTCGGCATTATTCTACGAGGCTCGCCCACGATCACCGTCGACTGCGGCATGCGATCGAGGAAGCCGGATCGGCGGCCTCATCGGCGAAACCTCCGATTCACGTTCCGCCGGTGTTCCCCCTCAGCGGAGACCTGGACGCGCGTCTCCACTCATGCGCGCACCCGCGTCGCACAACCCCATTCTTGCTCGCACGCACGCACGCACAGGCACTCGCAGGCACTCGCACCCTGATGCAACCGAATGCGAGTTACGCGACCACTGCGACGCGACCGCGTCAGCCAGACAGCATCTCCTGAATGATTAAGCACGTAGGAGGCTAGGACGGGCTAGGTCGCCAGTCCAGGTTAGGTTAGGTTAGACCTGCGCGTCACAGAGGGTGCGTTCCACTTATCGTCCGCAACGCTCGCAACGCCTTCAAACCTGTTCCACATAACGACCGCAATCGTCGTGGTCGCGTTCAAAACGTCATAGATGACGTCATTGATCGCGACCGCATCGAGCTCACGACGCTCGTGGTTCGCACGTGGGTCGGTGCGGTCGTTCAGCCATTACTGAAGAATAAGACTGTTTGTTTTACTTATGTTATTTTTCATGTTATTTTTAACGTTTTCTTTTGTGATACCTCACTTTAAGTCAATTTTAATAATTATTTTGCGTGAGGGAAAAAAGTATTTTTATTTTAATATTTTTTTTATTTTGTATGAAACTAATGTTATACATAAGATATCGATATTAAATATGTGACATGTTATACACAACCCAAAGTTGTATTAAAATTAATAAAATATTGCATATCTTCTTACATTTTTTATTTTTATAATTAGATCTGAAAAACTGTAAGGTTAAAATTAAATAAAGAATAATGAAACATTTATTTCAAATTTTCAAGTAATGTTTTAATATTTAACATTTTTATTTATAAGAAAAGTACATATTATTTAAAAAATTCACGTATAAAAACTACATACATCATGATTTTTTAATCTTATAATAAAGTGCATAATCAAATTTCTTTTGGCAACTCCGCCAGCATTCTGTCCTCTTTGCAAATTTTCTTCAGCTCTGTTGCATTCTTGTAAGGCTGGAGGTACGGTGATAACTTCGATGTCATCACTTCTTAATGTACAGATATTGTGGACTACACAACACGCTATCACGTATTCTGCCATTAAATCCACTCTTGACATAGGCAAACAGTGCAATAGACTTCTCATGCGCCCTTTTAATAAACCGATGTACCTTTCAACTGTAACTCTGGCTACAGACAGGCGATAATTATAATTGTTTTGTGCCTCTGTTAAGTGTCCATTGTCTCTAAAGGGAGTCAATAAGTGTCGATGAAGCTCGTATGCCGCATCTCCCAATAAATGACTGTCTGCTGGGAATTTCTCTTCATCATTTAAATAATTTACTATCTCAGATTGGCGAAAAACTCGCTGGTCATGAACTGACCCAGGATGCCCAGCATAACAGTGTGTGATCAAAGTTCTGTGATCACATACTAACTGTAAATAAATATAAACGTACATAACGAAACATTTCTAAAAAATTGTATTTATGATCAATTGATTAATTCTTATTACCTGTAATTGTATCGAATGATATTCTTTACGGTTGACGTAATCGACAGGGTTTTCTTTTGGCGCATCAATTCGAATGTGGGTACCATCAATGGTCCCAATGGTATTTGGAAATCCACTGCTTTCTCTAAATCCTTGCATAACTCTTGTAGCAAGATCACCAGTAGGCCACTTAATAAATGTTGAAGAATTTAAAAAAAGTGCACGGGTAACCCTTCGCACAGCTCAAACAGCAGTTGCTCTTCCAACATTGAATCTATCGCAAATAGATCTTTAAAAGAGAAATTTATTAAATATTTTTTACTGTAAATTAACAATTATTCATTACATTATTTTGAAAATTTATATTGTACCTGTAAGAGTCCATAGTTGCCATTTTCCAAATAGCTATCATTAATTGATGAGAAGCTGGTATCATAGGACATCCTTTTATTTTTCTGGTCAAATATGGTCTCAGTATTTCTAATAGATATTGAAAAGTCGCTTTTGACATTCTATAAACAAAAAGAAATGTTAATATTAATCATTTGTAAGCCATATATGTAAGCATATGTGGATAATTGAAAATAAAGTTATGTAAAAAAATATATATTATATATAACTTTATTTCCAATTATTCACACACGCTTACACGTACAAATAATATTTTTTATAATATGATATATTATAAAATAAAGTAAAGCGTATGTTTAATTACTAACCTAAAATGACTCTTGAATTCGTGTCCCATGTAACTAACCACAACATGATCGATATAATTTTGAATTCGTGGACGATGTTTACGCTTTTCTCTTTTATAAAACAACACTTTCCATTCGTCATCAGAACTCGATGAATCTTCACTTGTGTCACAATTTCTGTAGCGCAGCATTATTACCTTGATGGTATCCATCTTGGCATCCATCTTACTACACAAAACTCGTTCCACTTAAGATTTCGCTCGCAGCGCCCACAAGCTAATGGAACGGCAAATATCGCGGTCGTGGTCGTGGTCGCTACGGACGATAAGTGGAACGCACCCAGAGCGCGTGCCTGGCCTGTGTCGATCCGACGACGGCCGCCTAGGTTATGGTCCGCGCCTTAAATAATGCAGTAAACAACTTTAGTCACGCTTTTTATCGGTCTATGCGGTCATCCACGAGGAACGCCCATGCCACCGGGGTGCCGTGAGGAAGCCGCGAGATCGTTGCAAGCCGACCTGCGGTGAACGCGGTGACGTAGGTACTGCGCGACGGAGGGTGTACGGATTCCCCAGGATTCAGATGCGACGCCAGAAAATGGCAAATGCGATGCACACGCACAAGACCAAGGAGGAGGATATCATGGAGTGTTTCCTCTATCCCAAGTTCTGTTACGCGTCCGACCCGGACGCGGTGACGGAGGCCAGGCTGAGCGAGGAGATCGCCAAGTACGACGAGGAGATCGCCTCGTTCGTCACCGATCATATCTGGCACCGCGACAGCTTAAGTTTCCGTCCTAGGACCAAACAGGCGATGTTGCTCAACCGAACTCTGGAGGGATCAGCGGTCGAGGAGGGTGAATACTTCGCTTCAGCTTGTCGTCATCCCTGAAACGATCCGATAATCAATAAGAATAATTGATTAATTTTTTCCAGATTATCATACCTTGCCTCACATTTATGCGAATCTGCGCTTTGACGAGGATATAGGGGACGAGTGGCTGACGGTGTTTCTGATATTTCGGCTCACCAAGATCTTTGACGGATTGATCGCCAGAGTGGTGGACACGGACGGAGAGTTTCTACTGATAGAAGCCGCTAATGTCCTGCCGCTTTGGGCCAGTCCCGAGACATGCCAAGACCGTGTGTTCATTCATAACGGTGATATTCATGTTATTAGAGAGAGGGGAACGTCGTTTCCCAATTTGCTGAACAACATAAATGGCAAACCGCACATCTCCAAGATGTCCGAGAAGGTGCAGCGCGTGTTTCAAAAGCGAATCGGCATATACCCCGATGAGATTCAGAAGAGGAAACACAAGACCAGGGCGTTCCTTCCAGAGAAGGCAGCTTCTATACTTCGTCTAGAACCAAGACTTATAGCTCCAGTGATTAGAACTATCTGCCATTCGGATCCAGTCGAACGCAAAGTACAAGAAATTTATAATTTTAAGAGGCTCTTGATTAATAAAATTCAAATTTAGTATAATAACAGCTTATTAGAAAAAAGTTTATGTAAAAAATTTTTGTATTCTAATTCTTAATGTGTTGTGTAGTCTTTCGTACAAAAAGTAACAATCGTGTAGCCTGTCAATTATACTAAATTTGAACAACAGATTTAATCTTATTTTAAATGTAGAATCAAAATTTTCTATGTATCACATCTGTTACTACTGTATCTTGTAGGTTTGTCGCGCCATGAGGTATTTCCCTCCCGAGCAACGAACCATGGTCAATGTTAAAATGACCAAGTGTTTGTACGCGATGGCGACGCATTGTCGTTATACTGGTGATCCAAGAACAGGTTGGAACATACCACCTGCGACTTGCTCAAAATACAATGCTCATGTTCTCGGAGTTAAAGTAGCATGCGGTTTAGAGATGTTAGTAGCTCGGGCCAATGAGGAACGTAGAAAACGTATCAAAGAACAGTCGGACGTTCCCGACGATGCTGAAAAGTTAAAGACGAACGAATCAGCTTTCAACGCTTACCTAGCTCGTTTAGAGGCGAACGGTTACTTTAGAGATCTGTTGGAAGGTAGTCAGGAACGTGATAAGCTGTTGACTACGGCGAAAGAGTATTTCTTGAAGCATGCAACTTTATTTGATAATCTAACGAGTTTGTACGAAAGTGATGCTCACAAAGTCTTAGAAGCATGGGAGAACATACAGACGAATGATATTGAGATGCATGGTAATTTGTTGTTTATATTTATATTATTTACATATTTAAATTACTGATTTTAAAAGTAGTAAAATAAATAATTTTCAAACCATTGCATTTAGTTATAATCATGTATTTTCTATACGCAGCTCAAGATGAGACTATGTTGAGTCCCGCGGACAGCGATAGTTGGCTAAATGTGGACCCAGCGCAATTAGATGCATATTTGAACCAGCAGTGGGGCAACGTTAGGGATAAAAAATTGGATCAAGAACCTTTGAGTCTTCGAGAAAAAGTACAATCGTTTCTTAACCAAACCAGTGATGTTGATGGCGTGCATTTCTTAGGGTATGATTTCTATCTGTCAGAATAAACAATATTGATGAACATGTAACTATGATCTGTTCGCAAAACAAAAACTGGATAATCGTCAATTTCGTTTACAGAGAACAATCAATGGACAATGATATGCAAGACGCAGAGGATGGCACGCGAATAGACTTCGACGCGGACGTATTCGATAGTACGTTAAGAGGCATCCTAGATTTAGTCGTTCCGGGAGGAGAGGGTGAGTTCGAGGGTAGTTCGGAGGGATCGCTGGGTGGCGATGACGAGGATAAGGGCGGCGATATGGACAAATACATGCGGCTGTTAGACTCGCAGCTGCAATCGCAGATGGTAAAAGACGAGAACTCGGTAGTGGACGATGATAACAATAGCACGGATCCCGTAGAGGCAAGTTTGCGAGAAAGTATCGAAGCCGAAGCCGGCGGCTCCGGTCCGGCTGGGAACATAATCGGTGGTCCTGTTCGGAGGCTCATGCACTTGCAGTTGCAATCACCTACGACGGTACCGCCCGATTTACAAAGTTAATGGCACTACGTAAAATAGATGATTAACATAGTTCGATTCACGTTAACATTCGTAAACATTATTACAATCTTCGCTTCATTCTGCAAAAGTACATTGAGCATTTGCCATTTCAAACAAGGAGAAAAGACAATGGACTAAAATCTCGTTGCTATCCAAATTATTACACATTTATTACTTAAAATATATACTTAATGTTATCGATCAAAGCACCTTTATCACACAGTTAGTACCGTTGATACATATTTCACAATTGTACTTTTCATCACTCGGCTATCACTGTTTTTCATACAAATTATATATATATATATATACAAATTTAACATATAAGATGTTATTACCGCGGCCATAGAATTAGATAGTAAGAATTCTATTTGTATATGTATGTATCATTTTGTTTCCACTTTTGTAACTAATTTGACTAAGCATCAGAGTCTTATGTGTAAAGCTTTGTACATTTCAATTAGAATAATGAGAGACACGGACGTTTATTGTGTATATATATTTGTATATTTTATTAAGACTTGTTAGAGGAATACGTATGGCGACACATATGTATCCGTTTGTTCTCGCGTATACATGGATCTTCATAAGACTCCAGTATCATGTTTATATTAAAATTTAAGGAATTTCACCTTTCGGTGCTATTAGGTAATCGATTATTTGGATGTCTGTTTGAACCATTTTGGTGTCTTGTTTTGATTTTGAGCTGATGATGATGATGATTTACCGCTACCACTCGGTCCCGGAGTGACATTATTACTCTCGACAACTGTGCCTCTATCACTTCCAGTCGTTGGATCTTGTTCTTTCCGCATCGTGGCGATCCTGTAGATGAGTATATGTAAAATTTAGCGACAATTTCTACAACAATTTTTAGTATTGAATACGATCAGTATACCCTACCTAGACTTTACAGCTTCGATACCAGCGGCTCTAGGATCTGTCAAATTTGCTTTTACATTCGATTTTAGCGATGATTGTCCGGAGTAATAAACGATAGCAGAGGGAACAAGATTTTCGTCTATTAATCGTGCGTCAGAGTTTAAGATATGCCTTGGTGGGGTAGTATCTACAAAAAAAGAGTAATAAAATTTTATCAATAATAAAATTATTACACGTTCGCCTTTTGCATAAAATAAATGTGACACGTGCATGTCGTTACTCACAAATAATGAATTCGCAATCCGGATCGTCCAAATAGTTTTTGATAAAGTTCTTAATAGTTTGGATAGTCTCCAGTGGTCCGAATAAACCCTGAAGAACGAACTGATCGGGAAATTGTATGCGAATTACGGCGCGACGATACTTGTTCAATCGGTCCAGAAGGTGCTTGTCTCGGTCCAGCTGACGCTGCGCCTCCGTCAGAAGCGGAGCGTCCTCGAGCTGCTCTCTACGACGCTTAGCATCTCGTAAGAGTGTCTTTGCGTCGTGCAGATCAAGATCGAAGAAGCTATCCGGCAATTCGTCCCTCGGCAATGCTTGAGTCCCGGCTTGATTGAACACTAAAGCGTTTCTCTCCCCTAGCTGTAACACAAAATTCTCGATAAGTAACTGCGTCACCCGAATGCAATTGCACGTATGTAAAATTACACCTTACAAACTTAATTTCATATTTTTCGTTTTCCTTGACTTTTGCGCATGTTCCTGCGATATGCCGATTTGTCCCGTCGTCGCGATCTTCATATTTGGAA
Source organism: Tetramorium bicarinatum (assembly GCA_928718305.1). Lineage (NCBI taxonomy): Eukaryota > Metazoa > Arthropoda > Insecta > Hymenoptera > Formicidae > Tetramorium > Tetramorium bicarinatum. The sequence continues at coordinate 17,725,888 of OV788327.1, forward strand.
GCAATGGAATGAATTTCTCTCATCTTAGATATATCTCTCTCTTGTTCTTCATTACTGAGCGCATCTACTCTTTCAACTGTGGTATCCATCTTCATTTCACTTTCCGACACTTCCTGATTTTCTATTTTTGATGCATTTATTGTCTTATTACAATGTAGCGTGGATGACGGTAGTCTTTGGTAATCTTTACTGCTCGAATCATCGACCGTTGTGGCTGTCTTTGGAAGCAAAGGAGTAGATACGTGAGCCTGAGTTTTTAATTGTTCATGATCACGATATATCAACCTTAATATCGCCTTTCCACTGTTGAGTCCCAGTGACTTTAACGTCGTTTTCTCTAACGCTTCTCTGCCACATACCTGTACGGAAAAATTCAAGACATACATATTTTTAATCTTTCACGCTTGTGTTATACATGTAATTACGCATTGCAAAATATCAATTTCAACATGTGCAGGTACACAGAGTGTATTTTAACAAATGTTAAATATTTTAGAGGCGCATGCCTTTCGACCAAATATTTAAAAGTCATTAAAATAATACACATGGTTTAAAAATTTTTTAAATCAAAGTAAATATAGCTAATGAACCAAGCTAGGTGTGATGATTGCTGATATATATATTATAATAAAACGGTGTCTCTATACATTAAATATCTTGTGAAAAACGTAAATAAAATACATAGCACAAACGTTTCGACCTTAAATGTGGTCCTCTTCAGTGCCAATTTATTTGCGTTTTTCACAAGATATTTTATGAATATAGAAACACCGTTTTATTATAATATAAGCAATTACATCTAGCTTGGTTCGTTAGCCCGACTACATTGTTTACTTTGAATTTAAAGTCACTTGTTAAAATATACCCTACATATGTACATACTTCACGATGCATGTATATCAACACAGCTCTCTCTAGATCGGAGTCAGGATACATTTCCATGAGTGCCCGAGCCAACGTCGTGTCGGGCGGGAACTCGCGCAACATTCTTTCCCCATTCTCTGGCTGAATCCCGATCGTGACGTTGGACGCGGAGCGCGCCTTCCTACAGGCCACCATCTCCAGCTGAGCATTATTCGGCAAACCGGCGAAGCGGAATATCGCATTAGGATCTAGTATCTGACGATTGTGTCTGTAACAATAGCGAGATATGTAATATATACGTGTCAATTACGAAAATTATACGATTGTCAAAGTCGAAGTTTCTCGTGCTCACTTGATGTCATAGTCGTCGGCGTTGTAGCCCTGCTTCTGGCATACCTCCTCCAGAACCTGCAAGAAAGCATTCGTTTCAAGTTGTTTCACGTCGAGAGTGTCCTCTCCTCTCTGCCTTCAACGGCGTTCCCTCTCACTCGGAACGCCGCGCTAAATCCTCACCGGAAAGACTCACCTGCAGGATCGTCGTGTTGATCGTGACTCTCACGGTTTGCCGGCGACCGTTGGGCGCGAGGACGACGACAGCCTTGTTTGCCGCCATGGTGATCAGTGAAACTTCAAAGTACTGCCGATCATCACGAAGTCAACAGCTGATTCGCAGCAGCAGCAGCAGCAGCAGCAGCTCGCTCGCGCAGACACTCCACGTGTCCGTCCGCCCCACGAGATCGCGTTCGCGTAAAGCCCCATTTTCATCAGCCAACAACTGACAACAACAACGACGGAAAAGAGAGAGAAACAAAATATACTTAGCTGTGCGCGTTGCTTCATCGCGAAGACGGTTGTCTTTTCGTCCGACCTTACTTTTCCGATTCGCACTTGACAGATCAGTTTACGCGCCGATCAACTCCTTCGTGAAGAGCGTCCTTGTTGTGAGACGACATACGTAACGTTGGCAAGGGTCCAGGGGAGCCGTCGGGTTCGTGTGGCCGACCTGCACGTGTCACGCAGCGCGCGCGCGCGCGCGCGCGGCAGCGGCCCGCGGGGAGCAGGAGGAGGCACGAGAAACAACGAACGCGTGTCACCGCGCCACGCACACGGCACCGAGACCGAGGATTCCGAGGAATCGCGAGGACGCGAGGGAGCGGTGGCAGGAATAGCCGCGGGGTGTCCGCGAGCGACGGCGCCGCTGTCGCCGTCGCCGCCCGTGCACGAGCGCAACGACGACGCACAAATGACGAGGCGAGGCCGCGAGGTGAGGCCAGGCAAGCCGCGGCGCGATGGTCGTGTCCTTTAACCGGTACCTGCCGGTGATCCTGCCGGAGATCGACGACTGCGAGCCCGGCGGCGCCGTCGCGGGCGACGTCGGGCTGCCGGACGTCAAGCAGCGCGCCCCGTACGCCACGTCGGATGAGACGGTCGCGAGGAACTGCTCGACCAGCAGCGGCACCATCGCCAGCGGCCCCGCCACGACGACCACCCCCGTTAGCACGCCGGCGGTCACGGTCACCACGTCGCCGGTCACCGTGCCGTTGTGCGTCCTGGGTGAGGTACAGCTGCGTTTCCTCTGCCCCGACGACCTCGAGGAGGTGCGCTCGCTCTGCCAGGACTGGTTCCCCATAGGTGAGAGGAGGATCTATCCTCGAGACAAACGTGTCCGTTGTCCGACACAAAGAGCGGAGAGAATACGATGCAAGTTACCGTACATATTTTGTACGATAACTTAAAGTCTTTAAGAAAGATATGATATTGCAGCCGGGAAGGAAAAGAGTGTCACGTGAAGACAACTACTTGTCTATACGTACAAGTTTCAAAATAAATACTTGTAAAGCAAATTTTCTTACTAAAGAGGATACACATGTCTATTAATATTGAAATATAGCTTTGTTACATTAAAAAAAAAAGAATCATAATATCTTATAGAAATACATCTTTTTTTTATTAAAACATTAAGTGATATTTTGTTCTGCTTATTCTGTATATTCCAAGAGTTTGCTCATAAATCAACAATACAATACAAAATGTTACATTTAAACTAATAAGATAATTAATAAGATAAAACTAATAATTAACTTTCATCTGTCCAGATTATCCCTACTCATGGTACGAAGACATCACGAGCTCGTCGAGGTTTTACGCGCTTGCGGCAGTGTACGGTGGAGTAATAATAGGGCTGATCGTCGCCGAGATAAAACCTTACGCCAGATTGAACAAAGAGGACCGCGGCATCTTATGTTCTAGCTTGGGGAAAAATTGTCTAGTGGGTTATATACTCAGTTTAGGGGTACGTCGCGCGTATAGGAGAAACGGCATAGCCTCGTTGCTCCTGGAACAGCTGCTCGCCCACATCACCGCACCCGAACGTTCCTCCGTAAAGGCAGTCTTCCTACACGTGCTCTCCAGCAACACTCCCGCAATATTGTTTTATCAGAGGTGTCACTTTCGGTATCACAGCTTCCTTCCGTATTACTACTCGATCCGGGGAAAGTGCAAGGACGGTTACACGTATGTTCTTTACGTTAACGGCGGACACGCGCCGTGGGGCATCTGGGACTGGATTCGTCACTTGGCCGGCGCGATGACCAACCTCGTACCCTGCAGGATACCACGATGGATTTGGCAACGTCTCTTGTGGGCAACCACCATTCTCTCTTACCACAGATGATACATTTTGTGATTTATTATGTTCCATTATATATTTATTTTTCTTTTTTGGATTTTAGAGATGTTATAAAGCGTGTAAAGTGCCATAAGTTGACGTTACGACAGATTCAAGTAGATAGCCATGGTGTGGCCATATGATTTTATTACGTAGTCTTGTGCTAATGCAAAGTTAGAAATGGACATTAAATCTACAATTAATTTACATAATGTGAACAAATATTTCAATTTGTCTAAAGTTTGGGCAGCAAGGCTTTCAGAGTATCTTAGCACGACTTTTTTTTACCAAGGATTGCTAGTTGTTAAACATACCGTTATAATGCTCGTCCAAGTATTATAGTTCGTGTGTAACTGCCAAAAATTAATTAGGTTGAAATAATTTGCACCGTAGTGTCTAACGTATCTTCCATCGCGTGCGTTTCTAAAGCTTATAATACGAAATTTTACTATAATTTTAAAATTATACTATAATTTATTATAATTTTACCTAATTGAGACATATTTCGCAAAATTTCCAAGAGTTTTAACTTTCGAATTTTTACTGCTATTTATAGAAATTTGAAGATTGAAACTCGTGGCGCGAATTATGATCTTTTTAAGCAAGAATGATTTAAAAGACTGCATTGTTACGATTCATACTTTGTATACCTCTGCTGCCAGTCGATTGTACAATACATGTATAAATTGTGTACATATTTTGTATATTAAATAAATACTTAATATATTAACATGAAATAATAAGAATGAAGTTGTGATTTATTCTGGTTGATTACTTCAGTGGAATATATTATCAAGAAAATCAGTTAAAAAGTGTCAATAACACATTCTAGTTATGTATCACTTAATCTATAGATTACGCGATCCTTACTTTACTCGTGCGAAACAGGATACTCGAAGATGACGAAGTGACCGCAGACTATCTCTGTTGCTATCTATGCTTCGCAAATAGATGTTATAGTTTTGATTAGAAAAAAATACAATTAGATATTGGCCATTGTGAGCGCTTCTAAATGCTGTTCTTTTACATTATATTGAAACATTTTCGACCTGCATCGCGTAATCTATACTACATGTCAATGATAACAACTGTATATTGCTATTCTATGAATGTTGTAGAAATCTACTAGTACAATTATTTTTAATTATATAATTCTAAATATTACGTAATTATTTATTTCTTTAATTATTTTATTGAAACACGATAAATATCTTTGACTATAGGGAATGGTCAGGTTCAATCAAAAATGACATTTATATAAATTAACAATTTGCTGTGAACGACTTTAATCTACTATTTTATATACAGTTATATCAGTTTTAATATACATTTACATGTTGTATAAACGACATTCCGCACACATTTACATTTCACGTTCTCGCATCAAAGTTTCCTATATATTTATATGAGAAATGATTATTGTGTTACGCGTAAAAAAATAAAACTTTTATTTTCAAACAATCCATGAAAACAAATTATGCGCTTTTTAAAATACATATATGTATGTATACATAATAGGAAATTCGGTTTTATCATTTGTTACATTAGCTATAATTATTGTTGGTTTTGGACAATGTAGTACTGCAACAATGATCTGTTTTATTAGATATCTCGAAAATTAGTCTTGAAAAATTGTCTTTTTTAAAACTGTTGCATTTTACGATTATCTCTTGTCAATTAGTTCCTTCATGCTAATTATTACTTTAACTAAATTCTTGTAATCTTCAATTAATCTTTTATAAAACTGACATATATATGTATATGAAATGAAATACCCAGGATTGAACTCAGAATTTAACTATGAGCCGAATATTCATATTATGTATTCATCTCTACAAATGTTATTAATGAATCTTTTTTATGTTTATAATATCGAATAAAACTTATTGCATCATATATCATGATCTCGAAAAAAATGATTTGTATATACAAACTATATACACTCAGATATAAATTACAATATGTACAACGAATACATACACATTTGTATTACAAGCTAAGTACGTTTGGGATTTAGCATTTGAGCTAAAGCGTCCATATTCAATGTACCATGTGAATCATGAGGCCAATTCCATACAACTCGATCTTTAAACGCTTGAACGAAACTTGCCTCTGATTCAGATGGCCTATTGTTCATTTTATTTCGCACTTCATATTCCGATACTCTAGACTCGATATTATAAACATAAAATTCACCCGTCGTTTGGCTAATGTGACGTATCCATGGATAAGCGATACTTCGTATGAACAATACGCTGTTAAATGCCGAATACACAGGTTCCTTCGTGTCAGTCTCATTGTCGCATTCCAGGGGACTCTTTGCGAACTCGAACGCGATGGGCAGTTTCACGCGACGTTGTGAGATTCGCAATTTCTTATATATATCTGGTGTCAGCAGAAACCTTTCTTTCGCACGAATGCAAATGTAATCATGCGGAGCTGGCTTCCACAGCGCGTCGCAAAATTTCTTCGTCAGCTTATACCTCTGAGACAAATACATTTTGCTTACATTTTCTCCACCGAGCATGTAAGCATCCAAAATATGTAACGCGCGGGTCTTCGAGAAGTATTTTCCCGTCCACTTTGTTTCATACACTAGTTCAGCGTATACAAGTGTATTGGCCGATAATTCGATTTTTGCGTCTCCTACCGATTCCCATTTTCCTCTTACATATCGGTATACTTTTCTTCTTCCTAGGCTCAAGTAAAACGTTGCCAATTTGTCCTCCTCGATGTACGGGCCTGAACCGCACGGCATACAATACCAATCGTACGGTTGATACTGCAATATTGTATTTTTTACGTTGTCGTTCTTCAATTTTGTTGCTTCACAACTCAGCAACGTTATGGAGTCACTCAATATCTCCTGTACCTTGTCCTGCGGCTTTGATATTTGAGGCCTCACTCTAGTCTTGTCCGGTAGGTTCCAATATTTGAGGCATTCTTTCCGCATGTCCGCTTGCTTAGGCTCGATTAATGTTGGATCTTCGCAAAACGCCGCAATTTTCAGAAGATTCACTATCTGATTTCTTCCCAGGATATCGTTGGAATTTCTCAGGTATCTGAGAAATTCCGCGTCTGCCTCTAACACGTCGAGAGGCACCAATTCAATTACGTCGTTGTTATCATCCCTCATTGAGAGCAAGCGATTAACGTGAGAGAGATAATCCGTTATCGCTTGCGTATCAGTTCTTTTTCTTTTACATATTAAATACCGTTCCGAGTTAGCCGGTCTGGAGGTGTTGGGCTTGAAAATGGAAACACTGTCAAAACATTTGTACATCAGGTAGACAAGTCCAACACTAAAAGGAGTAAACAAATCAAACAGCTTTGTAACAAAATGTCCACCTGGTCTGACTATCATCAGTGCCACTAGGCACTGACACAGATACAACTGCTTTGACAATATTTCCTGGATATTTTCTTGCCCTTCCACTGAAAATCCACCGTCTGACATCATAAAATGCACGCCTTTACCATAGGTATGCTTCATAATCAACGACCTAAACTCATCTTGATTCTGTGTGTCAAATACATCACCGTTGCCTTTGGGGCCGTAAAACGGATGGAAGGTCTCGCACGGGCCAGCAAAGAACTCATCCAGCGTAAAGTCATTCTTATTTTTCAAGGTGAAGCCAAATCCCTTGGCATGCCACTTCTTCCTAGACAAAACGTATTCGCTGAAACCACCCGGCCCAGCACACACATCCGCGAAGTACAGCAACTCGTTAGGGTCCAAATTCTTCGGATCGGTAAACATAAAATCGCACGCTCTATCAATATTCGCCATCTTGACCGCCGCTCGGTTGAGAAAGTTTACGGTACGAATTGTTTCGTACGGATTCGAACGAGTTCTCGCCTTACGCAATTCCACCTTGTCCAGTCGATCAAATACAGTTTTAGAATCGATGATCTGCCGTAGAATCTCTGGATTGCAAAACATGGTCTCGTCGTCTATAATGAATTTCTTTGGTCCAAACTTTATCCACTCCGACATATCCTCAGCCAGAGGGGTGCCGGAATGTATGTTAGGCAGCCATGCAATGTCTTCTACAACTTTGATCTCTTCCGCTTCGGGATTCCATTTCAAACCTGCCTCCTTGAGACCTGGCACGAAATGTCCAAATCCTCTTCGACCGTGTTGCGTAACCGCCTCTACTGGTTCCACACGACCCTGATCGTCCTTTCCAAGACCTTTACCCGGCTTGTATCCCATTTTCTTCATCATGTGCTGAATCTTCTGGGGTACTGTGCCGTCGACATTTGCGTTATCCGCTGCTTCGTCATCTTCGATATATTTTTCTCCGGAAGAAACGTTAATATCGATCGCGTCTCTGGCAATCAGTTTCCTCCTCTTGCTCGGTTGATCGTAGAAAGCAGAATCGCAGTATCCATTCTGCTCTTCACTCGAGTACTCCCTCAAACGCTTCTCCATCTTGTCAGGCAAATAACCACAAGTCATATACACTTGAAACTTATATCCTCACTTGCATGAAGAGTAATTCTATTCTGCTCAGAATAATTACAGACTCATTTTAATGCTTCCAGCAATCAATCAGTATCAATAGAATCAGCATCTAAAAAATAGCAATCCAATTAGAAAATCTGCCTTTGGAATTAACTGAATATATAAAAAGAAAAGAGAAAAACGCGAAGATGATACGTACTTCTCATATCGTCTGTAACAAATGTTTTTTAACATTTGAAAAACGTCTTCTAACCAAGTAAACCTCGTACTAACCTATAAAGTAAAATGGATTTATTAGAAATTTAGAATTATCAAGATAAAATTAATATTAGAATTCTACGAAATTTTACATTTTAATCAAATTTATAGATTATGAAATTAAAGAAAACTACTGTTTGTGACGGTAAAGAATACAATGGTCGAAAATTAATTGAGCCCATTAAGTCCATTTAAAAGCATTTTTAATAAATGTACATTTACAACGTAAATGTGTCTACTAACATAAAATCTAACGCATAAAATCTATTATTTGGTTGGAATTTCTTACGTTAGACGTCCTTTTCGTTCATAAATGTTCCTCTGTTGCGATTCAGCAGCACGCATAGAATCCAAAACAGCCAAATTACGACGACACAACATGCAGGATGAACGACGTTGCAAGCGTGAGATCGTAATGACGCCTGCCAGGGCTGCCAGAATGTGTGCAGCAGAAACCGCCACTAGAGCGAGCTAAGGGCCACTTTCACCAAGCTCCGGTTAATCCAGAGAGAAGCCTGAGAGACGACACGGCCCGATTTTAGCTGATCCGCGAAGGCGATACGCCCTCTGTGGAAGTCCGAAAACGTGCACATGAACTACATAGCCAATATGCACGTTTGGGCCGAAGGGTAACGCGTATGTGCACAATCGTGGTTCTGTTCCATACTATGTACACGAAAAATCGGTAACATTGAGTTACAGAGTTTTCAGTATGTGAGAATGTGGAACAGATCGTTGGCCTAGCATCCGCGCCAAACGTGGATGTAGAACTACGTGCAGGCCACGTTCACTGACGATAAATCGCTTCCGTGCATGGTGTGCTAAATCCTGCATTTTTTGACCATGTCGATAAAAAATATATCGATCGTAAGATACAGATTATTTATTAAAATTAAATTAATATAAGTTTTACAAATTTATACCCAGTGAAAAATGATGATCGACGCGACATCGACGTGATGCCTTTTCGATGCAAAATTTAAGATATTGACGCGATATCGCGTCGACATCGACATTTGACCAACCATTTCTCACTGGGTAATATTAAAATTATTTATTATAATTAATATATGTATTTCGGGATTTGTGTCTTTGAAATATATTATACGAGCAGCAGTGAGTCGACTTCAAAATTTAGATTTTCAGCGATTTGAGTAATCGTTATTGATCTCTATCAGACATTGATTTGACTCGCGTCGTACCTAAAGTTGCCGCTACTTTCCGAGCTTCCGTCGCCATTAGCGCAACTAAACGCGACCGCGACGTAAGATGGATCGATCTCGAGCTGAATGCGGCGACGCATTTAATTAGCAAGCATAATCATCGTCCGCCATAAGATACAGGTATTTCACCACCTATATCTTATAATATTCGCGAGATCCGCGCAGCCGGAGAAGCGTGGCGTTGCACGTAAATTTCTATCAGGCGGTAATAGTTGGGTAAAGAACCTGGCGCGAACGAACGGCAGCGACGATCGTCACGAAGCTTGTGCGTATCGTGTTTAGCGAAATCTCCACCTTTGATTTTAAGTTGTTGATATTCAGTCGTTCACAATGTAATACGCGCGCGAGAAAGTGATCATCTACTATTTAATTAATTACTTAGAGAACAGACATTCGTTGGACAAAGCGCGAAAAATGCGCGAGCGCGTAGTATTCGAAACCCGCGCAACACTGCAAAATAACAATAATGCAGTTTTATATAAGCGAGATTTACGAGTTTGAATGTTGCGCACATTTTCTAATCGATCCTCGCGCAAAGTTAGCGGCCTCGTATATTCATATATCTTCGTATATTTTATTGTCGTGGCGACGAAACGACGCCGGCGAATCGGCGACGCGATTCTTTTAATTATACATTTTAAAATCTATCACGGCGATTTAATTGTGACTTGTACATTATCGTTATCGGACTGACACGTTCAAGTACAGGTAATTCATTCAAGCGATGAAAAGCTGAAACATAGTCGCTCTTAACATTTTGATATTCAATGAAATATTCGACGTAACGCGCTCGGCGCTTAGCGGCGACCCGGCGGCGCTCGGCAATACTCGGCGTCCTCGAGCGCCGCTTACTTAGCAGTTCCCGCCAGTTCCCGCGCATTCCCGCGCATTTCCGCGCATTCCCGCGCATTTCCGCGCATTCCCGCGTAACCGTTGTCCCGAGTGTTGACCGACCGTTGAGCCAGCAGCGAGAGCAGAGCTTCGTTTATCGAAACGCAATATTTTACGAAATAGGTAAGTTATTGATTGGTGCGACGAATACTGATTGGACTGATGTGCGATAAGATAGAGTGTCTCGTAATTCTTATAAAGTAATATCTTGTGTAATGAGTAATCATTCGGAGTCGGAGTGAAGTTCGCAATGCTATTTTCGAATCGGACGCGGAGTGAAAAAGTGTCGCGACGATGAATGGAGTGAGCGGTATCGCGATCCGTTCATGTAGCAATTATTATAGTGAACATTATTATAAATGCGCATAAGAATTATTTCTTTAAACGTTGATCATTTTGAACGCCTCTTTAATGTGAATTATATATTTGTGTGTTGCAGCGTCATTGCCCGATGACAAGTCCCAGATGTCCTGAGAGGAGGAGGAGGAGGTCTAGGATAGACCGCGGGCCCCGACGGAGCAACCTTGGGGTAAGCATCATTTTTTATTTGTATAAAATTAATAGTTTTCTCTTATTTATTCTGATTCTTTTATTTCGCTAAGAAAACTTTTTGAAATTATAAAAGGTATCATTATGAAATCTTCGGAAAATAGATAATTGTGTAATTATATTTTTTTATTGAAACATAAATTAGACGCACGTAAGAATTATCTTGCGAAATGTTAGTCATTTTGAACTTTATTTATTTTGAATTTTATATTTGTATGTTACAGATATTCTATCATCATAGCTACGTGGCTGAAATAACTCCACCCGTTGCGCATCGGATCGGTGAGTCAAATTTTTTTTATTGGGGGAACGGATCTATGATTAATTAAGTATAGAGTAAATATATTTTGGTTTTACACAATTGGATGACGACAATAAATAATAACAGAAAAATATTATATTTAAATGACAATATTGCATTATTGCACTTTATAGATCCGTTGTCTTAAAATGGATGGGCTAGAATTAATTATGGTAGATATTTAATCTTGGTATTATCTATATTGTCGATGTAGTACGTATTATGCGATTGTGCTTGAGCAAATGCTCGCATACTTCGTACACAACTCGTAATATCGAGCTCATTGTTTATCAAATGTTTGATTTACCATTATTCTAATTATTTGTCAAATCATATCACGTCTAAATAATTGTGTATCAATGTTACAAACTTTATATAAAATATATAAAATTAATATTTAACAAAATATGAAAATCTGAGTTTTATTTCGCGAAATTTTTTTAATTTGCGTAAATTAAATATTCGAAATTGCATTATATAAATTAATTTTTCTTATATTAATTACATATTCTTCTATAAAGTGTATTTTAGAAACACTGAGAAACAAGTAAAATAATTCTATTATATATACATATATATATATATATATATATATATATATATATATATATATATATATATATACATATATATATGTGTGTGTATATATAAAATAAAGATTTTTTAAATATAAAATTTTTCCTTAGATTTATTTTTTATGAAATTATATTTATTTAAAAAAGAGATAAGAATAAGAATACTGTATTAGGTATTATAAAAAAAAAATAAATAACTGTAGTTAGAGAAAAATGATACATTAGTTAGGATGTGTTTTATTTATTTATCTATTCCTCTCCTTCATCCTTTCCCATATTTTTCCAAGATTAAATATCATATAAATCATTGCAAAGAAATTATATCTAGAGATATTTAGAAAATTTTAATATGTATAAATATCAGCATGAATTAAGAAAATATGAAAAATTTTCTTTTTGAAAAAAAATCATTTTTTAGGAAACTCAATAATGATTATTAAGTATTAAAATTTATTTCAACAAAGCAATGATTTTGACTTAATTGTTTGTAGCCTATATATCTATTTACATATCTATTTTTGATTAAGAGAAATTGGTTTTATGATATACATATAAATGACGCGAGATTATAAATATTTTGTCAAAAAATTATAAAACTTTTTATATATTTGTAAAAAATGTCGATTTCAGTACAAATATTTAATTTTGCAGAAATATATAATTACATATTTACATATTATGTTAAAAATTATTTTAAGAAAAAATTAAAAATTTTTCTAAATGTATTTATGTCGATACTTAATATAAGTTTATAAAGACTCGCATATATTATTACATCAATGTTAAAGTTTGTAATCGATGCGCAGACATTAATGCTAATAATGTTGCTGTTTTTTTCTGCTACATCTTTGGCTTTTAATTGAATAAAACTTAGAAGATGGAGCTTTTCAGAGTACCTAAGAACTGGAGAGATATCTCCCGTCGTAACATACTTTGGTCTTGACGGGTTTTCCTTACAAATACCTCTTAAAAATCGTGTGATAAGTTTTTTGATATATTATCAAGAGAAATAAGTATAATAATCGCTGATCTGATCGTATTCAAGTTGTTGTAACCTTCGCACCTTTTTTAAATCTTTGAGATATTTATATCGATATGTTTAAGTTTATTACGACTTACAGATATTAGTCACAATAACACGGTTATTAATCCTAATATCTAATTATAACGTTAGATCTAATCGTGCGGGAAATAACGCACGATTATGATAATTTAATCAATTTAATAAATTATTATAAATTATTTGACCATACTTATTACACATTATGGCGTACTATCAAAATTTTCAGATTACTGCTTCATCTCGCGTCGCTACCCCGGGGTGATTGCAAACAACTCTCTTTCTCTCTCTATCTCTCCCTTTAATTAGTACATATTCATAATATCTATATACATGTTTAAATACATCTCGATATATTTAAAGAATTACAATATATATGTATGAATACAAACATGAATTTTTCAACAACACACATTTTGCTCTAACTTTCTGTAATAATTTTGTAATAAATAAATTTGTTCGTCCTCTATTTCAGTGGTACGTATGTGAGATCTGACGCGTCGTCAAGTACGACAGTACTGTGCAGGAACCCAACGCGCACCTATCAAGCAAGGGTGGTAACAGATGGCCGCGGAAGTCGTTGAACGTCGTGTAGCCCCCCTCGTTGCGTGCCACCTTGTCGTGGTGAGGGGGCTCACCCGTCGCTCCTAGGAGCTTTGGGTGCCAAGAGCACGCCGTACCTTCTCGCCTCTTTCGAGAGGGAATTGGTACAACCGGGGTCGAGCAGGAGCCGGGGTGGCCGCGGAAGTCGTTGAACGTCGTGTAGCACGACGATTTCGACTTTCGCGGCTAAGTCCGGCGCGCCTGCGGGGTCGAGCAGGAGCTGGGGTGGCCGCGGAAGTCGTTGAACGTCGTGTAGCACGACGATTTCGACTTTCGCGGCTAAGTCCGGCGCTCCTGCGGGGTCGAGCAGGAGCCGGGGTGGCCGCGGAAGTCGTTGAACGTCGTGTAGCACGACGATTTCGACTTTCGCGGCTAACTCCGGCGCGCCTGCGGGGTCGAGCAGGAGCCGGGGTGGCCGCGGAAGTCGTTGAACGTCGTGTAGCACGACGATTTCGACTTTCGCGGCTAACTCCGGCGCGCCTGCGGGGCCGAGCAGGAGCCGTGGTGGCCGCGGAAGTCGTTGAACGTCGTGTAGCACGACGATTTCGACTTTCGCGGCTAACTCGGCGCGCCTGCGGGGTCGAGCAGGAGCCGGGGTGGCCGCGGAAGTCGTTGAACGTCGTGTAGCACGACGATTTCGACTTGCTAACTCCGGCGCGCCTGCGGGGTCGAGCAGGAGCCGTGGGCGGCCGCGGAGTCGTTGAACGTCGTGTAGCACGACGATTTCGACTTTCGCGGCTAACCTCGGCGCGCCTGCGGGTCGATAGAGTTGTGGTGGCCGCGGAAGTCGTTGAACGTCGTGTAGCACGACGATTTCGACTTTCGCGGCTAACTCCGGCGCGCCTGCGGGGTCGAGCAGGAGCAGGGCGCTCTTCGCGGAAGCCGTTGAACGTCGCGTAAGCACGACGATTTCGACTTTCGCGGCTAACTCCGGCGCGCCTGCGGGGTCGAGCAGGAGCCGGGGTGGCCGCGGAAGTCGTTGAACGTCGTGTAGCACGACGATTTCGACTGTCGCGGCTAACTCGGGCGCGCCTGCGGGGTCGAGCAGGAGCCGGGGTGGCCGCGGAAGTCGTTGAACGTCGTGTAGCACGACGATTTCGACTTTCGCGGCTAACTCCGGCGCGCCTGCGGGGCCGAGCAGGAACCGGGGTGGCCGCGGAAGTCGTTGAACGTCGTGTAGCACGACGATTTTGACTTTCGCGGCTAACTCCGGCGCGCCTGCGGGGCCGAGCAGGAGTTGGTGGCCGCGGAAAAGCCGTTGAACGTCGCAGCACTGGTCGATTTCACCCTCGCGGCTAACTCCGGCGCGCCTGCGGGGTCGAGCAGGAGTTGTGTGCCGCGGAAGTCGTTGAACGTCGTGTAGCACGACGATTTCGACTTTCGCGGCTAACTCCGGCGCGCCTGCGGGGTCGAGCAGGAGACGTGGTGGCCGCGGAAGTCGTTGAACGTCGTGTAGCACGACGATTTCGACTTTCGCGGCTAACTCCGGTGCGCCTGCGGGGTCGAGCAGGAGCCGTGGTGGCCGCGGAAGTCGTTGAACGTCGTGTAGCACGACGATTTCGACTTTCGCGGCTAACTCCGGCGCGCCTGCGGGGTCGAGCAGGAGTCGTGGTGGCCGCGGAAGTCGTTGAACGTCGTGTAGCACGACGATTTCGACTTTCGCGGCTAACTCCGGCGCGCCTGCGGGGTCGAGCAGGAGCCGTGGTGGCCGCGGAAGTCGTTGAACGTCGTGTAGCACGACGATTTCGACTTTCGCGGCTAACCCCGGCGCGCCTGCGGTCGAGCAGAGCCGGTACGCGGAAGTCGTTGAACGTCGTGTAGCACGACGATTTCGACTTTCGCGGCTAACTCCGGCGCGCCTGCGGGGTCGAGCAGGAGCGGTGGCCGCGGAAGTCGTTGAACGTCGTGTAGCACGACGATTCGACTTTCGCGGCTAACCCGGCGCGCCTGCGGGGTCGAGCAGGAAAGGTGGTGGCCGCGGAAGTCGTTGAACGTCGTAGCACGACGATTTCGACTTTCGCGGCTAACTCGGCGCGCCTGCGGGGTCGAGCAGAAAGCTGTGGTGGGCCGCGGAAGTCGTTGAACGTCGTGTAGCACGACGATTTCGACTTTCGCGGCTAACTCCGGCGCGCCTGCGGGGCCGGGCAGGAACCGGGGTGGCCGCGGAAGTCGTTGAACATCGTGTAGCACGACGATTTCGACTTTCGCGGCTAAGTCCGGCGCGCCTGCGGGGCCGGGCAGGAACCGGGGTGGCCGCGGAAGTCGTTGAACGTCGTGTAGCACGACGATTTCGACCTTCGCGGCTAACTCCGGCGCGCCTGCGGGGCCGGGCAGGAACCGGGGTGGCCGCGGAAGTCGTTGAACGTCGTGTAGCACGACGATTTCGACTTTCGCGGCTAACTCCGGAGCGCCTGCGGGGCCGGTCAGGAACCGGGGTGGCCGCGGAAGTCGTTGAACGTCGTGTAGCACGACGATTTCGACTTTCGCGGTTAACTCCGGCGCGCCTGCGGGGCCGGGCAGGAACCGGGGTGGCCGCGGAAATGTTGAACGTCGTGTAGCACGACGATTTCGACTTTCACGGCTAACCTGGCGCGCCTGCGGGTCGAGCGGAGCCGTGGTGGCCGCGGAAGTCGTTGAACGTCGTGTAGCACGACGATTTCTTGACTTCTCGCGGCTAACTCCGGCGCGCCTGCGGGTCGAGCAGGAAAGCCGTGGTGGCCGCGGAAGTCGTTGAACGTCGTGTAGCACGACGATTTCGACTTTCGCGGCTAACTCCGGCGCGCCTGGTGGGGTCGAGCAGGAGCGGTGGTGGCCGCGGAAGTCGTTGAACGTCGTGTAGCACGACGATTTCGACTTTCGCGGCTAACTCCGGCGCGCCTGCGGGGTCGAGCAGGGCTGTGCGGCCGCGGAAGTCGTTGAACGTCGTAGCACGACGATTTCGACTTTCGCGGCTAACTCGGGCGCGCCTGCGGGGTCGAGCAGGAGCCGGGGTGGCCGCGGAAGTCGTTGAACGTCGTGTAGCACGACGATTGCGACTTTCGCGGCTAAGTCCGGCGCGCCTGCGGGGTCGAGCAGGAACCGGGGTGGCCGCGGAAGTCGTTGAACGTCGTGTAGCACGACGATTGCGACTTTCGCGGCTAAGTCCGGCGCGCCTGCGGGGCCGGGCAGGAACCGGGGTGGCCGCGGAAGTCGTTGAACGTCGTGTAGCACGACGATTGCGACTTTCGCGGCTAAGTCCGGCGCGCCTGCGGGGTCGAGCAGGAGCCGGGGTGGCCGCGGAAGTCGTTGAACGTCGTGTAGCACGACGATTGCGACTTTCGCGGCTAACTCCGGAGCGCCCGCGGGGCCGGGCAGGAACCGGGGTGGCCGCGGAAGTCGTTGAACGTCGTGCAGCACGACGATTTCGACTTTCGCGGCTAACTCCGGCGCGCCTGCGGGGTCGAGCAGGAGCCGCAGGCCGCGGAAGTCGCTGAACGTCGTGTAGCACGACGATTTCGGACTTCGCGGCTAACTCCGGCGCGCCTGCGGGGTCGAGCAGGAGCCGTGGTGGCCGCGGAAGTCGTTGAACGTCGTGTAGCACGACGATTTCTGACTTTCGCGGCTAACCTGGCGCGCCTGCGGGGTCGAGCAGGAGCCGTGGTGGCCGCGGAAGCCGTTGAACGTCGTGTAGCACGACGATTTCGACTTTCGCGGCTAACTCCGGCGCGCCTGCGGGGTCGAGCAGGAGCCGTGGTGGCCGCGGAAGTCGTTGAACGTCGTGTAGCACGACGATTTCGACTTTCGCGGCTAACTCCGGAGCGCCTGCGGGGCCGGTCAGGAACCGGGGTGGCCGCGGAAGTCGTTGAACGTCGTGTAGCACGACGATTTCGACTTTCGCGGTTAACTCCGGCGCGCCTGCGGGGCCGGGCAGGAGTTGTGGCGGCCGCGGAAGTCGTTGAACGTCGTGTAGCACGACGATTTCGACTTTCGCGGCGAACTCCGGCGCGCCTGCGGGGTCGAGCAGGAGCCGTGGTGGCCGCGGAAGTCGTTGAACGTCGTGTAGCACGACGATTTCGACTTTCGCGGCTAACCCCGGCGCGCCTGCGGGGTCGAGCAGGAGCCGTGGTGGCCGCGGAAGTCGTTGAACGTCGTGTAGCACGACGATTTCGACTTTCGCGGCTAACTCCGGCGCGCCTGCGGGGTCGAGCAGGAGTCGTGGTGGCCGCGGAAGTCGTTGAACGTCGTGTAGCACGACGATTTCGACTTTCGCGGCTAACTCCGGCGCGCCTGCGGGGTCGAGCAGGAGCCGTGGTGGCCGCGGAAGTCGTTGAACGTCGTGTAGCACGACGATTTCGACTTTCGCGGCTAACTCGGGCGCGCCTGCGGGGTAGGGCAGGAGCCGGGGTGGCTGCGGAAGTCGTTGAACGTCGTGTAGCACGACGATTTCGACTTTCGCGGCTAACTCGGGCGCGCCTGCGGGGTCGAGCAGGAGCCGGGGTGGCCGCGGAAGTCGTTGAACGTCGTGTAGCACGACGATTTCGACTTTCGCGGCTAACTCGGGCGCGCCTGCGGGGTAGGGCAGGAACCGGGGTGGCTGCGGAAGTCGTTGAACGTCGTGTAGCACGACGATTTCGACTTTCGCGGCTAACTCTGGCGCGCCTGCGGGGTCGAGCAGGAGCCGTGGTGGCCGCGGAAGTCGTTGAACGTCGTGTAGCACGACGATTTCGACTTTCGCGGCTAACTCCGGCGCGCCTGCGGGGCGGGGCAGGAACCGGGGTGGCCGCGGAAGTCGTTGAACGTCGTGTAGCACGACGATTTCGACTTTCGCGGCTAACTCCGGCGCGCTCGCGGGGCCGGGCAGGAACCGGGGTGGCCGCGGAAGTCGTTGAACGTCGTGTAGCACGACGATTTCGACTTTCGCGGCTAACTCCGGAGCGCCCGCGGGGCCCCCCTCGTTGCGTGCCACCTTGTCGTGGTGAGGGGGCTCACCCTTCGCTCCTAGGAGCTTTGGGTGCCAAGAGCACGCCGTACCTTCTCGTCTCTTTTGAGAGGAAATTGGTACAATGTCCCAATCTACGAAGTAAGACACCGTGTCAAGTGATGCATGGCCGTAGGAACATTAACCCGTTTCGTCCGGGAGCGACCTAAATTTTGACTTTTCTTCATGTAGTAAGTTTTCAAAAAAAAAATCTAGGAATCATTTAAAAAATTCTGTATCCTATTGTATTTTTGTCCGCTCTTTATGATTGTTTGTTTTTCGCTATCCTTCGCCATTTTCCCAATATAGCGGCAAAAATTTAAAAAAGTCGTAAAAAAGTCAATTTCTATTTCGTTAAATCGTATTTTTTAACATTAAGACGTTGTCGGTTTGTTCCCAAATGTTTTTACTAAATTATATAATTATATTAAATATATAATATTCAAATATGTATGTTTAAACCCTTACTCTCATGCCACTCGCCCGCTGAGCGAGATGTCAAAATACGAGCGAGCGACGTGAGAATAAAGGGTTCATACACAATGAGAGGAATGAGATAGAAGGAATTAAACGTAAGAAATTAGTAATATGGAATTAAATTCCACCAATTTACTTTCTTTAACGTTAACGCATGTGGGAGCAGGATTTTCCATTGATCAAAACCTAATTCCTCATTACTAATTCCTTATATTTAATTCCTTGTATTCATCTCATTGTGTATGAACCCTTAACAGCATGCAAGGAGACTCGAGCCGAGATCCGATCCTCGGACTTTCGGCGTGTTGTTATTTTCATCTCACTCGTTCCTATTATTGTCTCCGTCGCTCTTATTGATCTCTCGCTCGCTCCTATTGTGGTCTCCGTCGCTCTTGTTGATATCTCGCTCGCTCCTATTATCGTCTCCGTCGCTCTTGTTGATCTCTCGCTCGCTCTTATAAGACGATAATAGGAGCGAGCGAGATGAAAATTGACATCTCGCTCGCTCACATACTGAAAACTCTGTAACTCAATGTTACCGATTTTTCGTGTACATAGCACGGAACAGAACCACGATTGTGCACATACGCGTTACCCTTCGGCCCAAACGTGCAC
Organism: Tetramorium bicarinatum; assembly: GCA_928718305.1. Classification (NCBI taxonomy): domain Eukaryota; kingdom Metazoa; phylum Arthropoda; class Insecta; order Hymenoptera; family Formicidae; genus Tetramorium; species Tetramorium bicarinatum. Next base: position 17,745,397 of record OV788327.1, read on the forward strand.
ATTGGCTATGTAGTTCATGTGCACGTTTTCGGACTTCCGCAGAGGGCGTATCGCCTTCGCGGATCAGCTAAAATCGGGCCGTGTCGTCTCTCAGGCTTCTCTCTGGTTAATCTAACTGTCCTAGTAACTTTGCAGGATGCCAACTGAAGCTGCTGTCGCTTTGACAGTAAAATAGACAGTAAGCTAGCCCAAAATCCGTGCATTCCCTATATTCCTAGAGACCCTAGAAGTAAGAGACTGGCCAAAGATAGAAAATGGCGGAATGGCTCCAACGGAATGTCAAGCAATGTGCACAATGCGTAGAATGTGTGATATGTATCGTTATGTATAAAAACGTAATTTTTTCAGACAATGATAGGTTGTAGCATACTTGAGTGTCAAGAAGTAAAAACGGATTTATTTTAATACGGTTTCCATTTATTTAACGAAACGATACATACCACACATTCTACGCATTGTGCACATCGTTTGACATTCCGTTGGAGCCATTCCGCCATTTTCTATCTTTGGCCAGTCTTTTATTTCTAGGATCTCTATATGCCTATAGCGCATAGAAAGAATATTCGACTATGATTGATCATTTTTCTCTTATGCACTTATGCAAGTTCGTCTGGATTGACTCTTAAGACGGTCTTAAAATAAGAACTGACTATAAATACCGCCCTTAGTATCTGAAGATAAAATATCAAGACAATGGTTGCGTTCAACAAATTCCGTTGCGTATTTTAGTGACTGGGTTCCCCATGGTAAACATTTTAACGGAACGCAGCAAAAACGGAATCATTCTGATTGGTTAGCCTTTCATAATTTAGAGAGCTAACCAATCAAAATGATTCCGTTTTTGTTCCGTTCCGTTAAAACGGAATTAAAACGGAATTACTCTGATTGGTTGATCTCCCACCATATCTCTTTTCCGTTACTGTTCTGTTCCGGTATTTCTCTATCCATCGGGATGCACCCTTACAACATGTTTATTCAGCGGTCGCCATGTTTTGTAGCAAACTGAAAGTACGTTACATTGAAGCACAACGTATGTCCAACTCGACCACTGCCAATGGTTCTTACACTTAGATCCAGCAAGGAATTAAAAGTAAGAACCAATTATATTAAAGAATCACTAAGCGCTATTGCTTTTTCTGCTGAACACAGCCAATAGCTGCGTTTAGCAGAATAAACCGCTTAGTAAGCGCTTTGTGATTCTTTAAAATAATTGGCTCTTACCTTTGGTTTTTCTTTGGATCTAAGTGTAGAAACCAATCATATTAAAGAATTACAAAGCGCTTACTAAGCAGTTTGTTCTGCTGAACGCAGCCAATCTTATATTCAAGATCAAATTATGAACACTGGCTAAAGAGTAATAGTAAAAAAATAGGTGTTCTAGTTTATGTAACTAGTATGCATTTTTATATTTGGCGCATTTTCTTGATATTATTATTTTTGTAGGAAAGATAAATTGTTTGTCCTCTTTTTGTAAGGTAATTTTGTTATTTTATACATTTTATATTGTTACATTATAAGTTTTTTCTTAGAGGACGTACACGTTGGGCGCATATACTTGGCGCTTTTTTGTACTTTTTTAAAAAGTTCTGATAATACTAGATTGCATATTTCTATTTTTTTCGCTTGTTCCTGGTGGCTAAACATTTTAATTAGAGACAAAACGAGAGGGAGAAGAAAAAAACCCATGTGACATTGTGTATCGGACGTAAATGCCATGTTGATATTACAAAAATAATGTACATCATTTAATGTATAACACTAAGCATCCTGATATTCGTACGTAATCATCAGATATACTTGACATTATAAAAAGACAAACTTGATTTTAACCGGAGACAATGATGGTGTTGAGTCAAATTTTGGTGTATCACTTGCTTGCGCGACATCAGCTTTCTGTATGCATGCTCGAATACACACAAATACAATATTTATGTAGATACGATGCAATATATACAATATACAATGAGGCTAATTACCCGAGTACGTATTTAAAAGATAAAACACAAGGAAGGGGGAAAATGGTGAGGAGACACACGATCGGGACATCTGGCTTACTCCTCCAAGTCCAGGTCCCCCAATTCTTCTTCCAAACCCTCCAGATCCTCTTCCACGAAAAGATTCTCGTTAATAGCTACGGCAACAGCACCCTCATCCACAGTCACTGCAATAGAAATTGTGTTAATTATCGACCATAATTAATACATGTATAATTAATACAATTATTGTTCATATCTAATAAGCGTGAATTCTTTTTGCATTCAGAGATATTTATGAAATGGTTATTTATAATTCATATAGATTTATAGAAATCTAAGATGATATGAATCACTTATGATTTTTACACTTCTGAATTTGAAGTATTTTATCAGTGGACTATAAACATGATAACGTTAATGGATACCTGTAGTATCTTTATTGTTATCAGTGACATTGATGGCCTTTAATCGATCTATAGCTGCCACCGTGATACCATTAGTATCAATTTCGTTAACTTCAAAAGCAAGACGATCCGTATCGAGTTCCTTGTATTGTACATCTTCAGAGTCATCTTCGCGAGCGTAACTAGATATTGCTTCGTCTCCTTCATCGATACCTATAACATTTAATAATGCCAGTATTTAAATACTAATTAAATAATAAATTTTGAGATTTTAATGAGCTGTAACAAGATCTGACCATCTCCCGCTGCAAGATCTGGATTAAAGTAAAACATTTCTCTTCCTGATATACCGACTTGGCGCCCAGCTTTATAATCGTTTCTCTTTTTTTCTTCATCCTTGATCGCTTGTTCCTCTTTTTCTTTCAACTTCCTCTTCTTCCAAGCCAAAAATGTCTCCAGTGTTATCTTGGTCTGTTGACAATTTATATTATATCAGCATACTGTTTTCCTTACACAAAATTTATTTTTTGCCAAAATTATACTTTTTATGCACAGTATTTGTACCTGATTAGGTCCCAAATTGGCCCTTTCTGTTTCTATTAGATCCTCCAGGGAGATTTCATCCTTCTTCTCCTCCTTTTTCTTATCTTTTTTCAAGACAAATCCAGGAGGTAAAGCATGCCTATAGATACATTTTTGACCAGACGGACATTCCCAGAACCAACCGTATTTTGATTTCTCCACCGCTTCCAAGAAATGTTTGCATATCTAGCGAAAAGAAACATCTTATTTTATATTCTCATTACTTGGGTAAAAGCTTGAATAATTTTCTAAATTGAATTATTAAAACTATTATTAATACAACATACAATGTCGGTAGTTGGACGATTGCCACCACCATGTTTCTTCTCCACAACCTCTTTCAACTTATCCTCGTCCCACTTGTCCATTGTGTCCTCCTCCTTATCATCATCATCTCTCATATCACAATATAAGGATCGTTTCTCGGCTTTTCGCTCGATACTCAAATCATGCGAGAATTTACACTTATCTCCCTTTGTACATTGTCCCTGTTTAAAAAACGCGCACACAACAGACTTGGGGTCTATGCCTGCAGAAATTATTTCCTTCCTTAAAGATCGCCTGTTATTTAATAGCTTTCGACTATTGTCAAATGTACACAGTACCTTTATCTATTTTCTGCATTTGAACAGGCTTGAAAATAAGAGCCAGTTCCTTCTGCTCCTTCAACTTCTTCTCCTTTTCCAACTTTTTGGCATTAGGATCTTCAAGTTTGCGAGGATTTATGCCACCTGACTTCACCTGCTTCTCAACTTGCTGAATAAACTTTTGTTGCTTGGCACCTTTCTTGTTTTTTATACCAAACGTTTTATCCTGTAAAGGAGAAAGAAAATTTAAATCTTGAGAAGATCACGTTTCATATGTATGTGTTAATAAAAAAGTATGTAGCATAAATTGATTAGTTTCATATATTTATTTAGGAAACATGTGGAACCACAAAATTTTTGATTAGAGGCTAAAGGTGTTTTATATATTATACCTCGATAACTTTTTCCTTCTTCTTCTGCTCCGCTTTTTTGCTCGGTGCCGGTGCCTTTTTCGGTGGCATTCTGTCAACTCGAACACCTCACCTCGGCGATAGAAAACGCCTGAAACACTTCGAAGAACTTCAACAATATTCCACTTCCTTCCGAATGTACCGTCCTGAAGTCAGGTACGATCCACCACATTATTTTAAATCAATTGATAAACTTTGTGAAATGAAATTTCCTATAAATAAAAAATTAATTATTATTGTTTATTCTGTTCACACAATTAATTCTCAATATCAATTGTGATTAATATGCAATAAAATTACATATCGAAATATCAAATGTGCATTTTTTATTAGTTGATACTTTTGGTTGACCAATCAATCATTTCCTTTTTCTAGTGACTTTTCTGCACAGACGAATGGTAAACCTGTAACGAATTCGGCTCGCGAATTGGCGTTAACGTCAGACTTCTTCGCCACGTTGCTCGAGAGAGTCAAGAGATTTGAGATGTGTTGGTGAACCTTTCATTCCTTGATTCCTTCCTTTTCGTTCGGTGCGGGCACGGAATCCGCAGCATTCACGAGATAATTGACGTTAAATCGAAAGCTCCACGATGGCAAAATTCGACTTAACGTCCTACATAGGTCAATATCTGGACCGGCACTTGGTGTTTCCTCTGTTGGAATTTCTGTCAGCGAAACAGGTATGGCTTTTTTTGTAATCGGGCGTCGCAGCACATTGGCGCTGGTTTGGTTATGTTACACGTGTACTTTGTAGATTTACGATGAGGACGAGCTGCTGCACGCGAAACTCGACATCCTCAGCAAGACGAACATGATCGACTACACCATCGACATTAGAAAGCAGCTTTATCCCAACGTGGAAGTACCAGAGGTGCGTTTCTCAGCGTGGCAGTGTATGGAGTATCGATTGTGAATTACATCGTATGCCATAGGCGGCAATTCACATCATAGATTTAAATTGTGCATCTTGAACGATGAATTAACAATAGCGATATTACCTTGTAGGAGATAAAATCCAGACGCGCCGACGTATTGCAAGAGCTTGGTGTACTTCAGAATAATGTCTCAGTAGTGCTAGCTCTTATGAACAACGAGGAGATTATGAAGAAGATGGAGAACATGCGTGATTCCAAAGCGCTTAATAATTATCTCACTCAAGAGTCAGATGTAAGTGTAACAGTTATGATTACTATGTTAATTAATGGAATATTTAATCTACATGTTACTAATATGATATTTTCTTATTGATTTTGTCTTTATTTGTGCATTATAGTTTAGGGTAGAGATGATGGACAGCTTTGTGAAGTTGGCAAAATATCGCTACGAGTGTGGCAATTACTCCGTCTCGACGTCGTATTTATATTTCTATATGCTGATTATGCCCCCTACCGATAAGGTACTGCCAATTTTAATGAAGAATGGATTTTATGAGGCTGGTGTCCTATGGCATCATAAAGCGTAACCAATCACGTAACGTTTTATGTTATTTATTTTTCGAATAACGCTTCTGCATGGTTACGTGGGAAGTACATACCACAGGACGCCAGCCTGAAGATTAAATATGTTTATAAAATTATTTATATAATATTGTATTTTTTATATAATTTTATTATTATTATTAATATTTAAATTATTTAAAATTATTAATTAAAAATAATTATATTATTTAATATTATTTAAAATGTATTATAAACTTATTTAATATTTGTCTTATTTTCAGAATTATTTAAATGTTTTGTGGGGAAAATTGGCATCAGAAATTCTTGTACAAAACTGGGAAACAGCACTAGAGGACGTGAATAAATTGCGCGAGTATATCGATAGTAATGTTATCGGCAACTCGCTGCAAGTATTACAGCAACGCACATGGCTCATTCATTGGAGTCTGTTTGTCTTTTTCAATCATGTGAAAGGAAGAGATCTCATTATTGAGATGTTCCTCTATCGGCCACAGTACGTATTTCTTAAGAAAGCATTTAACGATATTAACGAAAATTAAAGAAGTTAATAATGTGTATATGTTTTGCAGTTATTTAAATGCTATTCAAACAATGTGTCCGCATATACTTCGTTACTTGGCTGCGGCAGTTATCGTCAATCGTTCGAGGCGATCTATTCTGAAGGATCTTGTAAAAGTAATACAACAGGTAGAATATTTTATAAATATTTTAAAAACCTTGCTGTGGAAGGCATATAAAAATATGGTCTTTCTTAAGGATATATTCACTCAAGATAAATACGTTCAATCTAGTAGTGTAAAATGAGCTATTTCAGTCTCTAAAGTCACCTAGATTTATTAAGATCGTTGGAAACTTCTCGCTAAAAATTATATGTGGAACGCGGACCGGAAGTCGAACTCGTGATCCTTTCATAATTAAAGTTTTGTTAGTAATAATATTAATATTGAGGTTGAAACAGAAGCCACACATACTGCTCTAAAAAGCTTTTTATGTTCCCTAAATTATTTTCAATTCCTAGCGGAATACATGCAGGATAGATCCAAGGACTTTATTATTATTAGTTACTCATGCTAGCAAAGTTACGTATCATCTCAAAGTTTTGTCAAGAATATAATAGTTGAAGTTTATCGAGAAATTTTAACAGAAAACTGCAATTTTTGTGCCGTATATTAATAAACTGTTCTATATGTATAAGACATATTTACAAATATTATTTTTATTTATATAGGAATCTTATACTTATCGAGATCCCATCACAGAGTTTTTGGAACATTTGTATGTCAATTTTGACTTCGATGGAGCTCGGCAGAAATTGCAAGAATGCCAGACTGTCGTTTTCAACGATTTCTTTTTAATCGCTCTGCTGAATGAATTTGTAGAGAATGCACGATTGATGATTTTCGAAACGTTCTGCAGAATTCATCAATGTATTAGTATTCAGTATGTAAATTTTTACATCAAGATTGTAAAAAGAATTATTTATGCCCGCTATGTATCAGTTACTTTTACATTATTTTTTGCTTTATTTACAGGATGCTTGCAGAGAAACTAAATATGAAGGCGGATGTTGCGGAATGCTGGATTGTAAATTTAATCCGTAATGCACGTTTGGACGCCAAAATCGACAGCAAATTGGGACATGTAGTAATGGGAGGGCAGCCGGCGTCGCCGTATCAACAATTAGTTGAGAAGATTGAGACTTTAAGTGTGCGAAGCGAGGCACTAGAGAATCTAATTGAGAGAAAACTGAAAGCGAAAAATCAAGACCCAGTAAGTATAGTGTGGAACTAACAGAGGTCAGTATCATTCACAATTATATTGCGCGTATAATATCATATTTGATTTATTTAATGCATAATTGCAGTAGACGTGAGAAAAGTAAAGTAAAAATGAAGTTATGCACAGTACAATGTCATATAATTGTTCGCTGTACATACACATAATAACAGTTCGTCCAATTTACATTTAATTTAACATTGAATTCAATTTTTGTATATTCTAATATATTACTTTAATCTCTTCCCTCTCGATTTCTCTCCCCTCTCTGTTGAATTTTTTATTTTGATCAATTAACGTTAAAACTAAAGTGTTTTTTGTTTCTTTTTGCCATTACATGTAATCGTTATGATGTCTTGTAATATATACTTTTTCTGGCATGTAAATTTTAAAGATGATTTACTTTCGTTTTAGTATCAACATTCGTGGAATTTGGATTTGTGACAACTCGATGCAACGTGGAGAAGTGATGCCCAAAAGAGATATTCCACTTCAGATCATTAACCATAATCAGGCTTGACGCAATGTACCTTCAAAATGTAAAAAAATGGAAATTGCGTCATGACATGAAACTAGGCGTATTTTTATTCGCTGATACTGTCAATATCTTGGAAACTGTCAAATGATATACATAATATAAATAATAATCGACCAATAACATTTTATTAAAAAAACATCGCATTTATTTATTGCATATGTTATTCGTATTTTCATAATCACATTTTTAGTTTAAGACTAGAAATTATTATTGGACAATCCTGTCAAATATCATATATTTCACAGGATTGTCCAATAATAGCGAAGTTTCAAAAAATAAAAAAAAATAGATGTTTTATTCACGGATTTTAAAAAAAGTACTTTATTACACATGTATAGTTTCAATTTTTGTTATAAGTAATAGTTCGATATAAATGCGCAAAAGAATCACATTTATTCACTATTTTAGCTTTGATATAAAATTGTAATTATAACTATATATGTATATATAATTATAATTATGTCTAGTTAATATTTGAGTTACGCTTTACGCTACGTTTATGATGCGAGACGCTATTTACATTTTGAAGTTTTGTTATATACGAAGGTAAAAAATTGCATCCCGTGTATCCATCATGATCGATACAATATTGAAGAACACTTCTCCAATATGGATCCGAACTGAGTAATTTCGGATTTCCTAAAATAATGAGTAGAGCGCGAGCACGAGTGATTGCGACGTTGAGTCTCCTGGGTGAAGCGACAAAGCCTAGAGCGTGCCTGAGATCTTCGTCAATTAAATTATTGCTCGATCTGACAGTCGAAAGAATGATTATCTTTCTTTCTTGTCCTTGAAATCCTTCCACACTGCTAATTTTTGGCAATTTAAGATCTAGCTCCAACAACAGATCTCGGATTTGCTGCACCTTAATTTATAAAAGTGTTTTTTACAAAAAAAAAAAGGAAGAAATTGCTTTTTGATAAAATGAATTTTACTTAAACTACGTGTGTATACCTGTTTTATGTAAGGAGTTATAACTCCTATATCAGTCGGCTCGATTCCATATTTGTACAGCTTCAACAAATAGAGATACACTTGTGTCGCTTCTTCGGGATTGTACCAGCTTGGACTGTCAGAATCTCGATAGTTTTCACCATTGACCCCGTGAAAGATTATGGCCGGTGGCGATTCATTTCTCTCAGGCAGTTCTGCTCTCAGCAACTCCAACAGTTCAGCTTCTTTACTGTTTTTAGGCGATATCTAAATATGACAAACAAGTCGTCAGACAAAAATCCGAGTTTAATATAATAGCACAATTATACATACTTGCGGCTGTAATTCCGAGTCATAAAACAGCGAGTTTGGTAGATCCAATATCTCTGGTAAGCTTCGATAGTTCATTATGAGTTTCGTAACGAGTCTCGGATCATAGCCGGTCTCAAATCCTTCAGGATCCTTCTGATAAGGAAACTGATGTAAAAGTCTCACTAAGAATGACTCGCCGAATCCGAAATACATTGCTAGTCTGCTTTGCACGACAGGCCCAAGTTGCATCGGATCGCCCGCGAGTATCACCTGGCTAGTATCGGATTGAATGAAATTCAGGGGAATCATGATCTCTGGCTCGGTCGCTTGACCTGCCTCGTCAATTAGAATGTGCGAGAAATGACCACGGGGAAATCCCATATTGTATAATATTCCTAATGTACTGCAGGTGCCGACGGTAATTCTATGGCGACCCAATACGGACATGGTGCAATTTAATCTCACTCCATTTTCTCGCTGAGAGAAGCGATCGGTCGATCCTTCCGCGGCTAATTCTGCCGTAGCACAGTAAGGTAACAGTTTCTCGGGAATAGAATCATTATCCAAGCAATGAAAAGCTATCAATCGAACCTATGGCATATACATATAATGAATATACTGAAACTGCTATTTAATAATTTATGATTTTAACTTAATTTTTTATAATTTTCATTTATTAACGAATGTACAGTTAGTTTATATAAAATTTTTGTTAGGTGCTAATGAATCACGAACCTGTGGAAAAGGGAAACCTACCAAATCGCCTGGCTTAAGTATGTTACTGTCCAATAAACGTTCCGCTATCAAGTTTGCCGAACTGTTCGATGGTGTAGCTATGAGAAGTCTGCTTTCGGGAATCATGACCGAAATTTGTAAGATCGTCTCGCATAAGGTCATTGTCTTTCCTGTCCCAGGCGGGCCAAATATAACGTAAGGTAATGGGCGTGCTACTCCCAATAGTATATTTTTCACAGCTTCTTTTTGATAATAATTTAAGTTTTTATTGAACCAATCTAATTTTCGTGTTTTTATTTGAGCAATATATGATTCTACTTCATCATCAGTATCAGCGCTCGATTTATTTGCTATTCTTGAAGCCATATTAGTTTTACTGCTGCTGGCATTCCTTGTCGAATTTGTTTTAAAATTTTGATTTATTTCTGATTTTGCAGTCGACATCGTTGCTTCTTCAAATAACAATTCAGCAGGTTTATTATTATTAAAAAGTTTTTCTGCTACCGACACTCTTCGAGACACTTTGGTTGTATTATCAGAGGATGCAGCGTTAAGAGAAGTAAATGAGGAACTGGAACTGTTAGAAGATATAGATTTAGTGTGTCTACGAACTCGCGTGGGTTTCTTATCTTCGGCCTCATATTCCTCTAAATAGAACTGTGGCTTTTTCTGCACTACTTTGGTAGGAAACAGAAAATCAGCTCCAAGACGCATGGGAGTTAAATTAACAGCATTGTGACAACGTTGAATAGTGGTATAGGAACATTTAAATGATACTTGACAATTCTCGCCATTGTACTCTTGATGAAACTTCTCGTTAAATTTCAAAAAGATCTCCTTGCTATTTACTTTGTGAATAAAGCCCTCATATTTTAGATTTCCTATTACAAAACGGATAAAAAAATCAATAATTATCAATTATCAATTCCAAAATCAATATTTCAATGATTCAAATATTATTTTAACATATCGAAATTACTTTTAAAATTACATTTTTATCTTCGATAACATAATAATTATATGCATAATATTAAAACATATTTTTCAGCTTCTTATTATAATTCTTACCTTGAGAGCTATCCCAGTGAAAAGATATTATAGCTCTATCACCGACAAGGAGAGAAGGCCGTTTTTCTGCTAATCCTGGTACTTCAAGCACAAGATAATCACTGTATCGTCGCATAACTGCGTTTTTCATGTCATACTCTTGCAAAGAGAGTGTTAAAGCTATCTCCTCTAAATACAGCAAGATATGAAAACGTTCCTTGTACGTATCGAAGGAAAGTGGTTTTAGAAGACAAGGTATCTGCTCTCCAACAGCGATCTCACGTTCCATCTGGGATTTTTTACTATGCTCAACATCCCAGATTACGTTCCAAATGTATCGTGGTATTTTAAACACTCCAAGGCGTACTTTGATAAATTGAGGCGGTTTGGTTGGTCTTATCCCAGGGATACATGTCATTTCAATTAACTCATTCAAGTTAGATAAATGATTTTTTTCATGCTTTTCTTTAACAGCCGCAACATTAATCGTTCGCGAAATTCTCTTTGATTTGACAGTTATGTAAAATACTCGAGCTATCTTGAAATCTTTGAAATTAAATGTAAACAGTTCTTCGGATGTGCCGACAAATTTCGCTTTACATTTGAATGTATAAGTAACACTTTCGAAAGGATTTACTACTACATTCATATCTATATTTGGCGATACTAGTGACAACTGAGACGGAGTTTTCTGTGGCATAAAACAGCCATTTTGCAATAAATGGGCATAACTGCCATTATTTTTTATCGCGACTCTCAGGGTACTCTCTTCTCCGATATTCAAACTGAACTTTAATTTATCATCTATGATAATACCATATTTGTTTTTTAATAAGTCATCAATATCTAATATGGAAGGAATCTTTTTTACTGCTGGTAACTCAGTGGACTTAATTGAAGTCTAAAACAAAAATATAAATCATATGTGCGTGATAAATATTTAGGAATTTATTACATACTGATATCGAAACTCACAAAATAACTAAATTCTTACCTGGACTAATGGAACTACTGTCACTGATCTCCAGTTGTACTGTCCCTGATCGCTTTCTATGCTGTCGCTTACCACTTTGTCATCAACACAGGGAATGTAGCCTGTATCACAGGCGTTCTTATGAAAAATTATACGTTTATCAATTACTCCCACTTCGTTGTCTGGATTGTACTTTGATATCACGCCGACGTCTAGTTTTGATCGTAACGGTTTAATCCTGTCGATCTCCAAGATCTCGCCACTCAAATCCGTAGACTCGTCGTTTAATTCAACCAAAGATTCCAATATCAACCAATCACCAATTAGGGGAACGAAGTCGGATCGTATTTTATGCAAGTCAATACGAATATGATTTGGCTCGACAATGGCGATTCGGCCTTCGCGTTTTGTCACTTTGGCAATTATACTCCTCGATATCATTTGAGTGTGGACGTCGCTCTCCAATTTAACATTTGGGTCATTCCAATCATTATTTATCGTACAGATAATTTTTCGTACTTTCGGCTCTGCCTGTGCATCCCGCAGATACAGCAAGTACTGAATCTTATCTCCTACTTTCAGATTGTTGGTCGAGTCATCGATCTTTTCATACGTATAGCAATCATTTATGAGGATGTAATCTGCAGTGACTTGAGTGACAGTTCCCGTCTTGTAATAACATCCTTCCTCATTTGGTGTTTCCGTTTGATCGACAGCAGTCGGAGCAATCTCGGTCTCTTTTGCGCACTCTATACGAGATATGACTTCATCTATGTTTTCTTCTGCAGTCTCTGAGTACACGTAACTTAAAGCGAATTGAATCCCTTTGTAAAGTAACGACAGCATCTTTAATTCTTTTTAATTTCTTTGGCTCCTATCTAAGTATCTACAGATAGAAAGAAAAGAAAGAAAGTTTATATATTTAAGAACTTTGAATAATAAAAAATATCCAGTAAAAAGCAGTCAACAGAGGAAAAGAAAGGAGACAAGGATGAAAAACATGAATAACATTTACCGGTCAATAGGCTGATATCTCCACTCTGTCGCCTTCAGATAATCCAATTCCTTTCGCAAAGATTGCACGCGCTTTGCATGTAGCTCCTTGAGGAATCGCTTACGCTGCTTCTGCTCTTGCAGCTCAGATTTCATCTGATTCAGGATCTTGGATGTTTGAGTCGCGCTGGAGGTCAGCTCCGAGTCTTGAGATTCCGGTGTTCTCTGCCCCGTCGAGTGTCCTAGAGTGCTCGTCGACAGGGTGGACGAATTCATAATTCGATCTGCGCGTTCTGAAACGAATGAGATGCCGGTCAAGTCGGCATATCATTTCTGTAATGTTAACCTGACCTAACCTAACTTTCACCGAGCAGCACGAACCTCGCGGACGCATTCCAAAATATAACCGAGATCGAGACAGTGTTGTTAGGTCGAGGGACAAATCTCGCGCATGCGTAGTCGCGGAAATCTTAGCAGACGCTAATACGATTCAGTGACGTACATATTACACTGTAATAAGGGTTGTTATTAAACTTTATAAGGGAAAGGAATAAGAAATAATTAATTTCCTATCAGTTCAAAGTCATTATAAAATACAATATAATTAATGATTAAATTTAATATAGAAAATGTTTCAATATATACCTCTTATTTTATGAATGTTATATTGATTGTATTATACATTAATATTTAAAAAAATTAATATTATCTCAATTTACATTTAAATTGATGTTATTTAAAATAATTTAAAATGATAATCAAATTTATCAACCAATAAAAATATTTCTTTATTTTACAAATAAATTTTATTAAATACAATATTTATTTTATAAATAGAGTAATTCAAACCAATTAATTTTTTTCATTTTTAATTTTAACCAATTAATTTAAATCAAATATCAAATTTATTTTATTCAATATTTTTATTAATAAAATTTTAATGATAGTTTGTACATTATCATATTTATATTGTACAAATTATATATTATACATATTTAGACATACAATATAAATTAATATTCTGAAAAATAAATATTGCTAATTTACATGAATCGATAGAAGTGCAATCTAAAACTTAAAATATTATTTTAAATATAAAAAAATAATGTTTAATATTTTAGTCCGTAATATATATAAATAATATATATAAATAAAATTAGTAATAATATGATTTTAATAAAGGAAACATACTACGCATATACATACAGTTCATAACTTTAAGCTGCTATGGAAAATATTTGGAATTCATATAAATTATAAATACTTACTACAAGATTTATATTAATTGTGTGTGCGTGTGTATCCAATATGCATAAGTGTAGTAAAACATATTATTAATTTATATGAGCCCCAAATGTTCCCCATAGCGGCTTAAAGTTACGAGTCTGTTGATGTCGGTCACGTGTTCAATGACGTAGTCACGCATGCGCATGAGAATCCCACCCGTCGGGATTTGTCCCTCGACCTAACAACACTGGATCGAGAAGAGACGATCCTTATCGACGTACAGTTTCTTCTTCTTCTTCTTCTTTCTTCCTACATAGACATGACAGACTTGCCAGATTGTGGGCTCAGCCGAAAATCAGAAGATTTTAGCATATCTGAGATGTAATACAAAATGTAACATAAACACTTTATTCAAAAAACTTAGCACTGGTAAACTGATAAATATTATGTTAATTGCCTTAATGTTAATTTCTCTCTCTCTCTTTCTCGCTCGTTCGCATAAGTGCATATTGGTTAGGGCAGGTATTGTGTATTTTATACGATTGAAATTATGTTCAATTACATCTGTAAGGTATTATATGTTTGCGTAAAGCGATTATGCGAGTTGGGTGCAAATTATTTTGGAATAATGTTATTTACATTACAATTAATATAATATTTATCGGTTTAGCAGCATCTAATATTTTATTTAAATTAAACTTGGCTGAAATTCTGATTGCTTATACATTTTTAAAAATTTTATAAAGACATCTTAGAAGATATATTATAAACATTAAATTAAATTAAATTTTAAATATACATATGTATAATGTTTAAAAGTATGATTAAAAAATTAAATTATTTTCTCTTTGGATTTATATTTTATCTTTATTAATATCCATCTATGTTGATATATATATATTAAATAAAACGTTTGAAACTTTATTATACAAAATCATATTATTTATTGGATATTTTAATATCAAAGAGTAGTAAAGAAGTTTTCTAGTTTGCAAAGATATTTATTTGATAGTTGACGTAATTATTTTACATCATTACTTTTGTAGAGAAGATCTTTTTCAAAAAAGTAATTTTTTTATGAAATTACACATTTTGTAGATGAATACAACAGTTCTTTTTCAATGGGCGTATACATTTGGCGCCTTTTTTTACAAAGATAATTTTTTTTCATGATATACAAGTAACACTATACAAATCAATTTAACAATATGCATAAGTATGATTTTTAATTGATTTATAAATTTTGTCCCATCTGGCAGTTTCAATATATTTCTTATATAATATTTTTGTGCGAGAAGCAAATTTATTTTCAGGAAGAATATTGGATTAAAAAAAGTATATAATATTAAAGCTTTTTTAGAATAAAAGATAATCTAAAAGATATCTAAATGAAAAATTTTCATTACGAAAGAACAAACTAATACGTTGAGTATTCTCTATATTTTTATGGATTAGAAAACATAAAGTCTATTGTATTACTTTTAAATATTAGATTTTTTTCTTAATTTTCTATATGCGAAACTATTATTTTTTTAATTTTACGTAAAATAATAGAGAACGTTTTTTTAATTGTCTATGCCTCAGATCATTTTTTAAACAATTTAGTCAAGTTTTTTTCCCAAGAAAATATTGGAGAAGATAGTATTACAAGTTGTCGATTATTTGTTGATTATCAAAAAAACCACGTCTGAAACAATTATACACTTTTTGCATTTCTTTGTACCGTGCAGGATTTGGGTTTCTCAACTTCTTGCGTTTCACCTCTTACAGTAAATGTAACGAAATATCTTTTGGTACGATCCATTTTCTCAGTGGGAAGAGCGATCACTTGTTTTCCCTCTCCGTGTGTCACTTCCACCTAAAAGAAGGAGAATGACATATATCAAGAGCGGAAATAGCATGTGCAGCTTTCATGTGATGAACATGAGAAATTATCAAGTCATTTATTTTAATTAGATATTAAGATTAAAGCTTTGAAATATATGATATTTTCTTATTTCTTATTAACGGAATTATTTTTACAGATTTCTATCAATTTTTTTCGTATAATTACCGTCATTTGCCCTCTACCGCGACTCTCTATTTTCGGAAGATGGTCCGCACGATCTGGGACGCCTCCACCCACTGCAATTATAATCTACATTCACGCTACAGAAACTGACTCTTTTCGGGCTCTACGTACATATAGACGACGATCTTCAAAATCTTCAAAATCAAGGTATAATTTTAGCAATGACACAATTTGCAGAAAGAAAATACATGAGAACATTATCTTTAAGTCTTTAAGTCTTTAATCGAATATTTTTGCATATTCAAATATGCATGTAAATAATTATAGATATCTCGAAAACGATACATGTTATATTCAAATGCGGTAATATGTTAACATACGATAGGTATACACTGGAATAGAGGTATAGGCGCTGGTTGCGTGATGACAACGATGAGTTTTTTGCGTGCATTGCTTGGCTTCGGTACAAAAGTCGGGAGTAGTTGGTCTTCCCTGCAATCTTCTTAATTGCTCGTACAGAAACGCTTCGAATTGTCTACAATGATAATTTCATAGTATTAAGACGTAATGATCAAATAACAATTAATATTAAATATTATTAAGCACTCCACAAAAAAGTATTTAATCCAATAGTAACCTGAATGTTAACGGTTGATCATACTTTGCAACACCAAGAGTAGGTCCAGACATTCCCGATTTGTGAAAGGCGTCCACCTGAAAAAGATTGCTTTGTAAATTTTGCGAAATGTATAGATAATAATATTAAACGATTTTTTTTTATGATTTGAGGAGTGTGTTCCTTAAACCGCGTTATATTTGGATTACAATATTAAATTGCCTTAGAGTCTTACCTGTCTTTTCACTAAGACGTGTTCGTTCGCCCTACCATGCCGAATCTGCAATCTCTTCAGTTCCATCAATTGGAAAAAGATTTTCCTTTCGAGATGATAACGACGCATGCTAATTTGCACATCCCTGGTAATGGTTTCCATATTGAGAGCTTGCTGTTTCGCTGTATTTGGATAACATCTTACGTTTCGTCTTCGTGGAATTCTCGACACTCTCGGGCTCGGTTCTATCCCACTGTCCCTACCGCCGCTATCGCGACGATGTTTCCTCCACAATCGTTCTCGATGAACATCGGCATTTTTAATCGTAACTAAGCGATTACTAGTTGATTGTACCTGGCAGTTATAATATTCTAATCAACTTTAATTTAATTAATTAATTTATGCTAAAAATTTATCGTATTTAAAAAGGAAAATCAAATTACACGCTATATAATTTTTATCGATTAAAATACCCACTGTTTTGTATCTTAAAAAATTTGTAACTTACTAAGCATTAATATATTTTAAAGTTTAAAGATAATTTAATAATGTTACCATTTGGCACACATTATGATTGAAATAGAGATTAATAGGTGAAATTTTTTTTTAATTACCTGAGGCAAAGAGTCGATTCTTGAAATTCTAGATACATCTAAAGTTGTGCTAGGAGTCTCTTCCTCACTTGTACTTGGTAAAACTCGCATAACACCAATTTCATTATCTTCTTCATGCTCTGTCTCATGTTCCATATCCTCCCCAAGAGCTTCTCTAATTTCTTTCTCGACTGCTTCGTCTTCATCCCATTCTGGACTGTCTATCACCGCGATTATTGCACTTTGATGCGGGGAACGCTCCTCAGAACTTTCAAACAAGTCTCTTTTCGTTACTGTTTTTGAAGAAGACTTTCCTGTCCTTATATTCCTTCCCGTAGTTGGTCTCGAATGTCTCGTTTTCGCCGATCTCAAGGATTTTGGAGAACTCGAAGAACTATCGTCGATGTAGCGAAAATCTTTATCTGTTAGACAAATCTTTGTTTGTTGAAAACAATGTATTATCGAAAGAACGTAAATATCAGGAGCAAATTTTGTATTAAGATCAATCAAGAAAATTTGAAATACTACTAGGTAGTTAGATATATAAATTAAAACTTGAAAATCGCGTTATGTTTTTATAATTTTCGAAATATTTAAGACTTTAATGTATTTTGGTGATTTACCTATTTCAGTTTCTGGTCGTTCTTTTCCGTTTTTTTTAATACGCTCCAACTTTTTGTCACGTGGCGAACCTGTTCTTTCTGGGAAAAGACTTTCTTCTACATTTAGCATTGACATTCTCGATTCCGTTGATGACAAATCTGCGGATTTTCCACGCGCTGAATCATCCAAATATTTGTCATCATCTGTAGATCGTTCGGTAAATGCTTCCGTTTTCTGTTTTTCGTCCGGTTGTATTTTTGGTGAAAATTTGATATCATCGGATTTATTCAAATCTTTATCCTCTTTTAATTCAGCATCTTTGGCTGAGCTCTCTTTAGTAACTATTTTCGAGGCTATCTGTTGTGTCGAAGCTTTTTCTTCAGAAGTTACTTGTGTATCTTCAACACTTTCTTTTAAGCTACTTATAGTTTGAGGTGGGGTATCAGATTGTTTCGAAGCTTTCGATTCTCCATCGTCTAGTAAAACTTTTTTCCCATCTCGCTTTAAATCTTCGGAAGCTAATAATTTTTCACTCTTCGCATCCAAATCCGAAATATGCTTCACCGCAGTCGTGGAATCTTCTTGAATTTTTGAAATTATAGTATCTTTCTCCGTGTCGATGAAGTCCTTAGATTTGGAGATGTTTAAATCGGATAACTTATCAAAAGTTTTATCTTCCATTGTTTCTTGTTTTTCGTGCGACATATTATCACTCGATATTGCACTCTCCAATGTACTTAACCTACCTAAAAAGATTACTGTAGCTAGAATTTGATAAGGATAAATTTGATGACTAATAATTGAAAGATTATTATTAAATTTTCTATATTAATAAAACACTTAATTTTATTTTATGAAAAAATTATTACGTTGAAATTCTCTGTGTTTTACTATCCGTACCTTCTTTTGCATCTTCCATGCTGCTAGGCATTTTATTCTTTTCATCTTTATTGATTTCTTCATTAATTCTTTCTTGCTGTAAATTTTCCTCAGAAATATCGTGCGTGTCAGTCTTGTGCGATAATACGACCTTACTTTTATCTGAAGAACTAATATCTTTGGAAGTTTTCTTTGTTTCTTCTATTATCGTCTTTTTCCTCAAAACATTGTCGGAGTTCACTTTCTCTACAGTTTCCTGCGTTGATCTTGGAGTGTCAGGTATTTGATCTTTGTGAACCATCGCTGTGACAACCACGCGCTCCACGGTTTCCTGACTAGTACTATCCGTCGCGTCTCTTTGAAATCGAGATTCTATTATTCTCTCACTGCCATCTTCTTCCTCTTCAGCGGAAGTATGTGTTGGCTCTCTTATTGTAATGCTTCTTCCTTCCTTGTCCAGAGATTCATCCTGATCTACCACATTCTCATCTTTATCGACTGTTCTTGATTTGCTGGATCTTGATGTTTTCTTAGAGCTACGTTTGTGCGTTTTGGTCAGTTTTGTCTCTTTCGTGCACTCTCTAGGTGTCTTTAATTTTCTTCCGGATACTACTTTTTCACATTTTTTTTCCAACGATCTTTTTACTACAATCACCTCTAAGCTGTCGTCGCTTACGCTTTGATCGTTTTCATCTTCTTTCCTTGAATTACTTTTGGCTTCCATTTCGTTGGAGCTTTTGCTTTTATCCTTCTCGTGTTGTTGCTGTTTTTTTGTATACTGTCGATGTTTGGTCGCTTCACTTTTAGCGTTATCATGAGAATCGCAACTGTCCGATTCAAACGACGAATCTAAATATTTGTGTTTATGTCTCATCGAAACTCTTTTGCCTCGTTTTTTTTGCAGATTGTGTTCACTGATATCATTATCATCGTATCTATTTATTCAATTAAAAAATTTTAACATTTTATGGCAGTGCAATTAATTAAAGAGACGTTTAGAAAATAATGCAACACTATCTTCATAATCATTAATTTTTTTACATTTTCAATAAATCTTTTTTAGAATGTACTTTAAAAATTCTACAACATTTTAAAGAAAAAAATCTAAAATTTCCTAGAAGAAGGTATACATTAAACGTCTCTTTGCATTACCGAAGAAATACTCATTTTACCGTGCGGATTCACTTCGAGCTCTCCTCTCGTCCTTCTTCGAGGATGTCTTCGACAGACGCACTTCTTCCTCACTAAAGCTCCGACTATCCTCACGAGTCATCTTTTTCAGATTACCTTTTCGCCGCGTTCTTCTTTCTATCCACCGCTCTTCGTAATAGAGCTCGGGATGTTTGTGCCTTCGTCTACAAGGGCTACTGTCGCTCGCGGTACTACTATCGTCATGTTTTATTCGGACCTTTGCTGTAAAAACTAAAATTATTTCAATGACTTATTTTGCTAGAGTAGTAGATTATTACCGAAATATATTTATAACATATCGATATATTAATCCTTACAAGGAATGAATATTTGTAACTTTGTGTTAAAAGTTTCATGTACGATTCTATGAATATTTATGATTATCTAGGTACTTTCTAAGCTAGATTTCTATTAGCAAATATCTATTCACTACCCATATACCTAATCTGACCTTTATTCGGTGCAATCTTATGTGTCCTCAGTTGCTGCGCCGTAGTACCGCCGTGCATCTGAATCAGTTTCGCGCAATCCCTGTGTCCTCTGTAGAGAGCAGCGTCTAGCGGAGTCATCGAATTGCCCTTGTTGGTCCTAAGAACCGCATTGATCCTTGCTCCGTGATCCAAGAGAATTTTGCACGCGTCCAAGTGACCGTGCAAAGCTGCAACGTGGAGAGGCGTCTTGCCGTCGTGAGTGGCGACGTCCAGTGTGCTTGGTCTCTTCTTCGCTAGCCATTTTATCAACTCGATTCTACCGGATGCGACGGCCTCGTGTCCTATCCCCGTGCCACGCACGGTTTTAGCTTGAAGTGACCCGCCGTGCTGAGTCAGAATCTTCAAGGTTTCCAACTGGCCCTTAGCTGCAGCGCAAAGTGCTGGTCTGAAAAGCGTCAAATTCCCTTCAAAACTTTGACACCTTTTATCAAGGTTGAAATACAGCGGATTGACATGTACCAAAGTAGAATATCGATTATCGAGAATCGTTATCAAGAAGGAAATCTATTATTCCATTATTTTACCAATTATTTTACTGAGAAGTCAATTAAAGATGAAGATTATCCATAAATTTCGTAATCGAGAAGGAAATCTATTATTCTATTATTTTACCATTACTGAGAAGTCAATTAAAGATGAAGATTATCCATAAACTTCGTAATCTTACGTTCTACCCTTTCGATCTTGGCGATTGGGGTCGGCCCCGAGTTTGAGAATGAGAGCGGTGGCATCCGCGTGACCCAAGGTAGCGGCGTAATGCAACGCGGAACAACCATTGTCGTCCACATAATCCGGATGAGATCCGCACAAGTTGACGAGTACTTCTACGCATCTCGCGTGGCCCCTCGAGGCTGCGCAATGAAGCGCCGTCAGACCGTCTTTGTCCGAGGTACCCGCGGCTGCCGACCCTCCGGCTCTAAATCAGAAAGGAAGATTATAACGAATCTTCTTCAATTTCAGCCTTTTGCATTAGAGAATCAAAGTTTGAAATCGATCCAGCATTGAAGAGATTGACGCTTATTGGAGAACAGAAAGAGGATTAGGGTCGACAGTCGTCTACCTTGCCAGAGCCAACACGGCCTCCACGCTACCCGCGCTTGCCGCCCACAGAATCGGCTGCCGTCCGTCCTCGTCCTTCGCGTTCACGTCCGCGCCGAATTCGAGAAGGGTATGCAGAACCTTCAGGCCGACCTTCTTGGGAACGGCGAGCTCGGCCGTGGCGGCCGCGCCGCAACATTGGGCGGCATAGTGAAGGGGAGATCCGCCACGTAAGTCTGCGGTGGAAGGTTGCGCCCCGGCTGCCAGGACCAACCGAACGCATTCCGCCTCCCCGCAGACTGAAAATCGTTTTTGTACATTCGCCTTCTTTTTAGATACTTTGAGAGGGACAGTGAAAAAAGAATAATACTCTCTTGAACTTACGAATTGATTTTCTATCAAAAACATCGTCAGATATGTTATCTTAATTACGGTTTGCGATAAATTTATCGAATATAAAGTGTCACTAGATTAATTTTTTCTTGTACCGTCGCAATAGAATAGAAATCAATTTCTTTTCTAATATATGTATATACAGATTTAAAAAGTTTTTGCAATATAGCGTGCAAGCTTTAGCTTCAATACTTGATTGAAGTTATGATTGCGATTATTATTCTCGCATCATTATTTTATTTTTATTATCTTCTTTTTTCCCTCTTTCTCTTGGAAGGTCAAACTCTTCGTTTTCGTATATTTATTAAAGTTTCCTTAAAAGTTGGGTGATAGACTAAAATGCAGGGCGTCGTATCGTTCCTTCCGATCTCTAGGGAAACGACGGGGGTGCCGTAATGGTCAAGGAAGGTCAGTAGGTCGTTCTGAGTAACGTCAGTGCGGTCTGTTAGTGATCACGCAAGAGCGCATATCGCGATCGCCTGAGCGACTGACCATAGAAGTCCTTGGGTTTTATTTATACGAAAACTTACAAACGTGCACGCATAAAAATGTTTCACCTGTTAGATATATGTCGATTATTCGATTTATTCATCCACGTGAAAGAAAAAAAAATCTTATTTTTAAAGCACGATGACAGAAAATTAAATGACATTTATTTATTTACATTGATTCGTGTTGTTATCAAAGGAAAATATCTAATACCTGACAATTTATGCGAATCTGTAGAAATAACTAAGCTACACATATACGAAGGGAGGGACTCAGAGAACCTATAGATCCAAACATCTTACGGATCCTTGTTATCGCCATGCATTTACACATACATTTGCGAAACAAATCGAGAAAGAGAATCAAAGTAAACTGTAGAATCGAAGGATAAGAATAAAAGACGAGAATTAAAATAAAAGTACTAAAGATAAACGGTACTTTTAATAACGTTTATTAAATTATTAACACAATTGAAAGTGCTGCAAGAAGGTAAAAGGAGAAACAATTTGTGCGATGAAATATGCAAGCGTAAAGAGATATTTCAGAGATTCAGAGATAAAAGCGAAAGAGAAAAGTACCAGTGGCCCAATGGAGAACACTGTGTCCCTCGAGATCCTTAGCATTGACATCAGCACCGTTCGCTAGGAGAACCGCGACCAGCTGAGTGTCCCCGGCGATAACCGCGAGATGAAGCGGGGTGTGCCCTTCGGCGTCAGGGGCGTTCACCAGTTCTGGTGCCGCCGCGGCAACGGCACCACCGGTACCCGCGTCCATGCAATAGTGGAGGGCGTTTCTCAGCGTGCGATCTCTATAAGCGGTCGTCTCCTCCTGTTCCTTCAACAATCTCAACACTCTCGCCCGGTCACCTTGTTGACAAGCGTGCATCAAGGGCGTAGCGCCGATGTGTAACACTCTAAAACAGTGCGGTTTCCCTTCATTCTTTAAGCGGAAAAGGAAGAGAAAAGAAAAGAGGGAATTTGTTTGAACAAGAGAGAACAATTTATTCAGCTTTTATTGCCTCGTATAAAATTCAGTTCCGACTGCACTGTTAAGAACTTATTATCCGCTAATAAATCCGGCGATCGTTTGGGTATCGTGTTGAAGCCCGGCCGTCAAACAGATTGACTTGTGAACGAAAATAGAAGAGCAAATTTAAGTGGAGGTTCGGAAGAAAATCAATGAATCGAGCGTGTCTCTCTCTCTCTCTTTGTCTCTACCTGTAAGGTCTCTTCTTGCGATGATCGTGATGCTGCTGCACGGCGCAGGGTGGGTCCTGCGACCACGTCGTACCGGACGGTCTAGGTTTGGACGAGCGATGATTCGGGTACGGTGTCAGCGGGGGCAAGGACACGTCGGCCACGCGATCCGCTCTCTTCTGAGGCTGAGGCTTCTCCTGCGACTTGAGCGGGATCGGCGGAGTCTTAGTGTCCATGCCCGTCTCTGGCACCTACTCGCGACTACCCCAACCGGTCGCGTGGAGGCATCTTCGAACCCCTCGGCGGATCGAACTCATCGCGCCGAGGAGGACGTCTAGTTTCTCGACCCGAAGCAGGTAGATATACTTGAAAGAAAGTCGGTCGAAGACGACCGTTGGGCGTATACGCTTTTGCAAATGATGATAAACGACGTTCGCTCCAGGTGCTGCTAATGAAAATGAGCAACATGCGTCTGGGTAAAATGAAAAGAAATGAATTTACAGGACGCACGCACGTGTACGCACGAGCTGAGTAAGCAAGTGTCGCGTGTTTTACAACGCGCTGCAATAATAAATGGAGCTGTCGTAAAAATGAAACTATCGATTTACGTATCTGCGCGCGTGAAGGACGTTGCCGTAACGTAAAATCTGTAACGATGCTCCGCATCCTAAAATAAGCGCCCATTAAAGTGACGACCCAAATTTTCGATTCTAAATCAAAGTTCAGTTACTGACCACGTGGTGAACTGACCAGGTCACTCGCTACCATAGAAACCAGCGGTCACAACACGCGAATACCTATAAAGAACCATAATGGCTGATGCCACGGCAAGGTCGTCACGTGTCGAATTTCTAATCTTCACCTCGCCGTGTAGATCGTACGAGCCATCAGAAAGCTGATTACTTAAAGCACCCCCAAGGGGGGGGGGGGCTATTTAATTCCCGGTACGCATAGCGTTTTCAGACCCACCAGGGTAAACCGAATAAAAATGTCATTTTTCTTTTCGGAATCTAATTCATTTAATTTGTCCATGTATTTAATTTCATTCATCTCCCTAGGCGACGTTTCTTATATTTATATTGTGTTAATATTAGTTTTTCTTTCAAAGAGATGATGAATTAACTGAATGAAAGCCAGTTGAATAAGTTACTTCTTTCTTTCGTCATATATTTTTCAATATTTACTTGCTCAATTCAAGAGACTGTTACAATTTTCAAAAACTTAGCTTGCAACCAATTGCAAAAAGTAAATAATAAATAAACGGAAAACTCGTATTTTAAGCAACTTTGGTATATTTTACACTCAAGTGTTTTTATACAAGGAAGATTCAAATTAAAATCTTATTAAGTAAAGCTCGCTTGAAAAAAATTTCGTTAACTATCTTCTTCAACAATGATTTATCTTTAATCATTAATTAATGAGATAAGTATCTCGACGATAAGTATCTCTACTACCGAGGAAAAATTGCTTCTATATCGGTTGAATGCCGCGCGCAAATGAGAGTAAGATCTCATGTAACTTTGTAGTCTCGCGCGCGAGATATATACATTACATGCATGCATGCATACATACGTGCAACGAACTCGCACTGTAAAGCGGCGATGACTGAAAATCGTTATTTCGTTGATTCATCCATGCCGCACATCGATCCGTTATTGCTCCGTTTAATAATTCGCCGAGACCTTCGTTTTTCGTGATGTTGCATCATTAATATTTAACCGTAGCATCTCGGCCCTTTCGCGTTACATACACCACGCTTCGATACATCACGTGTTTATTGTTTACGAGATCCGAATAGGTAATCGATCGGAACGTAGTGCATATATCACATGCATTTACTCACGAGAGCTAACAAACAAAACGATTGTTCACATTTTTGTGCTCTATCAAATATATTTCATGATGCGCACTCAAAGAAAAAAAAAAGACATGTAATTCACGAATAGTCCTTCTTCTTTTAAATTTTTACTACTAAGTACAAATGAGTCACATTATTTGAACATAATAAGAAGCTGTATCTCACGAAGTATTTAAAAAAATCTGATTTTTATTGAGAAGTAGAGAGATGAAAAGTAGATCTAAATCTTTATTCCATGTCAGTTTCTTAGCAATCTCTTATCAATATATATGTATATAAATTGATTCTAAATTAACGAGATGCATTATATTTCAAATTAAGTTAAAATTGTTAAAATAAATTTACATAATTAGAGAGAGTGAAAAATCATGTCAATTTTAAAGCATTAAATAGAACGTCGAATAGAAGATTAAATCAATAAATTAAAATGGAGAGTAGAGTAATATGATTTTAATATGCGCTTGTGCTGGCTTGCATTGATTGCCTTCTCGCTTGATTAAGTTGTATCATTAAATTATTTCCTTTACATCTTTAATTCTTTGCAAAAATAGTAGCAAACTTTTTATATCGAAGAAAAAAATAATAGTATTATAAACATGGAAATGTGTTGATATCTGTACGATATCAATCGGACAATATGCGAAAATGTGGTCGATCGTCGTTCTGATATAATATCCAATGTATTTTTAACTCTGATATACTTGTATACTTACCTCGCGTTACAAATTACGCAAGTAAATCGTGTTGTTTGGTCATTATTTTGGCGCCAGATTTCAAAAGTCAAAGTTTGATTGTCAAATGTTGCTTCGGCCACGAGGTCGACTCGTTATGGTGACAGTGAAACGTACCTTTAGAGGGTGGAAAGCACACTGAACGCTCCGCATTAGCACGAGTAAGTTAACGTAAGGGTTGCTTAGATACCACCGCGTCTCAGAAACATGTCAACAGAAAACTAAGTTTCATAATCTATATTATCAAACGAGTACGAAAGATTTATTTATTAAGTTTTGTTTTAAAATGTTAAAAATTAAATACTGCTCAACTTGGAGAGTTTTCGAAATGAAAAATTTGTAAAATTGCTCTCGATTTGTAAATTGTGTTTAATTAACAAAAGCTACAATTGATAAAAGCTACATTTTTTTTCTACCAAATTCCGTTTAAACAAAAGTAAAATTAGTTATTGGACTTGATTACTTAAATAAAAATTTACAATTTTTTTTTCTGGGTAAGAAATCCATTGAAGCCACTAATGATTGTTCTAAGTATAAAAGTTACTTTGAAATTATACATAGCTAAAAATTTTGTATCTAATTATATATTTGATAAATATAGTAAAGCATTTGTATTACTTGAAAACTATATGTTTAAGACTGATAGACAATTGGGGGTATAGCTCAGTGGTAGAGCATTCGACTGCAGATCGAGAGGTCCCCGGTTCAAACCCGGGTGCCCCCTCATAAATAACTTTTTTTTTTTTATTACGTGTATATTCTAATAGGAAATCTAATCTTTTTATTTTTTAATTTATCGTAATTATATATTTTAATAAACAGTATATGTATGTAAATTAATATTTTTTAAATTTTAGCTTACGATATTTATTATCTATTAGTAAAATATATTAGTAAAAAACTATTTATTTCTTTTTTAAAATGTTTTAAATAAATCACGACATATTTCAATTTAATTTTTTTCGTTACTTTTTTATTAATTATAAATCAAATTGATAA
Source organism: Tetramorium bicarinatum (assembly GCA_928718305.1). NCBI lineage: Eukaryota > Metazoa > Arthropoda > Insecta > Hymenoptera > Formicidae > Tetramorium > Tetramorium bicarinatum. Next base: position 17,772,652 of record OV788327.1, read on the forward strand.
AAATTGAAACAAAAATTAAATTCTTCAATATTATTAAGCTGTACATCTTAATTCTTTAGAAGGGGAAAAGACAAAAATAATTATTTCATATTTTTAATTGATGGATAAGAACATATTTATTTTTTTAATTTATATGTATATAATTTTATGTAATTGATAAATCATAAACAGATTATATAATATGAGTCTGCAGATTATTCGAGACCCTCTTATAGATGTAAAATTATATCCAACAATAAAACTAAATGACGTTACATAACAAACGTATGAAAACAATACACATATTTCTCTATTCTAAAAGATTTTTCTATTAATTTTCTTTTCTCTTATACTGCTCTCTCGCTACTTACATTTGAGTAATCTCACATTATCATAATATCTTTTATCTTTTATTTATTTCTCATAAATGAATAAGAATGAAAGTTAAGGAGAAAAATTTTAGGACAAAGAAAATACTTGTCCCATATCTTTAGAATAGAAAAATTCACTGTAAAAAATATATAAAAAGTTATATCAAATTTAATTTTGTGCGTATGTGTATGTATATGATATAAAATATTTGAATATTTGTGAATATTAAGAAAAAACAAAAGATTTACCTAAGATTAAAACACTTAAAATTTCTTGATCAGAAAAACATGTTATGGATACATAATATAATTTCATATTTACGCTAGTATTGCTACATTATTGGGCTCAAAATTATTTTATTCTATGGTAGAGGCAACGTCAGTCTTTTAACATTAGTTTCTGCCAATATTAGCATAAAGATAAAAATATTAGCTATAACTTGTCACAAATTATATATCATCATATTATATTTCATTTTCTTAGCATATTCAAATGCATCCTTTCATTAGATATAATTTTAATATCTCAACAATTATCAGTATTTATAATTTTATGTAATGAGTAAAATCTTATTAATACTTGGAAGACTTAATAATATAACCATTTATATTTTATATTTTGTTATCCACAAATAAAAAGTTAGTTTTGTAAACTATATATACATAATACACAAAATGATATATATATATATATATATATTTATATTTATATCATTTATGAATATTTGATTTAATAAGGCAACTTGTAGAACTTGTATATGATATAAAATATTTAAACTTTTTTTGATATCTACTTTATACGTTTATAAAGAAATATGACGTTATTTTGAGAAATAATTTTGTCGGATATGATGGCCATTATAATTTAACGATGATGCCAAAGAGATTCCAATAGTTGTGCTTAATTTTAAGAAAATCGATAATATTCTGCAATATGATTCAACATATCTTGAAACGCGGTAGAAGGTGATGTACCAAATTTTTGTCTCCATAAATGTCTAGCAATGATATGTTGACCTGATGTATGCGTAGCTTCTTGTACCTCCTCACAAACTTCGACGGCACTTTGCCATATCGTTTCTTAAAATGTAAGAAATAAAATAGTTAGGTGAAAACTATTTACAGAAATATACAAAGGTACCCCAGTGATATTAAAAGATGAAATAATTACCGAGATTGTCGAGAAGTTTACTTTGATCAGGTGGATCAAATTTCTGTAATTGTTCAACACTGATAATTTTGTATTGTCTTAGACTCTGTAAAGATTCATAACTGCAGCAGTGAGCACGATCATTTGCTACTATATAACTTCCTGGTACGGTGTGCCTTGTAATCTCTTTCAGAGCTTCTTTTACCATGTTACTCTTGTCGACTATTTGTGACTTGTCAATTTTTTGTGGCTACAAAATATACAATTTATATATTAATGTAAAATTCAAGCAAAATAATATTTTTTGTAATTAAAATATGCTCCGCTGAAACATTACCTCTGGTATAGCTTCAATCATATGCAGCCATATGCGAGGTGGTATAGTATTTGTTTCTGCGACACATATTATTGTATGTGAATTATTATTGCGTTTCTTGGTAGAATTCACATCCGGTTGACGCTCCGTCATATAACCACCAGGAAATTCATCCACGATTAATATTGCACCTTCGCCACCTAGTAACCAATCGTCTGGATGTTTTCTAACATAGATTGCGGAAACTTCGTCGCATCGCTCATATATCTTTCTAACAACGTGTTTCTTTACATCTGTAATAATATATACGTTATGTGTCTGATGCTGTACAGGATTTTGTAAAAGACTTGTAGTATAAATAAGAACCTAAATGAGAAGCAGTAACTTCACATGGAATTTTTTGACACCATCCTAGTATCAGTTGAAGGCACATTTTCAGATCACATTTTATTCCGAAAAAGAAAGACGTTTCTCTTATGGACTGTTTTCTCATACAGTCTGGGCAGGACCAAATATATTTGTCTACGATTCTGGCAGGACTCCATACTAAACTACGCCCTTTACAATCCGAATGAGGACAATTAGAGGCGGTACGAATCAAACTCATTTCTTTCAACCAACTGCACAACTCTCCCTCATGTCCTTGTTGTAGCATCGGACGAACGCCAACGTCAAACAATCCATTCTGATCGCTAAAACGTCCCAAGCATGTTCTGCAAAAGTTTGTATTACAAATTAAACATATATATAATGAAAGTTTAGTTTGTTATTGAACTGTGAGGCTAGCATAATGAATCATTCATCTCAATGATTTATAAGAACCTCTGTCACAATCAATAAGCAACACGTATCAAAAGTATCAAAAATTATATAATTATCATTAACAATTCCATGCTTTGATTACCTTGAATTTTTAGCCTTTGCGTTTTTCATCATCAAACTCTAAAATAATGGGCAGTTTGTTTAGCCTAACACTATTAGCTTTCGTGTCTAACAAATATGTAATAACGATGAATAAAAATTTGCTCGCACTTAAACAAAAAAGTGAACAAAAAAAAAACAATTATAAGAACCTAACGCTAACAGGAAACGATCAAATGACCGTGACGGAGTCCATTGTTATCTACATACATATGCATATGTGTGTGAGAAGCACAACTCGTTATACGTTGGCAGCTTTGAAGGAAAGGCGCATGCGTCAAATGAGGCGCCTATTTGAAAAACTGAACGCTAAAAATATCAATTATGAAAATAAATTGCTCTGCGATATACTAAAAAAAAAAAAAATAGAAAAATTATATCGAGAAACCAAAGTGGACTGAAACAATAATGTACTGACTTACCTCTCAAGGTAACTTCCTTTGTTGTGGTCTTTATCAGAAAACTGCGCATTTACGTCTGCACTCGGAATGACTGGCCTTTATCTTTTTATTTTATTTTAAGAAATATTTATATGATGAGAATGTACATCAATTATTTATACAATCATTTAAAAAAACTTTAGAGAACGTTCAAATTATCTTCAATACTTTGTGTATTCATTTTTTTCCCTTTTATTAAGAACACGTTTTACAAAGCAAAATCTTGTGATGGTGGAAGTTGTGGAGGCTGAAGACTACAGAGTTAGTGTTGATAGATACATTTTAACAAGGTTCCGAAAAGGTGAGTGCGGATAAGGATATCGGCACATTAATATAAAAAGTACTCTTTGAGTGACAGCGTGAATATTAGGCCGACACACTCGTTCATTCGTCCATTCATTCATTTATTTATTCATTCGGTCGGTCGGTTGATCAGTCAGTCAGTCAGTCTGTCGATCAGTCTGTCGAACCGATAGATAGGCAAACATTTTTCTACGTACGTACGCTGCACGAATACACTGCACTTTCATATGTATGCACTTGAAAGCTAAACATATGATTTGTCTACATGTAATTTTCTAATGGAAAACAGTGCAAACGAAGATTACTGATATCATACAAAGTACTTTATACAATATAAACAGATTATCGCTTGATGCAATAAACACGATAAAGCGCTATCTTCCTGTTAGTAATAATAATAATAATCATAATAATAATATAACGCGCGTAAAATAAAAGTAATTTTTAAAATGTTGATCTTGAAATATCACGAGTTAGTCGACTTCAACAGTCGAGTAACGTCAAATTTATACAAGTCATTAGTTCAATCATTAAGTATCACGCACAGACGCAACTTATGTATTTATCCGATTTTCTAATAAGTGCACTCGCCATAAATTCTATGAATTTCGTCGAACTGTCATTTCGATAATCGTAACAAGAAGATAGCAACGGAAGAACTCGTCAAGGAATATAGCACAAATGATATATTTGTATATAATCAACATGATATTCCGAGGGAAAATTTCTCACACAAAGGCTACGTCGCATGAAAACGCATCAATATAGTATAAGAAGCGACAACTTTATTATGAATATTCGATTGTAAATCTTGTGTAATCGAAAGATGGTGACTAATAAAGTTAAATCCTCTGTGAAATTATCTTTTTTTTATAGGATCGCGACTGACGTTACTAATAATCATGTAAATAGTAAACAGTTGGATCTTATAAAATATATTTCTGAACGAGATCGAGATGTTGAAGAAAACGAGCATAATCACCCTTTTTTTATATATTTCAGATATATTGCGTGCATAGGAAGGCGCAGTTTCAAGACTTTGACAACAAAAACTTCAATCACACCACATCCTACTCAGGCAATGAAAACGTAAACGTATTACAACATGTGATACTACTGTAATAACAGTGGCAACTGGCAGATAAACAGACAGTTTGGCAGGCATGATGAATGTAAAACCAAACATGTACACGTGACACTTAACCAGACTTTTTCTTTCTTCTACCTCCCTTCCCCTCTCCCTCTCTCATTCACTCAAATTCTCTCTCTCTCTCTCTTTTTTCTTTTGCTCTTCTTGCCTCCATTACTTTTATTCATTCCTATTTTCTATATCCACGAAGTCCTATAATAATGTAATATAGGCTTTAGTACTCTATAATGTATGCTAAACTAGGACTACCGCTGCGCCGTCTAAATACGGCGCAGCATCCTTAATTAATATTAGGAATATCGGCAGTGAAATTCCAATGACAGACGCGGCAGGCAGGCAATCAGTCCGATAAAGTCTGTGGCACTTCCGCTGTTCTGGTGCGTAAAACAGATAAAACTGATTGTCGGGGTGCCCCGCACGTTTAATTTTTAACATTCAGTGTCGACACACGACTGCACGCAATGTCTACAAAGATAATGAATCAAAATTAGGGAGGGGGGGCACCCCACTGCTCGTACCGAGCAATCTCGCTTTTCTATTTCCACCATGGCACCTTCATCGTCATGTTCCACCGTTACTTGACATCGTCATCTTACCCTACTTTTTTCTTCCATTGAAAAATAATTTCTTTACAATACTTGGTGATGTGTCCACCGACGAATACAGATCGCCGCGCGATACCTTCGCTTGCTCGATTTGATCAGAAGCAAACCGATGTTGTGTTTGAATTGTCCGAAACGAAGATTACTAAGATTATAAATCACAAATGAAATCACAGACTTTCGTTGGTGGTTCGAATAGAGAGGGGCCGTACATTGCAATTAGAACAACGTCGTAGGCATTATCAGGAAAAGTTTGATGAGAGGCACGGGGAACTCTTCTATTCCCCTCTGCTTTTCATTCCCATCCATTCTCCTTGATCATGTGGGCAAGTTCGATTATAAATTTTCCTTCCTTGTATTTCTGACTTGACTCGAACGCATGCTCCTAAAAAAAAGCATTATTAGACAATTAACGTTATAAACTTTTTCTTTTTGTTTAAGGCTAAAGTAAGTTGACGGATAACTAACATATTTCCACCCTAAGGTGGTTTTGCAGCACTCGCAATAGATATCAGCGACAGCGTGCAGCCCAGTTAACAGAACTCGCTCCTCCGCGGGACCGCAACCTACGTTCACCCTACGTAACGTAATTATCATTTTTCCATTTCTGTCATATGTGTTCTGTGTTATATGTATACGTATCGATCGATGTTGACATAAAACACACAAAGAATATCCCCATATTACAACCATTACTAAAAATTGCAAGATCAAGACGAATATTTTTTCTTTTATTTCTGTTTATGTTAATTGTAAAACTGTGAAACATTGAGAACTTGTTGATATAATTTTCATATTGTAAGTAATTTAAAGAAATCACACAAATTAAATTTGTAGCGTAGATTGAAACGCAGAAACCTTTCTGTCTTCATTTATCTTATCATAGTGGTGTTTCCCTATTGCGACAGTCATTGAAATAAATCATTATACTCGAAGATGTTAAATATAGAAAACAAAAAACTAGATTAAGATTTCGAGAAAAAAATTTCTTTGGCACAAGTAGTTTTGACTAATTGATAACTAAAAATAACAAGAATAGAGTTCTAGGACATCCTCTATGTACGTGTTATAAAAATAGTCAATGCCAAAGATCTCAAAGTTGTTCTATTTTCAACAACTAGTTATACTTACACAGAATTAAAAAGATAGGCACGACCTTGACTGCCCTGGAAGGACTGAAAATGCAAAACGGACAAGATTTACATCACCAATATGTTACGCGATAAAATGAGACATGGCGTTACGTCTGTTATTAGTTGTTATGGAACTATTTACGATTCCGATCGGAAAGCGTGAATTTTTAGCTGCAGCCTCGTATCGCGGGACGGTAATAGATTTTTCTCGGAGATTAGCCCGGAACTATCGTTATCTGGGAAAATATATACGATAGTAATAATCATCACAATCGTTATCGCGCGTTATTACGTGTGTAGTCATACTCTGATTTTAACTGATTACACGCTTGCTCGTAAAATAACAGAAACTTTCCGATCGTTTTGCATACTATCCGAAGTTCATAACAGGTAAACTGATAAAAAACGGAAGCATTTCAGTTGAAGGAAATCTCTCCGAATAGTCCCATAACAACTTCTCAAATCACTTTATTACACAGTATTTTGTATCCTGACGTTATGATGTTAAGAGTAAAAAATTATTCAGGTATTTTCTTACAATAAATATATTGTAATTGAAATATAAATCACAATTTTCTTTTCTTGTCAACATTTGTACATGTTTGTTAATATAGTGTATAAGTTTCTTCAAGTTTCGTGATCCATTATCTTTGGTCGAGGAAGAACGCGAAAGACTTGAAGAAGCTTCGTGGAAACTTGGTCGAGGTGCGCGGCTTACCTTAGAGATGAGTTCGTCGTGATTGGCGAGATGAGCACGGCAGTGAATGCACGAGTAAGTGCGGTGACAGGAAGGTAGGTACGCTTGGAAAGTTTTCACCATGATGGCGTGTCCAAGCGAGCGAGACTGCACTTCGCCCTTGCTTGCTATCCTCCTATCCTCTTGCCAGGTGTAAGGATTTACAGATCTCTTTCCTCGCTTCGAGAGATTTACGGGTTTTTTTTTTTTTCTATTCTTTATCTTTTACCTAGAGGACACGAGACTAAATTTCTCCGAAACGCGGGGTGGTGGTGCGATAGTAGCCCCGTTCACCGCCGCTTCGTGCTCCGATCAGCTGTTGAGCTGGTTCAGACAGCGCCGGTTCGGGGACACCTGTAAAGCGAGGAGAGGATTACTGACAAGGGGGACAAGAAAAACAAACAGATGCGACGTCGATTTTCATTTCGTAAATCGATTCTCGCGGCGACGTCAGACCCGAGACAATTGTTTCTTTTGTCTCTCGCGCACGCGGAAACGGTCGAGTCACGTGGCTCGCGCGAGTCCCACGAGTATCGCGAGACAATTTTATCACGAGATTTAAGACCCGAATGCGAGCGTCATGAATAGACCCGGTAAAATGTTACTCGCGAGGTAGATAGGCTTTTTCCGGCGATGGTTTGACATTACGGCTCGCTGTTATAGCACGCTGCAATTTTCACGATACCCGCGCTCCGTGCCGACAGCGATGTATCGATCGCACCTATCGTGAATTACTCGACGAATATTTGTTAGTGTCCGCCAGTAAATTGCATTAACAATGATATCTAAAGTGGGACAATTAGAAATAACGCGCAGGATTAATGTCGCGCGGTCCTTTCATGCAAAATTCATTTTGCTTGCGAGATTCTCAAGTCATTCCTCCAGTCGTGAAAAATGTAATTAAATTTTCGTTTCTCTTTCTCTCTCTTTTGCAGGGAAAAGAAAGAAAAAAAAAGGAGGGGGGCTCGCGAGGAGCACGATGACAGTTGCGGAAATGACGCTGAAAGCGAAGCAACGTAGCTTTCATCACAGGCAATTGCATCGATGTACTCCATATCGACTGATGTGCGCCGCCACGTGCTGGCGCGCGCTCAAACAAAGAGACAAGGACGTTATTATGAATCGTTAAAGATAGAGGCTTTCTCTGTATGCGGCATACGCGGCGAGACGCGCACTCGACGCTTCGTCCTCCACCGAACGGATGCCAGGCGTCTTATAAATGCTAATCACACGTTCCCACGAGACGGCCGCTAATCGAAACCGATTCCGTGACGACCTCGCGCGCGCAGATGCGATTCTTCCTGGAAAGCACCGTCTCCGCAGCTATATCACGAACCTGCGGGTGCGTGGCACGTTTGGATTACGCGTGAGGCGTGAGGCAGTCCAGGTATCGCACGCGGTAATCTGAGCTCCCACCGCTGAGCGGAAGTGAAGCGTCGAGTATCGGAATTCGCGAGTGCACATTGAATTCGATCCCGTCCGCCAGCGGCGACTGGCTCGGAGCGAAGAAAAGAACGAGAACGCATGGGAACGGGTTTCCTAACGGACGTCCGAGAACAAAGGGAGACGGGACTTTCGAGTCAATACACTAGTCAAGGTCATTGCTACTTATTGTAGACCCACCGGCGTCTTTTTTACTTCCATCGCGCAAGTGTGCTCGACGACTTGTCTCTGCTCGGCCTCGATTAAAAGCTCGTTAAAAAAAAAAAAAAGTAACTTTGCTTCACCATCGCGAATTACCTTTTCGTACCCGACCCTTCGAAACTGGACCAAGTTTTATTGGACGTTCTACATTTGTTAAACTCGTAGTATCAAATTATATTCAATTTGAGTCATTTTTAACTATTCCGTAGGTTGCCACTGCTCCTACTTAATATTTCATTAATTTTGACTAACATGGAAGTTAAATTAGATAAATTAACAACACCGTGAGTAAGGGCCTAAGCAGAATGGCTGACTTATCATTTTTATGGTTCAAGTCTTTGTCTTAAAGCAACGCACAATACTGTCTTACAATTAGACATAAAACAGTATTGTGCGTTGCTTTAAGACAGACTTAAACCACAAAACATGACAAGTCAGCCATTCTGCTTAGGCCCTAAGGCTTACTCACGATAATTTTATCTCGCTAATTTTAGCTAATTTCTCATTGTTTTAGTCAAATTAACCGAATAGGAGCAGTGGCAACACCCATACAGTGTATGCGATGGTTTTTAAAACGATTGATAAAATCGTGAAATATTAATGGAATGTAAAAATTAACAGGAGGCAATGCCACGGATTATTAATACTTTTAAGAAAAAGGAGGAATCCAACGACGAGACTTCGCGAGCCGGTCGAGAAGAGAAGTGAGCGAGGGGTTGACGACCGAGGGCCGAAGTAGGAGGCAAAGCCCCCTAAGTTATTTATAAACTGCCTTCTATACAAGAGAATTTACCCGAGTCGTAGCCCCTTTACCCCGCATTAGCTACATTACGAACGAGGATCGAATGGACGAGAGCCATTGCCCCCGTCGCGAACGCACTGATTACGGCGCAGGGATAAGGCGGAGAAGATGGCCGAGGGTACGTTTTCGAAAGGGTCTCTCGCTGCTGGAACGATCGACCTCGATGCAAGTCGGACTCGAGAAATACATCTGGAGATTAATAAAAGATTAGTAGTTTCATAAGGATTTCTAGAATACGAAGGCAATCTCTTAATTAAGCAATCTGAAGAAAAATATCAAGAGTATTCAATAACAAAGAACTGAAAGAAAAAATAGTTTCGAGACTCGTGATATCGTGGAAAAGGAGAAAGCTCCAATTGAGAATAACATGAGTCTGCAAACAATTATTCCTCGCGCGCTCGCGCGAATTTCACTCGAGCTCTTTAAATATATACGCTCCTACGACCAACTCTCCGGGGGGTTGGTTTCGAGGGGGAAGAGAAATTGCAAAATCTCCAGCGTATATATTCTCGGGGAGAGAAGAAGAAACGAGAGGCAAGAAGGGAGGAGGCGAGGAAGGTAGAGCGCGGAGCACGCGCGTGCGGCGGCGTGTCGCGCGGCGATTTCGTCGCGCGCAGTCAGCTGATAGTCCAGTCAGCTGTAAATGTACACAGAACCGTTGTCCAACAGGTTCACGCGCGCCGCGACGCCACGTTCGATCGAGTCCGCGTGCATAAATGTCGCGTCTCGGCAAGGGCATCTCGCGCGCGCGATTCTCCGCCCGCTTCTCGCGAGCGCCAGGCCGAGGCGAGGCGAGAATCGATCGCGCCGATGAAATGGCACGCCTTTTAACTACGCTCCGAAGAAAATTAATCGAGTCGAGCGCGGCTCGGATCGGAATCACAGTTGCGCTTCCGGAAGAAAGTCGAAGAAAAGCCAGACTCTCGCGATTTGAATAAAGAAAATCGAGTATAAAATACGTTTTGCTTTAATTAATTCATTCGGGCTTAATTAATGTCGCATCGCTTTTCGCTTCGCGTTATCTCGAATCAGTCCAGCCGAAATCTAGATCGCTAAGACGAACGACCGTTTTAACGGCGATAAAATAATTGCGAGAATTCTACGAAAACAGTTGCGACGCAGGCGGCGGCGTGGCAATTCGAGCGAAATGTATTCGAGGAGGGGCAGAAAGAGAGAGAACGGCGGCTGGACGAGTAATCGTCCCGATGTTTTTACGACGCGACGCGTCGAATCAGCTGTGAATGTATACAAAACAAGCCGATGCGCATTATCTGGTGACAGTATACGCATTCATCGTCGCTTATCGTATACGTGTATGCGCGTATGCGAACACGCGATCGGTTACGCGCAGCAGAAAAATAAACAGGTCTCGCGGTAAACAGGCTAACGCGACGACGAGCGGAGGTCCCGAGCGAGACAGGTCCCCAGACAGGTCCATTTTGCTCTACGTTCCAAACGTTCGTACGTCCCGTACGGGGGATCTCGACGTTCACGCACGGGGATACACCTTGCGCTTACCCGGATCGGTTCGTCCTGAAGAAAAAAAAAACCGTAAAACCGTCGTCAAGACCGAGTCACGCAATCTCTTTCTCGCTTGGAAAACATTAGGCGGGCCCGCGTGGAGAAAATCGGAGCGACCCATTGATAACGGGGAATCGTGGATCGTTAATTCGACGTGCGACTCGCGGTGAGTCCGCAGACAAAGCGAGACGAGGTGAGAGAGAGAGAGAGAGAGAGATGAGGTGAGGCGAGGCGAAATGGAGGGCGGGTGGGAGGGAGGAGAAGGGTAGCGGAGAGCGAGGCACGACGACGGAGGCAGCTGACAGGCCCCATCAGCTGAGAACGTACACAAAGCCCGCGGATGCTTTGTAGCTGCGGCGCACCCGCGAGCATCGCCGTCGACGACTCTCCCGCTCTGCGAGGACGATCCCCTTGTCCGTCGCCGAGAATCCGCGACGGAGGTTCTCGGCTACGATACGGCGTAGTTGGAGACAAGCGAAGAGAGAGAGAGAGAGAGAGAGAAGAGAGAACAAATATGGAGTACGTAACTACGTGCTGCGCGAGTGGGACGGACGGCGACGGCGACGGCTCTCGGATCCATTCCGAGGGTATTCCGCGTTTCTGCTGGCTCGCGAGGCGCGCTAGGCGAAGCGTCGTCTACGCCTTCGCGTGGTACGCCGTGGCCGAGGGTCGGCCCGTGTCGTCGTGCAGCGTCGTGCAAAGCGCGGCGAGGTAAACAATGACGCGGGGGTGCGTGTGCACGGGGAGTAATTGGAGTAAACCGTGCGGAACGTGCACTCGACAGTCGACATACCTCCATATGCATCCGTGAGCGCTGCGGCGGAGCGCGACGACGACGACGCGGCTTCTCGGCCTTGCTGCCCCTGCCTCGCGCGGTACTACTACTCGGTAACAGCAGCACGGTGCAGCGCCGGAGCACGGGTCGCGGATCACGGCTGCCTCGTCTGCGTGCTGTGCCACGAGCGACGACCACGGCGACGGCGACGACGGTCCGTTTTGATCATCACTAATACGCGATGCGCGCACGTCCAAGCGAACGCCGTATACCGCTCTCTGCTCTCTGCGCTCTGCTGCGACTCGGCGTCGTTCGATTTCGTTCGGTTCGTCCGCAGGCGAAATCGCGCATACGATGACCCGCGCGCACGCGCCCCACGCCGACCGCCGTTTGCGGACATCACCGCCGGGGCGCGCCACGCGCCGGCCCCCAAGCTCTCTCTCCCCCAGTCCCCCCCCCCCCCCCAAGTATACCTGGTGTCTCCCGCGCTGCTTTCTTTGTTTCGCCAGAACTGCAATTTACTTTTCTTCCTCATCCAATTTTTATATCATTTATAACGATTTTTAGGACAAAAATATTACAAGAAAATATACAGGTTCTTTCATTTTTCTTCTCATTACAAATAACTCTATTATGTGTTAAACATAAAAAAAACTGTTTACACAAAAAAGGGTTTTCTCAATTTTATGACTTTCTTTGCATCTCGATTCCGTATTAACATAATCACACTAATATTTTTTTTAATAGCATATATTTTTTATTAAATATTCTCGGCTTGTCAAGAAAAGTTAAAAAATATATCATTGGTTACTTTGAGAATGTATCTGCTCCTTTTTCATTTTAGTAAAGATCTATTCTAATTGTAAACAATATAATAAGTATCATCTATACAGAGAATTATCTTTCATCTATACAGAGATGAGTCTTCTTTATATGATATCTATATATTATCTTTTCTTTTTAAAAAAAATGCTGTTGAGATATTGTCCGTTTCGCACGTAGCGTTGGATTTTAATTATTCGGATACGGAAAATTTTGCGAGTCTTGTGTTATCTTCACTAAAGATAATACAGCAAAAAGAATTGAAACAAATGTAACATACTTTTCTACATAAATATACTTTTAGTATATTTTTCTCACCTAATTTGTACGTTACGTTTTCATACGTTTAGCGTTTCGATGTTCCGATTGTTGTTTCAAAAAAATTTAAATTTTTAAATTAAATTTAAAATTTTTAAGTTTTAAATTTCAAACGTCGCTTTGGTACTCCAGCATCAAAAGCCATTTTATTTTATCATTGCTGTAAGTGATTCAAGATCAGCCGTGATAAGCTAAATTCGAATGTCACTTGTGATACAAACGCAGCGGTGAAAGGAAATTTTTCACCGCGAGATTGGCGCTAGACATTAGAGCGTAGACGAATGACGTGTAGCACGAACAATTATGCGGTTATAACTGACGCATAATTTCATAATGATGATGATGATGATCATGAATCACGAGCTCGAAGCTTTACTATTAGTTTGCTGCGCGAAATATCGAGTTACTCGATATAAAGAATACTCTTTCGAAATTACAGGTGCACGTAATTGATTCTCTATAAGATCAAATACACCGAGATATTCCTGCTTTTCAAAAAATGATTTCAATTGAAAGCAAATTTTAAACTCGCGATTCTTCCTTCATTCTAATCACGATGTTTTTTTGTTCAAATCCAATAACGAGATTTACCGATTGAAAGTATATATGATTGTAATACAACTGTTTTTTTGTATACCGTTTTTTTTTAAGAGTTTATTTCGTAATGTTTTGTCCCAAAGATTAGTTTTATTATTTTGATGCATGCTGTTACGTTCTTCTTACAACTTTTTCCAGCTGTGAAAAATGCACATTTATTAATGTTCTTATAGCGAAACATGGTGTCGGTTTTTCAAAGATATCGAAAATATCAAAATAATTTGATTTCTAAATTATTTTGAAATTCGTTTCGCGAATCAACCTCGAGGTGTAAATAAAAAAATATACGACAGATTGTGTATTGTTTTCAGTTTGAAATGGATTTCGTGAGAATTTAAATTTGAGGATACTAGTATGCTGAGATTTTTAAAATCGCAGTAAATAATAATATCAAAATTCATAATAAATAATAGTTTTTCTTAACATTTTAAAGTTAATTGACACCAAATTTCACACATTATATCTACTTTATGCACATTATATCAGCTTTAGGACATGTTTTTTATACAAAGCATGGTAAAAAATATGGCGGCTTGTGTATTTAAAAAAATATCTGAATAATATTGGAAATTGGAAGGTATAATTTGAATCTTTTTTTCTCTTATATAACTTTTTTACATTGATAAAAATAAAATATATATACGTACGATCTTTTTGATTAATTTGATGTATAACTCTAAACATTAACTTGTTCCATACATACTTCACAGAAGAACAAGAGAGTATTGTATAATTCATGCGATATGTACTTACTTTTACATATCGATGTAGTATCCATACTTAGTATACTCGAGCGTTATAATATTTGATAAATTTATAAACAGAGAAGAAAAAAAAGAGACGAGATAACTTGAAAGAAAAAAAATAGCTTTGAAATTCAACATGTTAGCTGAAAGGAAAAATGTTAATATTCATTAATTAACATTTATGATTTATGATCGAGACAGAAAGAGGTAGGAAAACTGACCTGTGAAATTTGCACTTTAAACTTTACAATTGCTTCATACGTATAGATAATGGTACGTTCTATCATTATTTCAGAAAAGAAAGATAGATACGTATTAAAACTATGTAGGAAACCTTTATTCGTATTTCTTCCGAAATTTTCTAGTTATACTATGAATTAATTAGTACTCTTGCTGACAAAAATTAAATTTGCGTTTTACTAGAGGAGCCCGCTAAGCACGTGCACACGTACGTGCATGCGACGCGCGCTTTGTTATCACGGAGAAAATGTTTTTTTATCGAAAGAGACAATTAAGCACGTGGACAGGCTTCTTGGGATTCTAAACGCCAAGTGCGACGTGTAACAAGATTAATACGCGTCGTGAATACATGTATTAATCTTGTGACTCTTATAACTTTACTGATGTAAAACTAATATATGCATCGATTCTCATTACTTATATAACTTTAAGATCATATGGCGTTCATACATCGCGTTAATTTCTCACGAAAAACATTTACATCCATTTATTGATATTTGGATCTTATAAAACCGGGATTCTTACGTATTTCTAAAATTTAACGAACAACTTGCTCGTATTACTCGTTTAACGTAAAAATATAAATTGCGCGGAGCTAAAATGCTATCTTATATAGATCTAAGCTTTAAAAATGCTTCATAAATGCGCAATGTCTGCCACCCTCTTTCTCTTTCGCTAAAACCGTTTACAGAATTGCCCCCTTTTTCTGTTACCGTTGTTTTACTGTTCGTACATCAATTATCTTCTTTTAATTACCATTCGCACAAATACATTGAGAAGGATAACAACAAAGCATCGATACACGGCGAACTTATTTTTTTTTATCTTGATTTATTCAATATGTGTTTTCTTATAAAGTGATGTCCTACTAAATAAAATGTAAATGAAAAAATCACCAAACATAATAGTTAATATGTCCATTAAAATTCTTCTTCTCGTTAAGGCAACTAATTTGTTTAGTCTCATTTTACATTTCTAGAGTATATATTTATAATATTTATATATTTATATATTTTTATATTTGTATATTTATAAAGTATATGTAAAACACTAATATATGGTTACTTTTATTTTCTTGTTACAAGCCTTAAAGTAATTAGAATATTGTGTATATATATGTATATTCTTTGTATATTCCTAATCTTGTAATAAAATTGATTATTATTTTTGAATCTAGAGATAATAAATATATATATATATATATATATCTAATATGTATTGTTAGTACAAGAGAAGTGCGTGCAGAGGGTGGCAGCAGGGTGCGCATTTGGGAGTGCTATTGTTTCAAGGACTCTCCAGTCCCTCATCTTTATACCGTCTCACATGGTGACATTCAACTGTATTGCTTTAGCGTCCACGGAACATGCTTGCTGCTGCTGCGTTTGTTGTTGCTGTTGTTGCTGCTGCTGTTGCTGCTGCTGCTGTTGCACTTGTTGTTGCACTTGTTGCTGTACCTGCTGCTGTATTGCCTGTAGTTGAATTGTTTTCGTATCGACGGTACACGTTTGTTGCTGTTGCTGCGGTTGCTGCTGTACTTGTTGTTGCACTTGTTGTTGTTGCTGCTGCTGCTGAACCTGCTGCTGCTGCTGCTGTTGCGCTTGCTGCTGCTGCGCTTGTTGCTGCTGCTGCTGTTGCGCTTGCTGAGCCGCAGCTTGGGCAGCTTGTCTCTGTTGTTGTCTAAGTATACTTGGTGGCGGATCCATATGCTGACGTTGATGTAATAACAAATGATTCTTCTGGAAGAAGGCCTTGCCGCATTTGTCACATACGTGTGATCTTATGTGGCAACTGCCATCTGTGTGACGTCGTTGATGCTGCGACAAGCCATGTTTTTGTGCGAAACCACGGCCGCAATCAGGACAAATGTGTGGCTTAGGTTTTGGCCCTGTACCGACTGGCGGCGATGTTTGCGTCGCGCCATGCATGTGACTGACACCAGGCGTTCCTATCGGTCCGTTCATCTAAAAAGATATAATTTATAATTGTAATTTACATATTTCACATTTTGAGCAGAAATTGCTACACTTATTTGATATTAAAATATCTTTAACAGTAAAGACAAAATACTTGAATTTGTTAATCTTCCAAATCTCATTGTATAAAGACATCTTAGTATATTAAGTTGTAATAAAAATTGGCATTTAATTATTACCTGATGTGCTCCTGGAGTATTGGGGGTAAGGAAATGTGCTGGAGTTTGCTGAAAGGCGGCTGCTAATCCACAAAGGTCCGTTACAAGTGTTCGATCACCAGTATGTAACCTCTGGTGTAAATTTAGAGCTTCTCGATTCGGGAAGTCTAACCCGCATTCTCTGCAACAATAATTATTCGTCGAGAATCATTAATTTTATTATAAAGAAAATTGAGTGTATTCTTTATAGTAATATCAGTAAGTATATGTACAAGTTGGATTTTTTTCCTTCTATTCCAAATTGCAATCCTAACAAGTTGAATTGATCTCTTCTAATTTGTTAAACACGTATAAAAATTTAGAAAAATGTTTAATGTTTGTAAACAATATTGATATATGTTAAAACATACTTAAAATAAATTGAATTTTTCTGATATCTTAAATGTTTTTTGATACTTTAGATTTCGATTTTCTTCAAAACAAAGAAACAAAGAAACTCTAAATAAAGGAAAACTTGAATCAATTTGTTTCAATGTAACATCTTATGGTACCGTTTTTTACATACATGTGCACGAAATCTCTTTTATAATATATTTTATATATACATCTCAGAGTATATCTAGTTACTGTTAAAAGTACACTGTAAAATTATTGAACATGAATTCTAGAAAAGTTTAATTATAATAATTTCATAGTAGCATACTCTTACTAGCAACTAGAGTTATATTGAGATATGAAATAAGAAATCATCTTAAGGTAAAGTTAACAAATCTTACACGTGCTACGTTAGGTACGATATCTCACCTGCAGGTAAGGGATTTTTCATCAGTATTTGCATTATTGTTGTGAATCTTAGAATGAGCGACCAGGTCTGCTTTCCGAGGGAATGCTTCTCCGCAAACGGTACAGGCGAAGGGTGTCTCGCCCGTGTGTAAACGCATATGAGCTAAAAGTGTTCTCTTCTGCAGAAATTCCTTTCCGCAGACGGTACACGAGTGTGGAACTCTGCCATGTAGCCGGCCGTGGTTAACTAGCTCAAACTTCCTCTGAAAAGTTGCACCGCAGTCGTGGCAAACGAATGGATGTAAGCTGCCATGGAAGCGCGAATGCATCGTAAGATGATCCTTTTGTGAAAATGATTCTCCGCATTCTTCGCAGACGTAAGGTCTCTCCCCGGAGTGGAACTTACTGTGCGTCACTAGGTGACGTTTTAGAGGGAATGCTCTTCCGCATTCTTGACAGATAAACGGTCGCTCCCGCGTGTGTACGCGGGTATGTGTTACAAGATGATGTTTTAACGTGAAAGATTTTTTACATTCACGACATTGATACGGCCTCTCGGCGCTGTGCAACAGCAGATGCGTATGAAGACAGTGTTTGTGCGCAAAACTCTTGCCGCAATGAATGCAAATATGCGGCCGTTCGCCAGTATGTACTCTCGCGTGTGTGGTGAGATGATGCTTCAGAAGAAAGGATTTCCCGCATTCCGAACAGGAGTATGGTCGTTCCTTCGGCACGCGCACCTGACTTCCCATATCCTGTTGCTGCTTGACTTTCGTCTCGATTTGCGTTGTATTCACATGAGTCAAAACATGCCCGAAATGAGCGGTATTGTCCGTTTGACTCGTCGCAACGTTGTTCGCCGTGCTGGCTTGATTGGACGCGGCGGCCGCTCTCTTCATCAAGATCTCATTGCACTCTTCAGCCGTAAGCTGCAACGGTCCGATCGGTGTCATAAAGTGCTTACTCATGGCGTGCTTGTCGGCTGTTGTAAAAACTAGGGTGTTTGAGAAGAGAGAAGGCGGAGGTGTAGGATGCGTCGCGTCGCAATTGCAGCCCCCTTTGTCACACGTTAATGAAAATACATCGTGATGCTTCTTGGTGCGAACGTGAGTGCCATGAGTGGTTTGATTATGCGCTCCGCCCGTATGGCCATGATGCGTGGTAGGTGTTTGTTGACAACTTTCGTTCATCGCAAACATCGGACGACGGTGAGTGGTCGCGGTAATCTTGGCCGGCTTGATGTCGACCTGTATCTTCTGACTGGATCCCTGATCCTGATTATTGTTGACGGCGTAACTGATGTTTGTCGCGAGCTCGCTCTGGGCGTTCTCCCGGGTCTCCGTTCCTGGCCCACCGAAGGACCAAGCGTACCCGAATCCTGTGCCCGCATTCCCAGGAGTGGTACACATCGTCGTGAGGGGTGTGACAGTTGAGCTAGTCTGGCTGGACGCGGCACTGGTGCTTTGCTCCGGTTCTGTCACGGCATCTTCCGCGCCAGTCCTTTCCACTATAACAAACTGATCCGTGGGAAATATTTTCAGAGGTTCCAAATAAACGTACCCGTCACGCTCCAGTATCTCGGCCTTGCTGGGAAAGTACGGATGTCATATCTGGGTGCCCGTCGGACAGGACGCTACGCTAGAGGAGGAGGATCCGGGATCCGGGATCCGGTATCCGCAGGTAACCCCGACACGCTGCAGACAGCGGGCACCGGCCCCCAAACTGTTACGCTACAATCATAAAAGCGTGTGCCGGGTGCTCCGGAGGCGCCTCGGCGACAATCTCGGGAAGGCGACACGCGCCGAGACGCGGGGGCAAGGTGAGCCGTACGTCAGAAAATCGTCGAAGCAAGGCGGCCGCTCCTCGCCGCTCCGCTCCGCTCGCGCGCGCGAGAGAGCCTTTCCGCGGATCTCCCGGTGCGGCTTTTCGTATCGTTGCCGCGCCACTGTACACCAATAGAAAAAAGCACACCGCCACGGCTCTTCTATGTGTTGGAGACCATAAGTGATTTCCTCGCTTTCGGTCTCTCGGGCCCGCGGCGTCCACGGGTCGTCAAAGACAACCTCCACCTGCCTCCCGCGGCGCTCCCACACTCTCACTGCTGCTCCGCACACTTTTTCCGTGTTTCGCGCTCACGGGGCTACACTTCGGCTTGGACGCACGCACGGCCGACGGTCATTAATTTTACATAATTGCATATTTTATTGTCCATACAAACTAGCCTCACATATCGGCCATTTTATTTGTAAACTACCAAAAAACAATGTTGCCAATGTACGCGCGATTTTGGAGGGAGCGGAGGTGCCGCCGATAGCGTCGCCGAGCGCTTCCGTGATGGCAGCACTTTTCCTCGCTTGCCGACGGCGGCGGCGGCGGCGGCGGCGGCGGCGCGCGGCAACGGCACGCAACTCTTTTTCCGCCATATTCGAACGCGCGCCGAGCGCCCGTTCCGTCCACGCGAGAGCCGAGCCGTGTGCCTCTCAGTGCGCTGCCCATCAGTGCCTCTCAGGCAGAAACGATTGGTCGAGACAACCTTTCGTTCTCGCTGGCGCTCTACGGCTCTCGTTTCATCCCAAAACTAAAATGTACGGTTTTTTACATTTTTTTTAATTCAACAAAAAATTTTTATTTTTATCTAAAAAAGATATTTTTCATTACTATTTTCATTTTTTTCCCCATTTTAATTTTCAATTTTTAATTCCTTGGCGATAAAAATCTGTCGGTTTTAAATAAATCAAGTCTCTTTTTATACCATTTATAGGATGATTTAATACATCGCTATCTCTTTAATTGTAAGATTTTTCTACGCGAATAGCTCTCACACACGTATAAATATGTATTTATAGATACCATCGATTTGACACTTCTATTTCGGGAATTGATATTTTTCTACAATAGAAACAATTTAGTTCAATTCTTTAGAGGTAATAGATTAATTCTTTACGTAATGTAAAAAATAGGATAAATTACCAATTTGATAATGCAGGAATTTGTCATGTCAGGGAATAACTTTGGATACGAGAGGAGCGGACTCGCGATCAATGGGTGATCAATATCGGGGTTAGAGCTGTCAGCGTTGGCGATTACGCCGATCGTTTTCGTCATTTACAGCCGGTATGCGGCGAATTATGAGACGTAGCGGTCTCTCTAGGTGATACGAGGACAGAAACAGTTTCATCAGACGGCTGGTCATTGCCGGCGCGCTGGTAGCGCGAACTCAGCAACTGATAAGCAAGCCCGCTCGTTAATGGTCCGGCATCATAGCTTGGCAAAAAGCCAATATATGCCGTTAGAATGAGATTCTTATAGTTTACGTTCATTCTTCCATATTCCAACTTCTACCTTTGCATATTTCGTTATCTTACATTAAGCCATCTCTCGCAGTTGATGAGTCATCATCGCGGCACTCCAGACTCTGTGCCGTAATAACAGTAACAATTATAATGTCGTTTAAAGAATTTAAAAATTCATCATCAACCCTAGTAGCAAATGTTGGTTTTTTCACATTTCCTAAAGTCCTAAACGGTTCTAATATTTTAAATACGTTTAGAAAATGTATATAAAATATATGTAAATCATCATGTGCTGGCATCATGATCTGGGAATCATATCATTAATGGTACATCTTTTTTAACACTGGAAATTGGTTCAGTAATCAGATAATTATCTTTGTCAGGAGCGTTTTTCGCGCCCCGAAACTCTTATCTTTCTCTTCTAATTTATTCCGCAACGACAATCTTTCCGAGCTTCAGTTAATAATTATTCCAATTGTTTCTGCAGGAGCGCCACGCGAGCTGGAGAATTCAGCAGCTTTCGAGATGCCGTTGTGTGAACAGTAGCCATTTCCGACGGAGCGAAAAATGCATAGCCGCTTAGAGCCGTGTATATAGCAGCAAAGTGCGACACGGCAGATGCGTTATTTATGTAGCGGTTCGCTAAGTACGTTTCGTTGTGTGATAGCTTCGATTCTGACGATCGGGGGTTACGGATCGCCGACCGAGGGGTGGTGTATCCTCTGTATTCTCTCTTTTTACAAGGAAGAGAGCCGGAGAGAGCGGAGAAGCGGGGAGGTGGAGGACCCGAATCCTGAGGCAGTGGACCGTGAATGCGATACCAGCTTCACGTAGTGCGTCGGTGTAGGAGAGGGGGGGGGGCAGAGGGGGAGAGGTGCCGTCAAACAACCGTTCGTCGATCGTCCCTTCTCGGTACACCCATACTCAACCCTGGCTTCCTCGCGTCAGCAGCAGGGGGTGATTTGTACGTATCAATTATGTCTTCCAGCTACCAAGGGACCATCGATGACGTCGCTATCTCTCCTATATCGCGATCCAATGATCCAATGATTTTCACTTTGTTTGGGCTTTAATCAAAGTTGCTCGGAATATCAATTATAGTCAATTCCAGCTGCGACGTTCCCGTTAAACGGCACGATCCGCTGTTGTTCAAATTTTATATATAAAGTGGAAGATAATGGAAAAATTTACGATATTCTAAATTGCAGAATTTATTGAAATTAAATGAAGATTAAATTGCTCCGAAAGGGAAAATGCATTATATACTTCATATCTAAAGAATTTGAATTAGGAGCATAATTTTAAGTAATACAAATATATTTCTGTTATTACATAAGAGAGATGGATATTTCTAAAATATAAAACATGAATTCTCTTGTAGCACATTATTTGTTTCATAAAATATGATAATTGTTTTCAGAGTGATAAAAGAAACTGGTCGGCATCCTTTTCTGGGCTTAATTAAAAGATGATTACCTAATGAGGGTCATCGATGTTCTGTGGAAAATGGGTCCCAATCGTGGATAAGGTCTACATACAGGGTGTTCTAATATTATTGTGAGTCTTTTTAACTACAAATTTTACAAAGAATTTACATTCCACATTTGATTCTTTCATTATTTTGATATCAAAAATATTGTATACTTAAATAAATATAATAAAAGATTAAATAATGTATATTTTATATTAATACTGTTTATAAGTAATTTAATATTATCGAAATTAATTTTATTTAAAAAATGCTTATCATCTTTTATCAATGTAGGTACATATATCCTAGTTACGAGAAAGATTAATTGCAAAAGAAAGAAAGTACTAAAAAATCAATCATATATTTCGCTAAATATGTTTTCCGTTAGGTCAATGTATATGCACATCAAGGGCCTGTAGCGCGTTATAGGCACGTTTGAAATTGCATTACGATTATATTATTCCCAAAAGCACTTTAGCGGTATACACGTAGTGTTCGTTTGAAAATCTACTCGCCTAGGGGACTCACCATTGGAGATGTTTCTTCTATTCTCGAGAGAGATCGCGACATTGATTCCTTTGATCTGGCGAACGTACCAACTTTTAAGCTCTCGCAAGTGACGGTCCACGCAGATGGTTATGATAATAATAATAATTCGATCTTCAGTCTCCGATGGTCCCAGCTTCTTCGGGCGCGCGCGCGCCCGCATACCAACGCGTCCACTTGCCGGTTTATACCAACTCACGCGTACTAACGTACACGTCTACGCGAAGCTGACGACTCTCAGGGTCGATTGTGGACAATACGAGTGGATGGAGTAGCTTCGAAATCGATCGAGAATTAATCCGGCGCTATCGCGTCTTGCAACTGTTGTCCCATTGTCTCATCGCGAACTAAAATGAAGGGACGGAAGGGGGGAGGGGGAGGAGGCGGATAAATTGCTGGAGCAAGACGGTCGAATTTTCTCTCCTCTTTCCCTCATTCATTCGTTGATTCTCGGCGTTTCTTCAAAAATTTTCACGCCTATCCCTCGTTTGTCGTCTCGGATAGATTCTGCAGACTTTCGAGCTCTCGTTGCTCTTTGTTGTTTAGCGTTCGCTGAGTTTCTCTTAATCACTCGTCTCGAGAAGACTTCGAAATCGGAATAAATTTTGCTTCTGCTTTGAAGAGAACGCGAATTGAAGAAATTATTGTCCGCCATTTTACATAGCAATTATATTGCGGCTTCCGTAGGGTTAACCGCGTCTATCGCTTATAGCACGTCGTTCAACGCAAACCAGGGACCTACGTCCCTCTCACCTTTCTCCCGTCTTCCTCTAACGCCTCGACCACTTGTGGTTTTAACTACCTTGGACGATCCCTCCTGGCGCCGAGTGCCAAGTGTGGCGAGAATTATGTAATTATTGCACGGTAATTGTCGCGAAAAATGACGGCTGCCTGAATGCCTTGAGTGCCGCGACGAAAGCAGACCCGAAAAGGGGGTCAACTCTATAACTCCTCGACGAGATTCCTATGTCTGCGAGGGTGTAGATCGAGTTCAAGCTCTCGTCAATGTGCATCATTAAATTAATTAATTGACGGCCATCATTGCAAAAATTGCAAAGATTTAAGAATTAAATTTGCAAAAATAAATTAGTTAATCAGTTTCATCGTTGCAATTTGATCGAACGACTTTTACGTTAAGCTCTTTACTAAATCTGAAATATTGCGCGTGTGATATCTGAAATATCACACGTCTTACTGAAATTGTTGTCATCAAAATTGTATCAAAGTCTCGAATCTGCGAGGTTGGTAGGTTATCTGAACCCCAAAAGTTTCTAAATAAAACATATTGCTAAATCCGTCAAACCAACGATATAAAAGTGATACACATATATATATATATATATATATATATATATATATATATATATTGGATGTTCCAGACCGATCGCATTTCCTCTCAATCGCGAATTGGTATTACCTGTGTAGCTCACTGCCAGATTCGTAACGGTGATTAGCCAGGAAGCGTTTCAAACGCTGCCCGGACAGAAGGTCGGGGGGAAAGGCCTTCGGCGTTTGAGACTAGGACAACGGGGATAAGTTTGGTCCAGCTTGCTTTACCATCCTCGGGATCGTGCATATAAAGACGGTGACTTGTTCGCGAACCCTCGAAAGCCGAACAATCGCGTACGGCGCAGGAATTACCTCTTCACTCACGGACCCTCATCTCGCCCTTCGCTTCGCCTTCTCGCCTTTTGCCTCGCCTCTTTGCCATAGTCCTTTTCTTCGGTTTTGCTCCTCCTTTCGAATTGTACACTAGGCGACATGTATACTCTTACTGAGATTAGACTCGAGCATTCGTATTTGGATCGTACATACATCATACATTGTTAATTGTTGATTAAATAAATATTTATAACTTATTTATTATTATGTTGACCTTTTCACGTCAAACGCAATTGTTTGAAATTCTTAGATATAATTTTACGATCTGGATGTGACGCAATCGACCCGAAGAATATCTAGCTTTGGACGCGGAAGTATACATGGCGCCTAGTGTACTCTTTCTCACGCTATAGACCGCCCGCACCTTTTCGTCCTTCAACGATGCCGGAGTCATAACTACAAGGGCTACAATGGATGGAAACCGCCGCCACCTTTTCTCTGCCACTTATCCGTTCCGCCAAATGATTTTGACCGCCGCGATTTCACGCGCGTAAAATCGCCCAACGAATTCACTAAAGTACGAATCTTCTCAGCCGGACTTTTGCCGATGTTACGTCGCACCATCTCTTTTCAAAGATTACTTTTTTTACACGCTACTGGAAATTGGTTTCTATTAATTGGGTCGTCTTCTTTACTTGAATTTTTTAAGTATAGCGTACGCAGCTATATTTCTAGCACGGAACATGAAATTATTATTTTAATTACATTATCTTTGTAGCTTTTCATAACAATTTTTTATAATAATTATTAAGCATTACACATTTTGCAACATTTAAAAATGGCAGTCAATTCCCATTTGCACAACTACTAATTTATACATAAAATAATGTAAGATGTTTTCTATTACAAAAGCTAAAACAAGATTGTATGTACTAAGGTTTGTAGATACACATAAGTATGCGAAGAATTATAATCGCACGATACGTAGGAAACGAAAGTTTATCGCGTGTTTCGCGAAAAATGACCTTTGGCCATATACCAATCGTAAGACGATGCTTCACAGAACTTGCGGCAATTACAGCAATACGACAATCGCGTTTGTCGTATGTACAGTTTCGCATAATTTATTACTGTCAAGTGATTCACTGATATGTAAACGCATAACGTCGTTTTATACAATAATAATGTAAGAGGAAGGAACGTAAATAGGTAAAAAGTAATTTGTTAAATAGAGCTTATTTCTGTACGCTACACCTCACATTCGCTGTCTATTTTATATCAGTGTAGAATTTCAAATTGCATATAATTTTATCGTGAATCTGATCAAGAGGCTGGGTATCGAATTTTCCTTGGCGGAAATTAGATCGAACATCACCTTCTTTATCTCTATTAAATATGCATTCGCGATTGAACTTTTATTAAAGTTTATTTAAACTTGGATCGGTATTCGTCATTTATTAATATTATTGGAAATGAATTGATAAAAATATGCAATATTTTCGATCGCTCGTAAATGAGGAACTCTTGTAGCAGAGGAAAGAAAGTGTGAAAGAGACCAAAATGATTAAAGCCTGGAAAATTTTCAAGTCACCCTGTACACGTAGACTAGACGCATGTTTCGCGATAAGTGTGCGGAAGGTCGCGACCGTTATCAGCATATTATGTCAGAGCGCGGTTTTTCTTGCAATTCGCCGCGCGCGCACCGTTACGTTTACGTCGAAATGTCGAATATCGATGACCGCAAGGTGCAGTGACGCGCGGTGATGGATGCATCAGCAGGACCAAAGCACCGGCATTTACCACCGGTCGTCGCGGAGGCTGAAAGAAATCGACGATGGCTCCGCAGCCTGGGCCACGGGCCGAGGGAAGGAAGGAAAAGAGAGAAATTGGCGGGTAAGACGGGAAGAAAGAGCAAGACCGCGGCGGAGATTAGATCCCGCGGGATGAGTAGGTGGGATTGGATTTGGCAGGCGCGCGGCTCGTTGGCGGTGGATGCCGCTGATGCCAAGGAGTAGGACAAGAAGAAGGGGCCAGGGGGTGGAGTTTGGGTTGGTGTCCGAACGCGGCGGAGAGGGCTGCCGAAGGGAAACTCCGGAGAGTAGGGTAGACTATTGGAAGTGCACACGGTAGTAAAGCAGGATGGGGGAAGAGCCACGGCGAAGAGACGCGCGTGATAGAGAGAGAGAGAGAGAGAGAGGCCGTAAGTGACAGAACCGGTGGTGGTATAGGTGAACTGCCGCTGGACAACCGAACCACCCGAACTACTGTACTCGGCGGTATTTAAGGGAGAGCCGCGAGCGTAGCGCGCCAGTTTGTTAGCACGGCCGGTTGGTGGTTGACTTTCGCGGACTGACACTCGGCTGGATCGTCACGTCGCGTGGCGCCGGGTGCAGTGAAAGCGCCAAAAACACGTTGCACGAATAAAAAAAAATATATATAAACTTTTAATAAGCAATCTCAACAATTTCGATAAATGATCTCAATAAATCTTAATAAAGAGATCGCTTAGTGCGATGCTTAAGGTGAACCAGACAGCCACGTGACCGTGCACCCTTTGTCTTCGTCGATTCTTTTCTTTTGAACTCTCATGATTTAATTAAATACCTTTTTTTCCACGGTAATAAACACAATCGTAAACTTAAGTGCAAAGTTAAGTGAACATATGAGGGACTACGGAGTTTCTCTTCGAACTGGCGACGGCGTTATGTGAAAATACACATATGGCATTATTTAAATTCTTCGTGCTTGAAGATCGAAAGAATTTGACGTTTTTGAATCTTGGATGGTACAGATGAGTGTGTCAAAGAGGTATGAATATGTTTGTCGTTCATTTTATGTAACTTTAAAAAAAGCGATAAATGTTTTAAAAAAATAATTTTAATTTTAACCCTATGAGTTTTTGACAATAATATACCTGATAAAAACAATAGTCAAATAATAAGAAAGTATACAAAAATGTAAATGTTGAGAAATTTGAAAAAGACGATCATTTTGAACTCGTGATACTCAAAATAAAGATAAGAATAAAAAGAAAGATAAAAAAAGATGACGTGATCTTGTCGTGATTCATCTTGTAAGCATTTCCACGAATAGCACGAGAAATTATATCGCGTTAATGTAAATATACATTTCGCGCTAATAAATAAAGTGGCACTTATATTTCTCATTTTTTTAAATATAAATTTATTAATTATACATTTAATAAAATAATTATAAATGTAATTTAAAAATGATAAGAAAAAAATTCATACATATCGATAAATGCGAAGTATTTGAATAATTCTTCTTAAATTAGAAATTCAAAAAAATGGAGACATAATTTGTATAATTTTAAGAAACAAATATGACTGGAGAAGAATTTTTTTCTTATTATATATTTTCAGATTATTTTTTGTTTTAGATATCGTATATGTTTTCTTTAATTTTAATAAAAAATTTATATTTATATTTTTTACGTTTTTATTACTTTTTTTTTTTATTTACTTTTTGCTATTACATAAGTTACTCTTTTATAATTTTTTCGTATCTTCACATCCAGTGAAATTAATCAAATACTCTGTTTTTATCGGATCACCTTGTATATCCTGACCGAAGAAGTTTTAGCCAAGATTAGGCAGTAGACCTGTGGCACACTGTATCAGTTATATACATAGAGATATGTATGTCTTGTGTCACAGTTTTTAAATATAACTGCTGGAATAATTTCTAAAATTATTATATATTAGACATATATTATATATAGAAATTAGATTTGAAATTTTGGATAACAATCGATGTAATTCATAATTCTCGGAAATGTATATTATAAATTATTAAAAATTAATAATTAAAACTATAGATTGAATTATTAATTTTTTATCGGAATAAAATCGAAATAAATTTTTTGTCTTTAAATTATGAAACAAATTTGCGAAACTTGTTATAGACGTATCTATTTTCCATCTTTTTCGAAGTTTGCGCAGTTTGAAAAAACTGCAGATACTTTCGAAAAAAAAACAAGAAATTTATATACGGTGTAGACAATAATCAAATAGTAATATTCGGTAAATTTAATTAACATTTACCTCAATTTTTAAAATTATTTTCAAGTTTCACGCAAGGGTAATAATAAAATTCTGACAGTGACTCAGTAGTGACGTATAAGCAACGTGCTTGCAACATTCTTGCTCCGTCTGTGCAGACAGGAAAATTTATAATAAATTATTGTAATTTGTAAAACAAGATATCGTTTGAATAGTGAAATTAATCTCACTCTGTATAAAAACCTTTTCTTATATAAGATGTATCAGAAAAACATTGAAATACTTGGCAGAAATACAGAAAGCATTCTTATAATATTATTTTGAAATAGAAAATGTGGGCGACCAATTGTAAATTTTTTTCGCGCCAGAGAGTTTTGTTAACGAAATTTAATTTCGTTCTTACATATTTCTCTGATAAAAAAATATTTCAATGTTGTTCTGATAGATTCTATGTTTATATAAATTTAAGAAATATTACCTATAATAAGAGTCTAATATAAAAGGCTAGTAAAAGAATATGATGGCTTTCTGGAACAGGTACCCGATGCTGTTGCTGGCATTGGGGTTGATTTTCACGCAATCGTCTGCCGGAGCTTTACCACGAGAAGGTACATATTTTGCACGATCGAATGTTTCGTCCGAACTCACCGGGACGTCTTCCAGTCACAGTATTTCGGTCATCAGGATCTTGTCCGATGGACGAGTGGAACGGCTCATCCGGTGGCCCGGGGCTTGCGCCAAGGAGATCACTGTCAATTGGGGGTGGGCATAGCTGTATTTCTTTTTAATATAATTGAAATCGAGTCAGACAGCTTTGATACATTCAAAGTGAGCGCGTAACAAATTGCTCCATTGTACAACATCGAGGTCTGAACTCGACGATGTTGCTTCGCTTACATGCTTTCTTTCACGAAATGCGTGTTGAGTGTTTTTGTAGCAACAAAGGCTGGCGTGTAGTAACCTGTACTATCCTCTTTCCTGAAATAACATTTTCTCGGATATAGGCAAATCTCTTCTTCCTATCCCACCCGTCGTCCCGCCCGTACGTAGTCGGGAGGATTGAAGGGAACTCGGTTGGCAAGCACGAAAACAATGCCGCCTTTCACTATTGCCAATATACGTGGAAGCTTGACTGTTATGTATACATTTAGCGTCGATTAGGTCTTTCAAATGCCACCCATCGCTCCGAAGAACGCTGATACAGTCTAATGGAACGGTCTCTCTGTGAATCCTTGTCAGCCGTAATAAGTTTCAATACAATTGTAATGCCGCGTTAACGCGCCTGTGGAGAAGGATCGATGCTCAAACAAATGAATAAATCCTACATTTTTTATTTCTTTTTCTCCACCGCATTATACGAAGAACGAATTAATTTTTAATAACTATAATTGTTTCAATAAAAAATCGTATATATGTATTAATATTTACATATACCTAATATTTATATATAAATGGTCTCAATGTAAAGTTAAATTAAGCAATTTAACAAAATTGTAAATATGACAAGTTTACGTGACGATATTTCAATATTTTTTGTCTAATTATGTATAGAATGGGTAGAATAATAATCATTTTAAAAGTACACAAGAAAAATGTTTTAAGTTTTTTTTAATATGTAATTTTTTAAAATAATAAGAAATAGAGAAGAAAGAAGAAGAAAAGTATTATTGTTAGATAAAACATATCGGTAATTAATAATTAACAAAAACACTAGCATTTTACAAAGATGTATGAAAAAAAAGACGCAAAAGTATGCCGTAATGAACAAAAATGAAGAAAAATCAAGATCGATGAAATAATGACGATGAAATGGCGCATAAAATGCAATAATATAATTGTTATTCCATTATATTTGAAAGCCCCCGAAAAAGGGGATACAATTTATCATGTTTATTCGTTGACAGTAACCGCAAAGCCAACCAAGCTCTTAAGCCGAAAAGCGGCAAGTTAAGTAAGCAAGGATTAGGTTCTGCGACGAGCGGATGTCCTGGAACCTCTACGTAGGGATCGGATTGGCCCCTTTTGCGCTGGACCTAAACGTAGTTCGGTAGGTCGCCGTCCTGTTTTACTCTCCTAGATGGGACTCATCTGCTGATGCTCTCACGAGGATACCACGGAATACCACAACCACGAAGCGTCACTTTGCACTTAAACGCAGGACGAAAGCTCTTTTACCGTCGTGAAGAAAGTGCACGCCCTGCTTTCCGTTGACCGTCCCCTCTTTTCGTATTTCCTCTTGCCGCCTGAATAATTTGTCGAGAAAATTCAATTTTGTTTTTTTTTCTTCCTTGTATTGTGTTATGGAACATAATAATATGTCATGAAATTACGCAGATCTATAAAATATAGCATTGATACAAATACCATGCTGGTAAAATTATTATGTATAAATTTTCTATCGATTTCAAGACGGTAAATAAACAGGAAATTATTTCGCTAGGACACATAGTCGAATCTTTTACAAATGTTACTTTAAATGATTGTTTGGCGATAATAATTCTGATTTCTTTAAAATTAAGAAATAATGCTGGGAAGTATATCAATTTGACTAACGTCATAACGTCATAAAATATTTTTCCAATTTTAATATCTTCTTCCTTAATTTCGACGCGTAGTCTTTAATCAGATTATGACCACGTTTGTTCTCTCGATAGAAACACGGACGTGACACTGCGGCAGGTCTGGCTTCGTAAGTCGAGCAGAAAGCTGCAATTGATATACGCCGGTGAAACATTGACTGATTGCATTGACGAGAAGCTCGCGTTGTGGGACGACAGCGAGTGTTCGCCCAGCTCTCGCGGTGTCTATCGCTATCACGATGACGGTGACGAGGAGGTGTCGATCGAGGTGTTCCAGCTGGACGGTAAGGACATTTCGAGGATACCCCGTGATCTCACTTGGCTGCTGTCGACATCGGAGCTTCGTCACCGCTGCGATCGCATGAGGATGCGAGTGCGAAGCCGTGCCGCGGTCCAGCGTCGACATAGGTACGAGTACCTGGGATGAGCGAGTACATTCCACAAGCTGACTCGCTCGATCCCTCGGATTACGTAAAGACGATGCCCGTTATACCAAATATACCCCTGAAAAAGTGAGTTTTCTTTGTAACAGGAAATACGCAAAATCGACGAACGCGACGTACGCAAGTAATGGGAAGCAAAGTCGGAGTCGAACTCGGACTCGAAGGGAATTATTCATGATACCAGGGACGCAATGGTGCGGTCGTGGTGACCGGGCTACCAAGTATACCAATTTGGGCGGCTTCGGCATGGCTGATGCCTGTTGCCGCAAGCACGATACGTCCTGTCCTTTTTATATCCCAGCGTTCGAGACGCGTTATGGCGTTTTCAATTGGAGAATTTCGAGCATGATGCATTGCGCCTGCGACGAGCGGTTAGTAATCAGTGAAAGTATTTAAACAATACGATATCTGAGAAGAAATGCTCGTGAATGCCGATATATCGAAACTAGAGTTTTTAATATTAAGTATAATTGGATGTTTGAGAAATTATCTGAGTTTCAGAAAACATTCATTGGGTTTGTTTAACGTAATGATGTAATCTAACACATGTTTTTAATGCATGCATTGTATAATAAAAGAGCTTCTCTTAAATATAAATATAGCAATATGATTGATATTTGATGAACAATCGAATGGCGAACGATCGACAAATGGTTTGATATCTCTGGTTAACAAGTGTCACAAAATTTATTATAGATGCTTGCAACAATTTTAACGCTTTTGTGATAATTCGTGTATTTTTATTTGAAATTTTTTTGTATGTTACAGATTTCGCACGTGTTTGAAAATGGCCGGAACTGCGTCGGCAGATTTTATAGGCAAAATCTTCTTCGATGTACTCCAATCAAAGTGCTTTATTTTGAAACCGCAGAAGGTATGCGTGAAACGGTCCTGGTGGGGTAAATGTCAGCATCATGAATATCGAAAGCAGGCTCACATACGAGATAATGTTCCTTACTGAGAGTGTACAGCATAAGAGATTGTCATAAAGAAATAATGAAGTATTCTTCTTCCGGAGATGTCAATAGCAATTCTCAGGGATATAATATTTTGTCGAATACTTATAATATATCAAAGAGAAAGACAAAGAAAAAACTCGAGTCGATTATATTGAATCGAAGAATTATATCACCAAAGATTGACAATACATCGTAATGTCTTCAATACAGAGACTCATATCGTTGTATCAAGTCTGCCGATAACTATGTCAGACATTTTGAATTTGAATTATAATGAATAGAATGCATCATATGTATATATATACATATATACACGAGTACACAATTTTTTCAATTTATAATTAATTTTCAAATGTGTTTTTCTTAACAAATCGAATAAATAAAATGCAGAAAATTTTTCTGTTTCTTTAATAAATATACATATATTTGATAATAAATATATATTACAATATATTTTACAGAAATAAGAATTTTTCATATTCACATATATTTAATAAATATATTTAAATTAATTATTTTCTTTCTTTTTTTTATTTCTCATTTCATGCTTAAATCTTAATTGTAAGAAGTCGACATAGATATCGGCGGTCATTATATAGAGTTATATTAAACTTGTAGATAGAATTCGTTAACTTTTAAATATTATTAGCGAACTATTAACGAATTAATAGAATCGTGGAATTAAGCTTTTGTTTGTCACTCGTGAAACTTTTACATAACATTCCAAAGATGTAAAAATACAAATAAGAAAAGATAATAAATGCGTATATAAGATATAATCAATATTTAGGTATAATAGGATAGCTTAGAGTTTTTGATGACAAATTATTATATATATATATTGTATGTATTTATGTTAGTTATAAGATGTAGTTATAATATACAAGATAAATCTAGATTTGATTAACAATCAGATTAATAATTTCATTTCTATTACCAATATATATTTTTATTCTATGTTGCGACGTAATATAATTTGCATGGAGAAATTGGAGAATAATTTAATAACCAAACTTCCCAAAATCGTATTCTTTGATTAATATTGATCTGATTATTTCTAATAATTGGCATTTAATATCTTAGTAATTAAAGCTACAAATTTTGAACTTTTGTTTGTGGAGAATAGTTTACTTAAAGCGAAATAGATAAAATCAGATTTGTTATTTATTTTTATCCCTTTTAGAAATCCATCGTTTTTAGCGATAGAAGTCATGTTATAATGCTCTATTGTCCATTTTTACCAATGCAGATTAACTTTAGTCTCGGTTTAACTTACTTTCTATCTTTTTTTAGTCCTACGAATTAGAATAAGATAAAAAGCAAGTTAAACCGATTAGATTAAAGTTAATCTACATTGGTAAAAATGGATAAAAGTCGATATCTTCAAATGGTCAACGTGTTCGCCAACATAAAACGTGTGTTACCGGTGCATCCAGCCACTAGCCCATTGTTTGAATCTGTTACCTGCTGTTACCACGTACGATTCGTACGGATCACTTAAAATAATCACGTGGTCGAACGCGCTTGTTTACACATGCGCGTGAACGGTGAAAGTGCTGCGTTTGGAGTTGACTAGAGTTTGTTTTTCCAACGTTGCGATAAGATTTTTTACTCGTTTCAATAAAAAACTTTGCTTAAAATGAACACGCGTAAATATAACATATAAGATATAAAAGAAAAAGAGTTGGCAATAATATGCCAGTTACTTAAATGACTAAACTTGCGCGAGGTTATTCGAGAATGCACAACGCATACGAGACGAGAGTGAAACAAGGGAGTATACCTTGTTTATGTACGGAACTGAATCTTGCTCTCACGTTGCACGGTGGCCAGAGTTTTAGGTAATACTTAAAATAATTGAATACTATTTTAATTTGTACAATGAATAATTACATGTATAATTCAGAAAATTATAGATTACTGCTAATAATTTAGAAATATACATATATATTAATTTTAAGTATTTAAGCTTGTGTCTTTTTAAAATTTTATTTCAAGATTCTGAGATGGTATTGATTGTATTTCAGGTGGACAGGTTGCGGCTCTGAATACAGAGGCATCTTCAACGGCTGCATTTGGACTTTGTCTCAAAATAAAACCCATCTTTTATATACCGTACAAGGACAATTAAAAGATTCTGTAAATTATGATAATATTCTATCCGAGTATTTTAGACTGTCAGTATCGTTGAAGAAACATTATAAAGAGTGGGCAGAAGCAGATACACATTTTCAAAAGTGTTTAGATGAAAATAATGCCGTTCGAATACTGAAGCAAGATATCGTGGAGAACTTATTCTCATTTATCTGTAGCTCTAATAATAATATATCGAGGTACACTTTCAAGATATTACACAGTCAAATTGAATTTATATTTCTTGCTAAATATTTATTTCTTTTAGGATATCAAGTATGGTTGAAAAATTGTGTTTATTATTTGGTCGTAAATTATGCTCGATTGAAGATAAAGATTATTACGATTTTCCAACAATAGAAGCTTTGAAGGAAAAAAACGTAGAAGGCATATTAAAAAAAGAAAAATTCGGCTATCGTGCTGGTTACATAGTTAATGCGGCAGAACGTTTATCAGTGTTGGGCGGGAAGGATTGGCTCCTAAATCTACAAAGAGAGAATGTTTCTTATCACTCTGCCAGAGAACAATTGATGACTCTGCCAGGAATTGGTCCTAAAGTTGCAGATTGCATATGTTTAATGTCATTAGGCCATTTAGATGCTATACCTGTTGATACACATATTTTCCAAATAGCACAGGCGAATTATTTACCGCACTTGAAAAAACAGAAAACAGTTACGCCAAAAATTCATACTGAAGTAAGTAATTATTTACGAGAACTTTGGGGTCCGTTAGCTGGTTGGGCACAAGCTATTGTATTTTCTACAAAAATTAATGACAAATCTAAATCAATTGAAAAGCAAAAACGTAAAAATAGCGAAAATTTAGTAAAAGCAAAAGTACTTAAAGTGATATGATCATTACGAAATCATATTTATTTTCACAAACAATAATATAGGTTATGCAAAACAATTTTATTCAAATCCTTAGAAAAATAATAATTAAATTATATTGTGTTAATCCATTTTTTTCCAAAAAATTATTTTGCATAATTTATAGTGCCAAAAATTTGTGAATAATGTAAACTAAATATTGATTTTAATCATGTATTCAAAGATATGAAAAAAATAACATTAATTATCTATCTTTCGAAAAGACAATTGTTTTTACTATCCGAAGCACCAAAAAGTATTAAAAGATCCCAAGATGATTGCCTGAAAAATTATTTTATGAAATTTCTTATCTTACAGTCGTATATAAAATATATCATTGTTTGCATTTTGTGTGTTAGCAGATATGTACACTTATATATATGTATCATCGTTACAATTTATTATAACTGAGTACATTTCATAGAAAAAAATTTCTAAATTTCTTGATTTGATATTTCATTATCATAATGATATACATCATTAATGTTTTTTCCTCTTTCTTCCAAGTCCTACAAGGGCATAATCGAAATCATCTAAAATCATGTATTCCGCAGGAAATTCAATATCTTCGTTATCGGAATCTGTCAATAGTACAATAATCACAATTATTTATACGCACATTTATAGACACATTTAAGAAGCAAAATCTGTTAGAATTACCAATAGTTTTTTGTAGTATATCAGCAAAGACATTTTGAGTAAGATAACGCAAACCAGGAAACTCTTTCGACAAATGCGCCTTCTGCGAAGGCGACAAGACTGTTAGACAAGTAGTTTGCAGAGATACTGGTGTTGAGCAGCTATAAGTTAATCTCATTATACATTGAGCCATTGTAGAGCTGACTAATGGATAGAGCGTAACGTTGTTCAACTTTGTGAAAGCCATACCTATGAGAGAATCAAAATTACCTCTCTAAACAGAATATTAGAATTTTACTTCTCCACTTTTACTTACCCAATGGTTTTCGGTCAATAAAAAATTGCAACTTGCCAGACCAAGTATCGAGATGTATTCCCACCACATTATCTTGACCAAAGGTTGTCCCATATTGGCGTGGCTTACCATCGTGCTGTATATATCCCTTGTATGAAAAACCCCAAGATTCTTGATCTCTCCCAAGCAGAGCACAAAAATCCTCTTGTGCATTATGGAGTTTTGCATTTGCAGTTCCTACACCGACCATCTAACAAGGATAATGAAAATTAAAGTGATAAAGCTATTTCTTAAATACATTTACTGTCTATATAGATTCGCAGCAAGATGTGAAAATTTACTACGTCGGTGCCATAGATATGCGTTAACATTAAAATCTCCCAAAAGTGATGTCTTCCTTTTTCCAATGGTTTGTTACCCTTTACAACAGCTGTGCCAGTGCTATATACAGGATGAAATGTAACATGTAAGTTATTGTCTGATAATTTAACCGATGGGGTTGACAGTTTTTCATCCCAAGTCCATTCATGTCTTGATGAAAGAAACCCTGTAAGAAAATGCGTAATTTTGGCTTTAAAATCTGCTTTTGCTTTTCCAGAAAAGAAGCGTGTAATAATTTCAATCAAATATTTAAATAATAACCATTTTCTGCCTCTGCATGCTGATCGTAATTAAATCCATTTGTAATTAAATCCATATTTTGCGAATATTTCGATTGTTGTATTTACGTTCATCACATATTTGCTAAAAGTTATTGATTATTAACGTAAATTGTGGTATCGCCAAACTCATCCATTCTTTGTATCACTTCTGATTGTTTGTGTTTATGTACTCACGTGGAAGAACGATACGATTGTCTCAAACGCATTTGCAAAGCTAAAATGAGTGCACTAGTGCTACACCTGCTCGCTGAGCGATTAAGTAGCGATTGGTTGAACCCAAACAAAGATGCCCATGGAGGGGGGGGGGGAGAATACCACTCTTGATTTACAGTTATTTTTCTAGCTTAAATAATATTTTAATTTCAATAATAAACTTAGATGCTAAACACTATAATAAAATTATTTTAAATTATTAACTTGGTGTATTAAAATTATAGAGAATTTCAACATTTATTAAAATAGTGGTGAGACAGGGAGAGATCCTAATAAATATAGAGGGATTTATTCTTGATTCAAAAAATCAATCAATATTCTCAGTGAACGCTTGTAATTCACCAACAGAGAATAAATATTTGTATTGTAATAAAGTTTCGAAATGCATTTCTTGGCAAATAAAAAAGATGCAATTATTATAGATTTGTTTTTTAAGATTCTAATAAAAGTATGATAAAATTTTTTTGTAGAATGTTAAAACAATCTTTATTTATCAGTCTTTACAAATAAAAATATTTAAATACATTATTAATTTAATTCTTTTTCTAGAAATATTGCATTATTCTAGCCATTCTTTGAGGTATTGACAATCGATGGAATTAAAAGTTCTTCCTGTTTCGTTACAATCCTTTCTTATCTGAAAAACATAGAAGAGCATGTAAGAAATATTACTTAAATTTTCACAATGATTATTGCAACATAATGTATTTATAATGTATCTCACTGGACATAAGCCACAAGGATTTCTCACTAATCCAGGTAAATTCATCAAAGGCTTAATTGACTTGTACAAATATCTGTTATCTCCTGAGAATATTTTGTCGATTTTACCGTCGTATATTAAGAGACTCAGAAGCATTTCTATATCCTTTACAGATAATTCCACCTGCGTATATACATATAAATTTTCTTTACAAATCAATTTTAAGAGCAAGTACTTTTGTACAATAACAAAATATAATTTTAATGTCAAGAAAGTATTACCTTGCTTATTCCTAAATTTGAGATAAACTTTCGTACTTCCTCAGACGAAACAAGCATCGCATTTCTCGCTGCTATAGGTCCATCGTTACGACTTTCCGCCTCTTCTCTCTTTTCCTCTAAAAATCGATAACACTGCTGACTCAATATATCAATAAATTCCGTTTCAATCTCCTTATCTTGAAACCACACGTTTCCTGTTATGGATATATCTGGTTCTAAATGGTACAGCAGATACATTTTTCTGTTGGTTGTCGCAGATTTCATGACTTTGATAACTTGTTTAGTTTCGAAGTTTTTTAAAATTTTTACTAATTGCGACTGTACCAAATTGCTTTTCTTTCTTATATCTCCAATCCATATTCCTTTATTTCCTTCTTCTTCAATAATTTTATATACAATTTTTTCTTCGTTAGTAGAAGCTCCTTTGATAACCTTGGTTGAATCTTTAAAGCGATAAACCAACAATCCTGCTTGCTTGTAGAGTTCAATGTGTCCTTGCGATAAAAGCTTATTTATCATTTCTACTCGCTGGAGTGGTTTTAAATCGATCATCTCATTACTTAAATCTTTGTCGGAAATACCTTTAGGCCTTGTACGTATTAGAGCAATTAGTCTGTGTAAAAAAAAACAAAGTATATATATTATAAACAAAAATAAAATAAACTAAACTACGTGGTCTTGTTTTTCAAGTGAATAAATTACAATCTCACATAATTTATAACATAATTGTGATAAAACGATTATGCTAAAAACGAAATTTAATATGCCATAGGATTATTCTTAGAATTTAATATTAACTCGTTAGCGGCAATTGTAAACTATAAAAGAGTGAATTAGATACATTGTATTGTTTATTGCTATTATTTAACATGAAGATTTTTAACCATCTGTTATTATATATCACTGCTAAGCAATCTGATTAAGGATACATGTGTTTACATCGACTCTCCATTCAATCAAGCGCCGTATTATAATCTTTCCTGTTTCGTGAATTAATTTGTATTTAAATGATATTTTTCTATTGTCGTTTCCTCATTCATATTTCCCACGTGATCACGTGACTGCGTTAGATTATACCGTTTGGCTCTGATGTTCACGGCAAATACTGAAAACCTATAGTGTACGTGACGTAAACTATAACATTCCTGTACTGAAAGTAAATATCGGAACGTAGCCAATAAGAAAGCAGGGATCGGAAAACATGATGAAAACATTACAAGAGACACGTAATTTTTGAACAGTACTGGATAGTACTCTGCCGCAGGGGGAACGAGAATCTGTCAGCGGAGCATGCTTCATCACGACAAACTTTACGAAAAGTCGACTGCACGTGTCCCAGTACCGAGGTATTTCGAGATTAGAAAAAAATATTTACCTTTGCTCCATTTCGGTCGCACCAGGCATATTTACGTTGCATTTTTCCGTTTCCATCGTGTATCTCTAACGTGAAGCTACCAAGATTACTTTTCTTCTTTGCGTTGCGCTTCAAAAATTATAATTTCACCGCTTTGTGATTTTTGCTCGCTCAAACAGATGTGCTGTGGATTTACAATCTCATCTGATTTATTTACTTGAATGATTCGCAATCTTTTTTTTTTCCTCTTGATCTCGAAATTAACTTCGACTAATTTCAAAAACTCACACAATATTTTCTGTTTCCTTCTTATTAATTATATTGTCTTATTTTGGAAACGGTACACACAGTTGTTATGTCTCTTCTTCGGTGAGATGAGTTCACGTGGTGTTCACGCTTATACGAGAACCGTAGACTTAAGCTGGATTAGGTTGGGTAAGGTTAAGGTTGGTCTTTAGCTGTGCCGAGCTACACTTTCTACACTTACATACACACACGCGCCGTATGTAATTCGACTTGAGAGAGACAAAGAGGAAAGATGGAAAGTGTATAAAGTGCATCTACTAGAAACAAATCTTAAATCACCAGCTGTGGTACGCAACAATTTCCCTAGCTACTCATCGTCGAAGTGGCGGAAAATTCAAATGCGCGTTCGAAATGTTTAACAATTTTTTAAAAAATCGTTCAATCTTTTACATTATATAATTAATTTTGCATCCACATAAACTAATATTCTTCGAATTGTTTTAACAAATCACGCTGTTCTGGTCGAGATATTCGCAAATCAATTAACTCTGATTATCAATTAATCTTTAATAAACCAAC
This sequence comes from Tetramorium bicarinatum, assembly GCA_928718305.1. Classification (NCBI taxonomy): domain Eukaryota; kingdom Metazoa; phylum Arthropoda; class Insecta; order Hymenoptera; family Formicidae; genus Tetramorium; species Tetramorium bicarinatum. Next base: position 17,813,024 of record OV788327.1, read on the forward strand.
AAATTAATAACTTTGATATCTTGTTTTCGTTCCAGACAACAGAATATCTAAAAAATGTCTAAAATCGGGTCATAAGACTTAGTCTTTTAGGCATATTTCTAAAAGACGTTTTAAAGACGACTTTAAGACGTCTTATGACCTGATTTCAGACATTTTATTGCGTGTGATTCATATAATATTTATATATATGCAATAATACATGCATATTACAAATCTATACGTGATTTATTTTATAGACATTAAAAAATACATAAAATAATTCAAGGTGGACAGAACGTATTAAATAAATGCGAGGAAATTGGAATATATTTCGTATATATAAAATAACGAAAGTGCTTGGAACAATTGGAACTCGGTCGTTGGAGAGACTAGGGTTCCCGCAGGCACGGGGGCCGTCGTCTCGGAGTCTCGAGCGTGTCGCCGCGCGAGAGGAGAGAAAACCGTCTCGTCAGCGCGAGAGCGTACACGTATACACGACGGCCGCGCGTGTGTACGTGTGCACTTTTGGCAGAGACCGAGAGAGACGTCCGTCGTTCGTCGACTGCTCGTCGACGGGCGTCCGCGAGTAGGCCTCCGCCGCGCTCGTGTCCGAGGGGGAGCATCGCCGGCGGCTCTATCATGGGACTCTGAGAGGCCAACGGAGGAGTCGCGGAACTGGGATCGGCTGATGCCTGCGTCTACGATTGAGATATCGCAACGGGCGCAACGGAGCACTCTGGAGTAAAAGCCCTCTCTGGACGTGGACGTGTGTGCCAGTGCGTGTGTTGGCCCACTCTCGAAAGTTCCGTCGCCGCGGAATTACATAATGTATATGCATGAGTCACGATTTGTCACGCTTTGCGTGAACAAGCGGTGGAGCGGGGCGAGGGCCGGGAGGGAGAGAGGCTGGACGGGACGTGCAAATGTCAAAGTCATACGGCGCGATCGTCCGCCTCGTCGTCATAGTCGTCGTCGTCGTCGTCGTCGTCGTTGTCGCTGCATGACAAATGGAATTATAGTCGTCTCGTTTCCTCTCTCTCTCTCTCTCTCTCTCTCTTTTGCTCGCTCCTCTCTCCGCAGCCAGGCTTCCGCATCCGTTCGCTCGCAACGTACTCCTGTAATTGGCAACGGAGATTTCTTGGCCTCTTCTGTTTATGTCCCGTTAGGAATTGATTATTGTTTCTCACCACGTTGGCCGTGCGAGATGCGCTGCCGTTGGAAATCCCACGGGGACGAGGGTCGACTTTCAGCGTGCAAAGCGCGTCGACACGTTGTCCCTTGCACCCTTGGATTACCGTGCTAATGTCGCGCTGACAGTGGTGCTTGTCGCGTAGTCCTTTAAGATTTAAATAATTTGACGACGAGAAAATGTATCTCGATGATGCTCCTCCCTCCAGTGTACCCTATATATGATAAACTACTCGAATAATAGTAACTTGACGATGTGTGCGTTGTTTAAAAACAATTCTATTTGAATTTAACAAAATACTTGAGATTATTTTTGTAAATCTTGCAGGAAATTCCAGGGAACTTTCTAGAATGAATAAAGAATACTCCTATTGAGTGTTGCCGGAAAGTTCGGGCGATGATACAGGCAAGACTTCTCGCATCGATGGGCGACATCGTTTCGTAGCCGTTAGAACATTTGTATGTCCTTTTATATCAAATTCAGCGATTATTCATTTGCACTTTGGCATTGAGAAATGCCAGCACCATCCCCGACCCTCTCAAGCTTGTCAGAAGCATCTATGTGTGAGAAAACAGAAGTCAATGACACCGACTCTCTGCCCCCCTGGGCCAAAATCACACTCACGTCTGCGGAGGCTGAGATTGAAAAGCTAATCTCGCGAAATGAGCTGAAAGACGCGGAGGTAACTTACTTCTGTCAAGTAGAACCAATTCTTCAAGATGGGCCACAGTGAGTATTATTTTGTTATTATTATAGTTTAGTGAGAGACGTGGCAGAAATATCACCATGTAATCTTTTCGCTTCAAAGTGATGAAAAATGTAATTTTTTTTTATTTGCAATTTTTATAGCGATTTTATTACGTAGCTATACATACATTCGGTTGTAACATTTAATTAATATTTTTGTATTTGTATAAATTATTAAGATGAATACTTTACAGGTGCGGTTTAGTGGCGCTCTCAATGGCATCGCAAGAATACACAAAACCAGTTTCTGTGAATCAACTTCTTGCTGAAGCTCGTGTTCGAGGATTCACGCAGCATGGCGAAGTATATAGCGTTGATTTCATGGGGACATTAGCTGCGGAATATTTGCCCGATCATAAACCCGATATCTTAGTGGATTTACAACAGTGCCCAGACACGTTAACTCATGCTTTAGCACATGGTGCAATGGTGCTGATACCATATGATTCTGACTTCAATCACGCTCCGTGTTTAAAAAAAGGTCACAAAGCGCATTGGGCATTGCTTGTGGGTCTAATCTCTTCTAGGTATAATCTGTAACAATTAAGAGTTTCTAATGTGCTATACCTAAATGTTTAATTGAATTAGCAAATTTGTACGTTTATGTTTTTTTATTCTTTCTAAAAGCATATTCACTTACTGCACATAAAGATAAAAATATAGGTTTTTTTCTTTTCAAATCGCTTTGAATTATGAATTTTTTGATCACTGAAAAATCTTGTACAAAATTCTATATATATATTTCTCTTCGAATTTTGTCATTAAATTTTCATTCAAATTTATTTATATTCTTGCAAGCAATACATTCCAAAGTAATAAAAAAAATTACGTATTATATTAATATTTTTAGACAAGGATATCACGTTCTGGCGCGTCACGGTAAATCGCGTCATCTGGCTTGTTGGCCCTTACGCGACTTGATTGAAAGTAATGGCAATTTGGAGGAAGAAGGTACAGCGAGACACGCAGGAGGATATGTTATACCAAAGGGTGGCGTCGGAGGTCAAAAGGGCTTACGCGGCAGAGCACTGGCATTACATCCATACATATAAAGTTATATCAAAGAAAATTGTAGGTAATTGATTTCACGCTAAAAAGAAAAAAAAATTTTGCCGATACTCTGTATCCATATGTGCTAAATATTCGAAACATAATATTTGCATATACTCACGGCTTCCATAAGGATCAATTAATAATTATGTGTAATATGCGACGCTTTAATTAATACGTATATTTGAATTCGCGCGAAATATTTTACATAATGTTAGTCATGATATATCTATCAACGAGCGCTCGGTGTCGGAGATGCAATTCTAAGTGGCATTATTTTCGTTTCACTGGTGTTGTACGATGTAAATAAGAGTTCCGGCAGGCCGAAATATGTGCACGCAAAATATAAATACAGACAATTGTCTCTCTCGATAGTAAATTATGCCCTATTTCTATTAGATTGAAATGCAAAAGTGTACGCATGCATAGTAAGGCAAATGAGACACATAAAAATGTTTATCCAAGTAAATATATATGCATATATGCGTGTGCGTGCGTGTGTATGTAGCTTGTTGTTATCGAAAGTGATAATTCAGAAGAAAAGATCTAAGTATATTTCTTCAGATAGAATATGTAGGTTTCCAACAATTGTGGTTTAAGTCTTATGTTAATGTAATAAATAAAGAGTAAATCTATTATATCAATTTTGCTAAACTACTACATCTTAGTTATAACAATGGCATCAGCTTTAATATACAAGTTTTAAGATATATATATATATATATATATATATATATATATATATATACACACACAGCGTGTTTTGTTTAAGTTAACTAACAGTTATATATCTTTAACTCGTAGAGATATAAAAAGTTTATACATGTATAAATTGATAACAAAATGCAGTATTACATGATTTTTCGTTATATCAAAGAAAACGTGTTTGACGAAATTTTATTGTTTATTTTTTAAAATTACATGATGTTTTAAAATATTAATATTTATTGCTGTAAAATTTAAGTGCATTTTTTTAAATACACATACACGAATGCGTGCACACACACACATACGCATACACACAAACGCCTCCCCCCCCACACACACACATATATATATATATATATATATATATACATATACATGTACACACACACACACACACATACACACATACAAGATAAAAGACTTAAAAAAAATACTCAATGACTGGCTGGTCTTTTCAGTCATACAAAAATATTCCATACATTTTATATAAAATCTGTCAATATGATACGTAATAATGAAACAAATTAATTAAAGAGATTCTATAAATTTGTAGACTTGGTATAGCTTCGAATTAATCAAAAGAAGCCTTTAAAGTAAATTCTACCTAAGTGCCGTGAAAAGACCGAAGTCCATTTATAATAGGAAATGTACACTGCATTAATATATATTGCCCAATTTTCAAGCTTTTCCTATTATATCATTGCATCATAATCAAAATACACTATAAAAATATTTATTCATATGGTGACACATAGACATTGTTTTCTGCATTTCATGTGCATCCAGACTATACAAATGATTAAAAGTTGTCTAAATGATAAAATGTCTTCTAAATAATTTTATGATATCTTTTAAATGTTTGTGTTATCTGGATAATATCGAAGCAAATATCTTTTTTTGCGAAAATTATCAATGTAAGCGCGATATATGTAAAAGTATAAGAGATTAATGTCTTCCGTTACCATCGCGATACAGTCACATAAATCTTTCGCAAAATGGACAAGAAAAAGAGTATATAATAAGTATATAATCATATGCTTTAAATATAGTATAGTCTATTAAAGACTATATTGACCTCTGTGTAAAATTGTTTAAATGATTATAAAAATGTACCACGACTTCTTTTTGTTGATTTAGTGATTTTAAAAGTGATACTTAGAGCCATACGATGTGTAGAATGCAATATTTATCACGACTGATTAGTTACTGTTAATATTTGTTATATATATGCTTGTATTTATGTTATTTATTAGTAGTCTTTAATTTAAACTTGAAAAAACAAAATTATATTAAGTTGCATTAAGCAAATGACTGTATCGGATGTAATTGGTGCTATGCTCGAATAAGTCAGCTCGAATAATGATTATCACACTTTTCTGGATCATGTTTTATGAGAAAATTTGATTTCTAAACTATGAAATTAATGTGCAACGATTAAACCTAAGACATGAAACTCTGCTTATAGAAGAAATCAGTAATAATACATGTATATATCATGTGACACAAAATTAATATTAAGAAATGTTATGTTTCAATATTGGAAATGTTGATTGTAAACTAATTGTACATGTCAGCAATGTATTCTTATTTCGTTGTTAATATACCATGTCATTTTCTTTGTATACACATATCTTTAGTATTTCATTTATACTCCTCTCTCTCTCTCTCTCTCACACACACACACACACACACACACACACACACACACACACACACACACACACACATCATATACCTTTTTAATGTTTAAATTACGCTATTAATTTATTATATTGAAAAAAAATCATATTTCGACTACTTCAATCACTCGATTTGTATCAAAGATATGACTAATACTAAATAGAACTTGAACTATATAAAAAAATTATTATTAAATAACTTTTACCAAACTTTATCTACATTTTTAAATGGCATTTATGTAGCATTGTAGCATATATACATATATAAAAACATGGAATAGAAAAATATAATTGCCTCATGGACAATCATAGAGAAAATTAAGATAAGGCTTAACTGTGTATCGTAAAAAAATTATAGTAAAATATCACTTTAGTGCTGCAAGTTTTTTGAATAAAACATTTATTTTTTAACGGTCAAATTTAATTTATTTTTAACTTATATTTAAAAAATCTATAGCAATGTAATATATAATATTAAATTATTATATTTAAAAATCTATAGCAATGTAATATATAATAAGGCATATACATAATATTTATTCTATCAACAATATTTGGGATTTGGATAAAAAAGTGGTTGGCTATGATTTGTATAAATTTATTTCAGCAGTTTTTAGTATTTGACTGTTTTGATTTTATTAAACCAAATGTAACTTCGAAAAGCCGCAATTCTAAATGCTTCAACATTTCTCTACATTGACAATGAATCATTATCTATATATCTACTCAATTTATCTAATAATACATTTATATCAAGTAAGTATACACTTTGCTCTTTCTCACTGGCACTCTCTTATTCTCAAATTATTATACTTAAATAAGATATTCCAAAAAAAGGATATAATACATAAACATTTCACAATACACATGTATACTAATATCGCGATAGACAATTTTATCGTGAAGTGTCGAAACACTTCTCTCATATATCTCTATATTATAAGCTGTACACTACTGTAGAGCATATCGATATAAACATTTGAAAAGCATTCTTAACAGTAAACAATGTATTCGTCGTCAAAACACATATCAAATTATTTCAACACTTTACCTTTTTTTTATTTTATTACATATCCACATATTAATATTCGATAATAACACAGATGATATTCAGGTTTACAGATGCAAAGTAATTCTCGCATGTTACTTTCTTTAGATTTGATTAATTAAAAAATATTTTTGGATGTAGCTCTTCAGTGGAACAGCAGAAATAATTTTGGTCATAGCCATACGAAATTTACTTGTCCCAATTTTATCTATTTCGTATTAAACTGAATTTTTTCCTCTTAATAAATTTTTTTATTAACTCATTATTTTGTAAGAGTATTGACAACAATTTGTAATGTGTACAATAAGACGTCGCATAGTTAAGCACAATAAAAACGTCTATTTGGAAAGTTAACTGCTATCTAATAATTCTTTCCTTATTTTACGAAAAGCTTCAATATATTAGTTACATCTTGTAATTATTGTAAACTTTGAGCCGGTTTGTCGATATGTGATAAAAACTTGCTGTACACAAAATAAAAATAGAAATTTTCCACGACAAACCTGACAAACGTGCTAACGGTCGTTTCGCAATATTGTGCAAACATACGACAGATTGAAATAAGCAATGATATTTGCTTTTCATTTCGTCCCATTATCAATATAATCAATCGCATTGATTATACAATGAACCACTCACTCTCATATTTTGACTAGAATCCGAAATCTATCAGCGTATATATGCATATATATATATATATATATATATATATATATATATATATATATATATATATATATATATATATATATACATTGCATTAAACTTTATATCCTTCACGAGACGCATTTTCTTTGAACTGCGGATTCTTTGTGCAATTAATTTCGAGTCGATTTTGTTTTATAAAAATGTTGGATTATACATGATAGAATAAAGGAATACACTTCAATAAATAAATTGTACAATTAAACCGTGAGCACGTTATTGTTATCTTTATAATATCTTACACTTTACTTAAAATTATTTTTATACATATAAATGATACAAGTCAATCGAGTGGTGTTGTAGAAAAAGCAATGATATATAATAATTGACAAATCAAGGAATAATAACATAATATGAAATAATAGAGGAACTACTACATAATCCATATAAAAAAAAGGAAACAATACTATACTTTGAGTACAGAAGTACTGCAACTATAGGCTCGATTACTCTCTAATGTATCTTTGGTATCGCATTTACGAAGTTCGGAAGCACAAAATGTTCATGAAAATGAAAAGCTAAAACTGATATCTGATCTTTTTTCCTGTAAACACTCAACTTATATATGTGCTCCGCAAAACTAACAATAAAGGAATTAAAAAGGAACAACGAGAATTGAGTTTTTGATCTTACATTCTCGATTTCGTACATTTTCGATTTAATTTAATTTCTTTGATCTTTCATCTATCCCTTTCGCAGACAGATATGTTCGCTGTGTGTCCTCTATATGGATGCGTTAATATGTAGCAAATTGAGATTTGGCATCCTCTGGAGAAAATGTTTATAAGAGATACACACAGCATGAAAACCATGACACAAAAACATTATACGAGGCACTGAAGCAACAGACAAGAAAAAAAAGTCGAATTTACAATGTTTCGTCAAAAACTTGAGAATACGTACAACTATGTATGGCAGGTTTAATTGCTGACTTCGTTGACAGCATGAAACAAGACATATTCTCTTGAAGATACACGTGAGCGGTCATTTATGCGCAATACGGCTTGTTTTTCTTTCTTTTTAATGAAAAACATAGCTCGTTCTGAGATGAATAATGTCGCATATCATTCGCAATTATCAATAGCTGCTGCGAGTCAAAGACTATGTTGTTATGGCCACACGTTATTTGATACATCATTTTCGATACATCAGGAATTAACATTTCATTCGGTAGGTTTTATGAACGGCATTGTTTGTCATCAAGCATAAAAGATGTAAAATGTACAACTACGTATATCACTCGATATGCATTGTGGACTAGCAAAAAGAGGAGCACAAACGAAGACATTTCATTGCTACTTTGGCAAGATACAATCATCACCAGTGCCATCGTTTTAGTTGCACTATAAGAGGATGCCGTTAAAGAGTATTTTTTCCCTTTTTACATTTGGAAACAAATCGTAGGCTTTTTTTTAATTTGGCATTAGGCAGTCAAAGCGACAACTATGTCGCTTAAAACAGTACTTTACTACCTATACTGTCTCTCCTTTTATCAAATAAAAAAAGAAGAAAGAAGTCAAGTCAAAAAGCTGGTTAGAATTATGTTTACATTAATTATTACTTCTTAACCCTTTCAGAAGATAATTATATATATATATATATATATAGTTTGATTTAAATAAAATAAATTTATCCTTTCATTTAAAAAATAGTTGATCTTGATTTAGAAATCCTCATCATACCACAAAATATTATTGTAATAATAATTTTTGTTTTTCAAATCTCTGATAATTAAAAATATGTGTTAATACTTAAACATATTGTGTAAATCAACGCTTTTATAATAATTTTATACCGATTAAAATAATATATCAATTTGTATATTTTATTGCATCGTAATACATTATGAATTCCTCCTGAAAGGGTTGAAGAAAATTTTCGCTTGCTTTGCGACGTTCACATTAATTTTACTTCAAGATGTTTCAACATCTTTCTGATATGATTATTACAAGTATAAGAGTTATGTGGAAAAACAATGCAATAATAGATCATAAATAAAAGGAAGAAATTTTATACTTCCATAAGATAAGATTAACAAAGTTGTGTAACTATATATAAATATTCTTAGTTAATTTATCTTAATTTTTTATAGAAAAATCACAAATCGTGCGCCTCTATAAGAAAACAAAATTTATGTAAAATTGATATGTTAACGCAAGTTAATAAGAAAAGACATAAATTAAGAATAAAAACAAAAAACAAATGTCTTTAAACAACGTTTTTTGAAAGCAGAATATTTTCCTTATATCAATTTGAAGTCAAAAACCTTATTAAATAACGTATAAAAGTATCTTGAAAAGCCAAATGATAAAACATTATTATAACCAATGGGCATTTCTAAGAATATTTTATATTTACATAATTATTAATTCGTTATTATCTCTTCATGTTTTTTGTATATTCATTAATAAACTTCCGTAAAATTTTCAAACGTACAGTACATTGCATACATAAATTATCTGATTCTGTACGCTGTGAAAATGTTTGCCTGTATCACAGACTTTTTCAGTAATAACGCATATTTGCGTATTTTTTTTATTGTTTGTAACATATATATATATATATATATATATATATATATATACAGAATGAGTCATGTAATCTCTTCTAAATCAATATTTCACTAGTTAAAATAGTGGAACTCTTAATAGTTTATTATTAGGAAGATAAATTAATAATAATAGTAAGAGAGAATACGTTATTTACAATATTCAAACTGTTTCTGAAAAATTTGGTATCACAAAATTTACAAGCACATATACATATTTTTATTAAAACATATAACAAAAAAAATTTTTTAAGTCAAGGATATTTCAGCGTCAATCAAAAATTGTAACAGATTACATGATTCATACACATATTATATATGTACGTACATATATACATAATTTAAATAAAAAATAAGAGTATCGATTATGCAATGGAATTGTCCTTCGTTTAGGACGATAAAAATATTACATTTGAAAAAACAATGATATTGCTTTGCTTTATTATACATCACTTTTTTAATATAATACTGAAATATCTCTGAATAATGGAATTTGATTATTTTGGATTCTGGCAATTCATATAATAATTATGAAAATATAAATATTAATTATAATGATAAATATTAGATAAACGCAAAAAGATGTAAGGTAAAATAAAAGTATACTTTCACTAAATAAAATTTAAATTTGCAGTATGTCCCAATTTCATATTTAAAGATATTTCAGTATTTATTAAATTAGACCAGCAACGTGTTATTATAAGTATGTCGCAAACAGATAATTTCAGTAACAGCATTCCCATAACCAGCAAAATCTCCATACAAATGAACATCCTCTAATTGTGATATGTCGCGAACGAATATATTCGTGTAATCTCATGTTGGTGGGATAAAATTATATACTTACTGAGATATCTCTATAAAAGTTACGTATATAGCTTATGTTTCATACAATATAATTTTTTCAAGTCTGTTATGGGCATGTGTTGCATAAATCATTTGTCAACACAATATATGTTTGTCACACACAACTATATGATTTTGTACAACATAAGAAATTCCCAATATTCAAATATTTTCATCGCTATTACCAAATAATGGAATGAATGCAACGGGCATTTTGAGTATGGAAATTTATAGCATCTGCTAAATTCTAATTCTTACTGGGCAGTCTTAAGAAGTTGATGGTTATCGGGTTTGCATATAAAACGAGTCAAATATTATTATTATTGACAATGATGCAAAATATGTAAGTCGCTAGAAGCCTTCATTTTAATAACAGAAATTTATGTAATAGTCGAAGTTTGTTGTTGCGGATTATACTCCAATAATGCTATTGGAAACGTCTTGATGTGCGTTTGCCATTGCGCCGATAGTTGGAAGAATTTTACACCGTACCATTCGGTACCGTCAATACTCACTGTAGTAAGAATAACGTCACCATAAAGTGATTAATGGAATTATTAATGTAAACTATAAATTATTAATTAATTAATCAGAAAAGAAGAGAGGAGAGCGAGCTCTGGTTCCTGTGGTATTTACTTAAATCCATTTCATTTTATATTAATATGATATGTATGGTTAAATTTTCTATATAAATTTATAATAAATTCTAAAAATCTATTTAATAAAAAAAGTTTTACCTCTTAATGGAATGTTGTGGGTCTTCGCAGAGCATATGAGGCGTGTCACACAGTCCACTGATTGACTTTTTGGTTCATTTTCTTTTTCTTTTTCCTTCTTTTTACCTAATCTCATTACTGAAAAAGAATAATTTTCTTTTAAAGTTTGATCTATTATATATTTTAATTTCTAAAAATTAATCTTTTCTTATCTGGAAATAAAAATATACATTATTTTTGTCCTTACTTTTCTGCTTTTTCTCTTTTGTCGTGAAATTCATAGATAAGTGATGTCCAGGAATTTCGCCTAATGAGGGAAGTCTTTGCACGTGTAATGCTCTGAAAGCTTGACGCAATGTACTCTTTCCTTTTTCACCTTGAGTCTGTTTACTCCAATAATCCAGCTGTAGCTCCACTGGTTCCCATCCTTCCCTTGTCGGTTGGCCTACATTAGGACTACTAGGTGGTGTCAATTTTCCGGGAGTTGGAACGGGCAAACTTGGAGGAGGTAAAGAAGGCGGAGAACCAGACATGCTAACGTTACTTTCTTCCAAGTCGACAGAAGCGGAAGAACTGCTGTCTGGGCAACCCACACGAACATCATTTATAAAGGGAATAAAGATTTGGCTACTATCGTCTGTTTCCCTACAAATGTAATTAATTTTTTTCCAATATGTCTGTTTAGGATTGTTTTCAAAAATAATTTTTATATCGATTACCTGTACGTAACCATAGCCTCCGCTATGGGTAGTAATAAAACTGTATTTGCTGCGGCTAGATATTCCGACACTCGTGCCGCATATTCGGTCGATCCTCCACCTTCTCTCTCTAAAAGCTCCTTCCATTCCTCTCCAAACAACTTTGAATACTTGGTGTCGATAGAACCGAGATATCTCGTTAATGTATTTGAACCGAGTGGAACCACTAAGAATTTCATGTAGTTCTGCCAGTCTGGCGGTCTAAAGCTCAACAATTCGACATAATGACGAAGAACTGCGTTTATGAAGCTGTCCCCGCCAACGATAACTACCTTTATTGGTGCCGGTGGTTTTGCAGAACTGTTGCAACTAAACATAAAAATCTATATTTAGTATAAAAATTTTCTTCTTTATACTTCTCTTAAAAATATTTTTAAAATGAAAAATACAAAACGCGCTATAATGTTTTATGTATAATATGTGTATAATTAATGAAAGATTATGAAAAAATCTTGGAATAGATGAAATTTTAGATTATAGACAAAATTGATCATACAATAAAAAGATTTATATTTTGCAATAAGGAATTGAGTTGAGGAATAAACATTGAGGAATGAACATGATAATTACAATTTTTGTATTCGCGTGACCAAACACGTGAATGTTGCGCGGATGTCAGCCGGAGAAGCGGTTGTCAGAACCTTATGGTTTCTTTCTTGAAGTTTTGCAGCAAGTACAGCACCACCGGGATCCGCTATGGATACCAGCGACACAGCCTCTGGTAAACTATCATCTGGTAACACTCGACTTAATTGTTCGACTAAAGCTTTTCTTGGCTGAAATTAGTAAACATAATTAAGTATCTTAATCAAGAGTCACGTATGCATGGTATTATTAATTCCTAGATAAAAATGGAAGGTATTATATTATATAGAGGAAGGCATATAGTAAATGATTCATTCAGCATAACAGAGAAGAAATAAACAACATTATTATCCATTTACCTCTGTGTTATTTAAATCGGACGAAGGTTTCAAATCGACGCTCAAACTGTGCTTCTTAGATTTGTTACTGCCAGGCGTTCCTCTATCACGCGCAAAGAGTCTACTTCTCCTCTCGGAGCTTTCGCTCTTATTAGGCTGCTCCGTTGATTTTGGCGGGGAACCCGCCACATAATTCGGTGGATCGTTCGCCTCGTGATCTGTCCAATTTTCAGGATGAGAATCGCTGTCGGCTCTTCGAGAACTGTCATCGCTCTGTCTGTCCACTCCACGTTCTGCAATGAGATTTCATTACTGTCTGTAGGGATATGTAATTTAAAATGTTTATAAAACAGTACACAAAGTGCTTTAAAATCACCGGTATATCTTTTACAAGCTTCTTTCTTATTTCACGTAACATTTAATTCAATTTTATTAGCAAAGAAGCTTTAAAATAAAATTGTACAGCGTTCGACGAATGATTCACTGCACGTACTATATTAAAATATATGTAAATTTATTCAAAGAACAATAAGTTTTGTTCATTTAAATTCTTAAAGTTTAATTAAAATTAAAGTTGGTTAATATTTGACACAAGAATTATGAGCATATCAATATTAAAAATATCGCTATTTTTTTTAGTTTTATGGTCCAATGGAATGTCGGTGGTTTTGAAAGATTGTGTATAAATATTCAAATGGAACAAGTGTAAAGTGAAGAAAAGCACTAATGTGCCAATATTAAATTATTTGAAAAGTACTAGGCATCATACACACACACCCACACACACACACACACACACACACACACACACACACACACACACACACACACACACACACACACACACACACATATATATATGTTTAAAATTCTTGCACTTTTGAATCGAACAAATTATATCTGAATACTAATTTATTAAAATTATTATTATTATTTAATTTTGCATATCAAACACTTATAATTACAGATTTAGTTTTTTAATTTAACGAATATTTAAAGTTTACATTCAATTTAGAAATGCCAATTTCGACATTCTCAGTGAGTTGTGAAGATGTATATGGCACCTAGTATATATTTTAATTCACGATAAATGATGATTATCCGTATCAAGTTTCAGACAAACTGAGACGAAACTTATCGATGTCACAATCGTAGCATTTATCATAGGGTATTATTGCAAATGACAGAGAGAGGTGCACTCGTGAGATGATGTGCAAGTCGCAACGTTATTGGAAAGCAAAATACATGACTAAGATTGACAGAATAAAGAATACGTACGTATACGAGTAGATAGAGAGATACAGGCCAGTACCACAGATCGAAGTCTAACAAGATTACATACAAGAAGCCGCAAATAGACACACAGTGTATGTAAAGGGAAAACAGGCTCGCACATTATAGATATACATATATACTATGGCGAGTTCTTTTAAACGGAGAGGAAAAAATCATACTTGGAAAAAATTGTATAATAACTGCAAGAAAATTAAATGTCAATATAAATTTATTCTCATCGGAACTTATACACATTGATACATATTTGTATCCTTCTGAAATAGTATTTTAGGGAGGAATGTAAGAATAATAGAAGATATAAATTAGGGTAAACATGCCAAGTGTGTAAATATATACACACACATACACACACACACACACACGCACACGTACACACACATATATGAAAGAGAAAGAGAGAAAGGGAAATTAATTACATATATAATTACATATAGAGGCATTTGATTTTATATTTAAACAAGTGAGAAACGAAAGTAACGTGCCACTTCGATTATTCTTGCATTTGGCTACGTTAGAATGATATGTTGCATTATTAAAGTTAATGCATAATTTATATATATATATATACTATATATAAATTAGACTTTGTTTATATAAGTGCAAATCGCGAAGCCACTTAATTACCAAATGTGATTGAAACATCAAGCTTCTGTCGATTAGCAAGGTCATTCATGCGCTGGAGTTTCTTCTCCAATCTACAAAATTATTGTTGCTGAATTGCTTTCAATATTTCCTTGACATCATTACAAATACAACATATAATTTTTTTAACAAATGCTTGTTTAATCTGAATATTCTTTGTATTAATTCATACTGATTGTATCGTGGAGGAAAAAAGATTAAATTAGATATTACTTTAAGAAATATTCGTGGACTCTATTATATCATCTTCAACGATATGCCTCAACGATATATATGCCTCTCTTACATCGCATGCTATATTCAAACGCAAAATACGTGCTGTTTGATAAGAAGCGGAATCCTTAAAATGTTCCAACTATTCGGTCTTCGTAGGGGCTTCAGGATTGATTGAGATTTACATACCCGGCGTTGTGTGTCCGACACGATGTTTCTCTTTAGCCGGCTGACCCGCGGGCTGTTGACACATGGTAGTCGTTGAGATAGTTCCAGTATCCTCGTTGGTTACTACTATCGAATCGTAACATGCAACAGTGCAAAGCCAACCCACCAGACTTTCACTTAGTTCAGAAGATCTGAATCTGAGTAAGCTATGGAATTTTTAAGACCCTAATCCTTAGACAATGACGATATATTAGCGCTTCCCAAACATATCGAATTACGACGTTAAAAGCAAAAACTTAGGTATATGAGTTTAAATTGATTAAGATTTACAACTATCTGTTAATCCACAAATAAAAAAAATCTACATTACATTTTATTAATCTATTTTACAATACAATTTTATAATACAAAATGAGACATGCAAAAATGACTTTGTTTTAATACGTTACAAAAAAAAAATTCGTAAGATCTTTCGCTTCTGACATCATAATCCAATGGCAGCAGTGAGAGACTAAAAGCCTTTGCTCAACATAAATAATTATGGTTATCCATTCAGCCTCCTCATCTCTTCCATAACACAAATTTAATGAAAAAATTATATAATTGCGTTATTTGCGCTCTTAAAAAATTAACATTAAAAGCTTTCGGACTCCCTCTTTAGTTTTTTTTTTCAGCTAAAAGAAATACATCATCTTGCATTAATATAAAATAAAAAATGAAGGGAGCTCACTGTTCTTACTCATAGGAGTTAAATATCCTACCTGTATAATGGATCTTAGTAAACAATAAAATATAAAACAATTTTATCTTATTCTTAATAATCATAAACAGATGGTTTGTTATTTTACATGAAATGCGATAAATAATAGTTATTTAGCGAGTGTTTTTTAACAAATATGTAATCAAAATTTTCGAAAAAAATTTAGTTGGCATTTAGCAACAAACGCAACGTGTCATATAATAAATAATTTACAGACGATATATCGATAACGTAACGTATGTATATATTAATAGGTATTTAAATGTCAATACATATTATTACTTATTGATATTCATATGCTTATATTTAATTATTACTTTTTTTAATGTAAAATTCTTATATTGAATAATCTGTTGAAAAATTTGAAAAAACTTTGGACGAATCTTTAGAAAATATTTGGATTGCAACAGTCATGTTGTTTCGCCAAGTCATTAACAGTTTAATCAAATCATGAATAATAAACGCATCTTTGACAGTTGCAAATTCCTCATTTTTATAGAATTATTAAAATCTCTTCTTTCAATATAATATAATTCATGATATATAATTTACAATGTTATAATCTTCGCATATATGTAGATTATCATCTTTTTTTAATGTTTCAAACATGAAAATGAATAGGAAAGAGAAAATGTACATTAATCTCAAACAATTTTCAATTTTATTCATTGTTGCGATTAAAAGTATATGAAAAACAAGTTTTCTATTGTTACCGTATTTTTATTTTTACATGAAATAAAGATTATTTTATTTCGTTATTATAATTATTAAATAATTAAAATAATTATAAAAATTATTTAAAATCGTTCTTATTTAAAATACATTATAAAGAAGAGATTTTAAAAGCTTTAAAAGTTTATTCCACATAAAAGAGATTTTTTATTGTGTAATCAAATATGACACTGTGATAATAGGAATTAAATTTCTTTCTTTTCATTTGTATACATTTTAATGCGTAGCAATTGTTAATATTTATTTTTCAAAAATATATGTGAGAGCATAACTAAAAGCATACATTGAAACTAAAGATATATTTTTGGAAATTCCAATAAAATAACGTTTAACTGTAAAAAGTGATTATTTAACGAATGTAATAACCAATAGCCTAGAGCGAAAGCCAGAATATGATGAGTTTGAAACGTAATGTATCTTCCTTACCGTATAGCGTTAAACATGACTTAACAGTATCAACATTTGCTTAAACGCCAGCCTTTACTGTCTGTTACTTAAGTATTACATCGCAACATCAGCACAATGAGCTAGTTTCAAGTATCGATAAAATACCTTGCCACGTATCACACATATGTCACACATTTTATCAGAGTACGCGAATGATTGGACTATGCAATGACTTACCGGAATGAGGTGGTGCAAGAAGGGATCGACTAGAGCTGAAAAAGGGTCTTAGCGATGGCTTCGGTGTACTACTAACAGACATAGTATCCAATTCTGGCCCACTGTCTGATAAATCTTCTAATTCGTCGAACAATTCTTCTATCTCCATATCGCCACCTTTAACATAAAATCATAGAAACATTAAAATAGTTTGTTTGTGTGCTTTAAAAATCGTTTAATTCCGATTGCCATTTATTTAATTTTTTCAAAATTGCATTTAATATATAAAAAGCCTTAAGAAAAAGTCTTTTATTAATATTAATCCACTAAGTTTTATCTAAATTCAATTTATTATATAATATTGTTATATAATATTATATAATATTAATTTGTTATATAATATTAATTTCTTGCATAATTTTGTTCAATGTAATATCATGTATACCTGAAAGTTTCTGTCCAATCTCCTCTTGATCGTGCTCCAACTCTTCAGATACCCTAAACCGCTTTAGCAGAGCTATAAACTTTTGCTTTAAATTTCTTTGCTGCAAAACACAATAAACATCAGAATCCAATACAGACGCAATGAGGAACCAGGCGCCTTAAGCTGAATGAAAATATTGCGCGCACCCTGGCATTCGTTGGAATCTTTCCGCGACTCTTCCG
This sequence comes from Tetramorium bicarinatum, assembly GCA_928718305.1. Taxonomy (NCBI): domain Eukaryota; kingdom Metazoa; phylum Arthropoda; class Insecta; order Hymenoptera; family Formicidae; genus Tetramorium; species Tetramorium bicarinatum. The sequence goes on from OV788327.1 coordinate 17,831,000, forward strand.
CCTGTGCACTTCTAACGTAGGCTCACTGTCGCTGCCTTCCGCTTCGCCCTCCGAGCTGAATTCCTCTTCCTCGTCGCTGAATTCCGGGCAGAGCCTCTCGTTGGGATCATTCGTCAGTCTTTTATCGTGATCAACCGGCTGGGAACTCAGGGCGACAACGCTTACGCGTGCCAGGGGGACCGAATGACCACCGTATTTTTCCGCTTTGTCTGATATGAGCTCCAACTCGATATCCATTTGCTTCTGCAGCACCTGTAAAAAGTGATTATCGTTGTGGTGACGAGGAAATTTAGTGCCCGATGCAACATCGATACAATGCATCTTTATCTTTTATGAAAAAAATATATCTTGTAATATTCTATTATAAATATATTGTTATATTATTATGCTGCTTCATTATTATTGCACTTATATCAATTTTGAGCGAAAAATACATAATTTCGTTTCGATATATAGAATAAAGTAAAATTCCAGGCTTACTTGCGCCATGTTAACAATTCCTTCTGCGAGAGTCTTGTATCCGAGCATCGTACGATTCTTGTATCGCTTGCGCCTCTGCAATAATATCAGAAGCTTGTTGCCGTCTCTCTTGAGAAAATGCGGATATTGAAGTGCAAATTGCAATTCCAGCTCCGTATCGAGTACGCCGCCGGTCGGTATGGCCATCTCGTTGGAACGCAAAGTCCTCTTGGAGCTCTGCATCTTGACCGCGATGCTGATGGACGCTAGGTCCGAGCCGAGCGATCGGAGTATCACTAATCGAGTTAACGTCAAGGAACACAGCCTAAAAATAAAGCGAAACCAAAGTGAGATATTTAAAGATTTAAGACTTAAGGATATTTTAAGGTTCGATCCAAAGATTGGCTAGTAGAAATTTGATCGGAAATATATTCAGCAGCATGAGTATAAATAACCAGAGCTCAAAGAGACTGTTTACATGTTTCAGAGTTAAACAAAGATAAATGTACGGCCAATGTCTCGATGCAGACTCCTAAGAGTGCACTTTGAAAAGCTATAAAAATATGAATGGCTGTGTCCTTTTAATCGTTCATATAATTTCTTTCGAAGGGAACAACTGACGTGACACGTGAGGTGCCTACGAGGTACACAAGGGCTGTTCGGATAAAAGCCGATAATATATATTTATCGTAACGCAAGATATGTATGTGACAAAATTTAAGAGGTGATTCATGGAGAAATCCAAAAAAATGTAACATGAGTTATCATCATCTGCTTTACTTAACTATCGCTGCGCTGTTCCGACTGAAAATCAATGAAATTAATCCCACCGCTGGATATCCGGAACTTTTCCTCGTGTCAGAAATATTTCTGCATGAAAAAATGCCAATCCATTGTCAATTTCGTGGTTTTAAAAAAAAAACCACGAAATAGACTCTGGAATTCTCTTGAAAAATTCCAACGAGAAGATACTTTCGAGCACGTTTATCGGACAAGTTATAAAATCGATGAAAAAGGATTTTTGTCAAAGAATCATCAGAGCCAACCAAAAGGAAATTAGAAAACCTTGGTGGTGTACAGTACGATAATGTTCTTCGGCAGAAGAGAAAAAGTATTAACATTGTACAACAAACATTGAAATTTCGACGGGAATTATGTGGGAAAAGAAAATGAAGTGGAACCTGCTGAAAAACCTGGCAGCTATAACCCTTTTTATAGAATAAATTTTCTTTTACGGCCAATAGGTCCTTACTCCATTCGAGCTCCCTTCGTACATAATTTACTTCTCGCGATGATACGCGCGACGGAGCCTATACCAAGTGGAAACCTCGTCGAAACCCTTATTACATGCGGCGGGGAAGAGGACGGTTATCGTTATTTATGAAGAGGGTTTCCGGGGGGCCGTGGGTAGGGGGAGGGTGGCGAATACTAAATATAGCCGCAAAGAGCAGAAACTACAGGTGGCACGTTATCACTCGGCCGTGCATTTATTTTACATGTGTACGACGATCATCATTTCGTTTTCGCGATAATACGGCGATAAGGGAATCGATTTGTAAAGAGTGGCAGGCTAAATTTAAATTTCATCTGTTGTCAGCGGTATTTAAAGAGCTTAAGTCATTTGGGTACGCGTTCTATTGGAAATTGCCCGAATTACACGAATATAAATTTCTAAATCGCACAATATTCGTACATTAAAATCTAAAGCGAAATATATGACGCCGTGCTGTCTCTCATTGCACGTGTCGATTATTTCGAATAACAAGAGAGAAAAAATTATTTCCGATAAAATCGCTTTCGGATAATCGATTCAAAGCAACGAACGTGCTCCAACGTATGTACGTACAAAGTACGTAGTCAAAGTATGTATTGGGGTATTTAAATTCCTATCTGCGATCGCGCGTGATTGAAGATAAGCCTCATAATCGTTTAATTTAAATGCAGAAGGCATTTGAAATCTACGTTGAACGAGCGTGATACCCATTCGAGAATGCCATTTCGATCACGTCGTTATATTTACACGCGGATTTTGCTCGCGATGTATATATATATATATATACATCGAAAGAGTCTCGGAAGATCTTTTTTAGGAGCTTCTTCGAAATCGACAGCATTGTAACCGGCGCTAGCCGACGTTAATTTCGCAGCCGAAAACTGTCGCGCATCCGAATTTACACCGAATTAACCGGCGACTTTTGCCAAACTCGTGTCAGCCATCATAGTTTGGCAAATAATCGCGAGTACAAAAATATAGTAATCGCATTTCGTCATATGCCAGTTGCAGACGTAAGGATACGTAATACGTATATGCGCAGCACGTTATGACTTTACAGTCGATCCCTGAAATCGATTAAGATATTTATAGTGAAAAGAACATCCGTGGTTTCCGCCATTCAAAGCCATTTAAAAGTTGGCATCGTCGATATCTGAAACTAAGATAAGAATTTATCGGCACAACGCCTGTCCGATCTCGCGTTCGCGGCCTCAGAACGCCCTATTTTCATTTAACCTGACGATCTTATCGCTGACGATACAAGGCATTTTAAATAGTAATTAAATTGTACTTACGATAATAGATAAAACATTTGGTACATACATTGTAACTGTAAGAATAACATGTTCTCGTATCATTTCTTTTAGAATAACTTATTCTCAGAATGAAGCCTGTTTTCTTTTTTTATTAGGACATTTATTTACTTAAGACAATTATACACTTATTAAAATAGATTGAAGTTTAAATCAGAAGCGAAAAGCGCCCACAACGGCGCTTAAAAATTTCTATATTTTGAGAATGTCAGTTACTTATTATTAATCTATTGAAATTTATTCGACGCAATATCAAGAATTTTCAAACTAAAATTTATTTTTTATTTAATGCTCTCTAGAGAAGAATAAATAACTACATATATTTTTTGGAAGGGAAGGAGGAATTTAAACATGTTTCGAAAACTAGTTTGGGAAATTTTCCTCGTTCTTTTATCGATTTTTTATTTTTCCGTTTGCAGTAAAACTTTTGCCCTTACGAAACACTGATTTAATATAGATTTAAAAAGAATTTACTTCAAGTCTAGACCAACTCTTACTCCAGTTTGATTTGCCAAATCTCGTAAAGAAATTTGATCGTGAGATAATTAAAATTTGATTTTATACATTGATATGCATACGTATACGTATATATTATAAAAATATAAACGTTTTCCGATTAATATACATTATAAATGCACATTTGTCTTAATTTGAACAATATTCACAAAAACGAGAAATAATTTGCCTCGCATTAACTTCTCGTATTGACACCTCTCCGATAAGTGTTGTTCGCCGACATCGGAAGATTATACAATAAATATCGATTTGCTATCCGCTCCCCTGAAGAGCATCTTAAAAAAAGTGCGATGTACACTGAAAACGGGAAGTATCGACGTATATGCGGAAGACAGGCCTTTCCCATTCATCGCGCGAACGCGACGGGCGCGCGGAACTGTCAGTCTACTGTTGACAGTCGCAGCCGTTTCGGAGTCGCAAGTGAACGCGACGCGCGTGTGTCACACGACTGTGACTCAACTGCGAAGAAGGACGCAACGTGTCCGTTCAGCCTCGAGCTCGCTGAGGGCATCCAGATCCGCAATCCGAAACGAACGTCTCGGTCAGGAGAGGTGTTTTCGTTAAAAAAAAAAAAAGAAAGAAAGAAAAGAAAGGGCGTGCGGACGCTCGTCGCAGAAACGTTCCTCAGCGTCCACCATAACGTCGAGGAATGTCAGGCGAGCCGCGGGGCGGCTCACAGGTCGCGAGCAGCGCCGAAACGACCGTTCCCGCGAGGGATTGTCCCGTTCGTTACCTGGGGATGCAATTCGGGGGCGTGCGATCCACTTCCCAGGTGGCGAACAGCTTCATGGGTACGGGCCGGGTGGCCGGGGCCGTCACCTTCGTCCGTTCCGCCATTTTTTTTGGCCCTGGCGGCCCGCGAGACCCACGCAGCGCACTTACTACGGATCCGCCGCGTCTCGCGGCGGTCGCGGCTCGCAGACGACTATCAATGACCGTGAAGCTCGGCACGACGGGAGGCCGAGGCCTCGCCGACCATCACCGAAACGATTCCGGCCGCGACCGTGGCGCCGCGCCCGCCCGCCCGCGCGGAACGACAATTTCTGCGATTGGTCGAGGCACGTGACATCTCGCGAGTTCGATACGAGGTAATTTCGAGGGAAATCTGCAAATAAAATGCATCTTTACCGGTTCTTTCGAAATTTTTTTTTAAATTAAAAATGTTAAAAATAAAAAATCGATTGAGAGCAGATTTACACTGCAGACTCATTAACTTTGATTACAACAAAACATTATCGACGCTTAAAATGGGAGGATGATAGTCAATGAGATTGAATCTTATCGATTTTCAAAACACCACTTGACATTTCATAGAAAAATTTATTTCAAGGGATTTTCATCAAGATCCTTTAACGTCAGTCACAAAATTATACTTTGCTCCAACAAGATTGACATCCATTACAGAAGAAATTACCTTTATCCGTTAAAAAATAAAAACGAATTGACGTATTATATATCTAAGTGATAATATAATCGTGTTGGATTTTATTACAAAAAATGTACAGATAATATTAGTAACCAAATAATAAATATACACATTTCCGTCTCCCCCGTCTTTTCCTCCTCACTGTTAGATTTCTCACATTTTACTACTTAAATCAGATGATACGATAACCACCACATTAGAGCTGGTTGCATACCAGCCAAAGACAGTATAAAGTAAACCCGCCTCTTATTACCGGAGGCCGTGTACGAACTATGGCCTTGTGGAATGACTCTCAATTTTAACGATCGCATTAGAAAGACAGCTAGAGAAGCACTGAAGTACAGTAACACCACGTAATAACCAAACTTTCGAAATGGCAACGATATCAATAGTGCCGCATTAATACCGACGTATTTATAACCGCAATACGCCAACAAGTCTAACGTTGCTAGACTCGTCTGAAGATTCATCACGTACAAACTCACGGTATGAACGATCAACTCGATCACACCCCAAGCAAGAGCCGAGCTAGCCAGTATACCTAATTGTTCGTGAGTGAAACGCTCCTGCGTGCCTAAAACTAATCCTGCCATAGCAACGTATGTGAAAAACGCCATTGTAGGAATATACATGTCTGGTGCGTTGGTCTCATATCGCGGTTGCAATGGTACATCCTGCTCGTACTTTACAGACCAGTCCTGTAAGAGAGCATTATTATTCGTTATTGAATTTGCGCAACGCGAAATGAAATTGTTTGAACTGTGCACGATACTTGTTTTATTCTTTAAATAGCGTCTCGTCCTAAGGCTTACCTTATGTGTAAACGGGAAGAACAACAGCATTAATTTTGCGAAGACGTAATCAGTGTTTACTGCAAAGTAATATTTCAACGCTGTCACATACGTTGTCACTGGCACATACTTCTCGATATGCTGTTTTCCAGAACCAACTAATGCATTTCCATATTGCACAGCCATATTTGTGACAACTGGCTGAGCCAAAAATTGTGTAGCAAATTGCGGACTCGCAAACTCCCCTCCTTGATTGTCGCTGGGTGGATAATTTGACATCTGTGGATTAAATCCGTACGAAGGTGGCGCCTGTCCAGGAACATTGAAACCATATTCTGGCATCGCACCATTATTCATGGGTATCTAGAATGAAGTTAACGATAGATTGATAAAAAAATCTGATTTAATGAATTACGTAAAATGTGATAAATATATGAAAACAGTATATTGATGCAAGCTTTTACTGATAGAATAGTAAATTTGTTTGAAGTTGGTCTGTCTTCTGTAACGTTATAAATGAAACAAAATAATCATGTACATTTTATAAAATTTACCTGTTGGTTATACACATACGGATTCTGTGCCATTGGAGGAGTTGGTGCCGATAAGCCAGCTGATGGATCTAATAATCTCTTTGGTTTTCCTGTAAACAATTTACCTTTAAATACAATGAGAATAAAATTAGCTTAACTATACGCTTTGATTAATGATAATGATAATAAAATTAACTGAATTCTTATTTTTACCGCATTAGACTGGACGATAATAAAAATAATAATCTTACTCAAAATAATGGAAATACTCCTCTGTTCTTTGCAGCTGAACTTTTAATATTTTCCTCTTTTTTTCTGATGTCTAATTACATGCTTATTTCTTTTTAAGTGCAGAAAATATTCTTCACAGTGCAGCTGTAAAGAACAGACCTACCACAACAAGCCGCTATTACACTAATTATTTAGATTAGACTAATTATTAGGTAAGAACTTGTGCAATTAATTATCTCTGTAAAAAAATCATTGTAGGAACAAGTGTAATGAAGATATCGTAAATGTAACGACGATCGTAAATACATGGAATATAGAAAACAAGTTGACATCTGCATTCGTAGGTTACGCTCACCTCGGCGTGCGTTCGAGTGATTGTAATTCATATTTCTACGATTTATGTCACGTTCTGGGTGCTCTTTCGGCTAGTCGGCACGGTAAGCTGGAGTCTTGCTCGTACAGACAGCGATTACTTGTAAATGATGAAATTAAAAACAACCTGCGCTGCACCACGTCGCCATGTTCCGCTCTTTGTGTCTGATCGTCATACTCGATCATTATACATGGGACATTTTACTTATGCAGAATTCACACGGTATTCTGGTGACAAGCATTGTGGGAAAGGAGGTTGTCCCTAGGGAGAAAAACGACATTTGCGAAAATCTCTAGGGAAGCTTGATCTCTTATTGGATATCGAAGGCGTATCATATATCGAGCGAAATGTAAATACTTCGTGGTGAATGGCGACTGGCTTCTGGCGTTGCATTGCGTTGGCTATAATTACCTGCATGAATCACGCTCAATTAGAATTTTATTAATCAATAACAAGATATACTACAAACGTTTCGAGATATCTCGTATCACCGTTAATGCTCCGATACATCTTCAGTATATTACACGCAGTGTTTATCCGAAATTAGACGTTTTCAGGTCAGTCGTATATTATTTTACATAACTGTTGATGAGAAACATTTCAAACTCAATGTTTTTAGATTACATTTCGAATTTATTATCACTACATTTTAAGTTTTTATATAAAATATTTTCAAATATTTCCGGTTATCAAATTGATAATGCAATTAATACAAATTTCTTTTTCTAAAGCTGCTGTCATGTATAACATCTTCTTAAACAGAAACGGTTGAAAATATTCATTAAGCGATAAATATCTACTTTCGATTGTTTATTAACTTAAATAAATACAAATATACATATTAAGCTATCTACTGTTTTACATTTTTGTTTGACTTAAAACACATTCACTGTCATAAAGCAATTAAACATTTTTAATAATGTTAATATAAAAATTATAATGTATGTAAAAATAAGTAAAATGCTCCAGTTAAAACATTTTGTGATTTAATACAAAATAAAATATTGAATATGTAATTTGTATCAGCATTAATAAAAATTTGATGTGCATACAACACATTTAACGATACTATTAAATTACTGTTTGAACATTGATGATTGAATGATAAATTAATCATTAAATTAAATAATCAATTAGATATAGCAATAAAATAAATATCTATTGTATTAATTTTATCATGAGCACTGAGTATTGTGAGAAGTATCGCAACGAAATAAAACAATGACATTGTTGAGAAGTAAAAGAATAGAAGAGAATTAATAATCAGTCTTAGACAGAACTCATCTTCTTTCGCTCACATATATGCGATATTCTACGCTGTCTTTTAGCATGTGTAACACAAATACATAAATAATCTGCAAACTATCGGAGGGACACGCTATGTTTTACACAACCCTATGTTGGCATTACGTCCGCATGGTTCGAAGGTAAACGTCGAAAATAGACGCATAGCGAGTGCGGCGGACGATGACGAGATTGCTCGAAGCAGTCGCTTTAAAGACCGGAAGCGGAATCCAGCAGACTGTCGTCTACAATTGGACTTATTGCCACTGTCACAAAGTTATCGTAGTAGCCGCTCGATAACAATCGTACCGCTGTTACGTCGTACGCCACGAGCTCCTTGATATCTAAAATGAAAAAAAATGAGCTTTTAATTATAGAAATATTCGATTATCTGTACTCACATTTAAAAGAATTCTTTTTAAATTCCCATATTATGAAATGAATTCCTTTTCCATCCCATTTCAGTTCTAAAAATATTCTGAAGAACTCAGAAAAAGAATTTGCTTTTGTGTCGTCAATTTTGAGCCTTTTTTCGGATACAAAAGGAATTCTTTTTATCCGAGAAACTCTTTCATGTAATCCTTTTTGAAAGGATCTTTCTTTTGTGTTTATTTAAAACAGGCTATGCTAATTTATAAAGAATTTAAAAAAAGGTGAATCCTTTCTGAGTTTATCGATTATTTGTGCTATTTGGGTATATGTATGTATATGTAGTATTTTTCATGTACATATAAGCATGACAATTATATAAACAAATTGGAAAAATGACGATATGAATGAAATATGAAATTAACGTGGTTCTATTCAGCGAGTCAGTGCTTTCAATCGTGATTCGTTAATTCCGTGTATGAAAGACTTATTACCGGGTTTGGAATCAATGCCGCAAATGGAGTCAATTACGTCGAGTTTCGTCGTATCGAGACCACGGCTACCTCCAATCTGTACTTGATCCCGCGGACTCCTCGTGTCGCACTGAAAATAAACCGCATTACAATTAATAATGTATATAAAAAAGAATCAGCCATTGTGCATGAAACTTTTTTTGATACATAAAATAGTTCGATTCTCATAGAAAAAGTTTATTCTTATATTTCCAATTGAAAGATCCTTCTATAAATACAAATTTAAAAAATAAAGATCAAGTATTTTAAATAAAAAGCAAATAAAAATGATTAATTTTAAAGTAATCAATCAAAGTGATCATCACTGGATTAGCATTAAATTCGATTTTTAAATTTTACATAATAATTATAAATAATTGTAAAATCGTTGTGTCAGCGACATAAATTTCTATCTTAATTTCGCTACATCTCGGAGATGAAATATTGAAGATGTAAAAAGATGACAGCGACTATAAATCAAGAAAAAAAAAAGATTTTACGACATACTTTGCGTAAAGTGCCAGTTTCGGTTGTGCGAATGACGCCATGCGAACTGCTACTGCCAATTCCGAGGGCAATTATTTGTACGGCACCGGGGTATACTGCCACGAGGGTGCAATTAATCCGCCTGCCATAATTGCGAAGCGTAAATGGATCCGTTGTACTGACTGACAAGACATTGCAGGCTGAAAAGCAAAAAAAAAAAAACACAAAAGTTTAACTTGGATCGTTTCAATCAAAATCAGCTAGGAGAATGGTTTCTATGTATTATTTAACTCTATAAATTTCTTATTTAACCCTATAATATTTTCTTGTCAATTTATTAAATAAATTGGTTTACGAAATTCGAAATCATTGAAATCCGGAAATAATGAAAAAATACAGCTCACTAAATTATGCAATAATTTTCTTATAATATTCTTTCTTATCTTTAAAAAGGAAGTATAATACATCCCAGTTTGTGAAATTAGACCTGACACGTTCTAATTTACGAATATCTAGTTCATCGTATTCAATCGTGAATGAAATTGTGAATCTAATCAGAGTCTGATCTATAGAATATCTAGGGCGTTGAGACGATATTCAAGCTTAGGGCAGCATGAAGTCTATACAATGTAATCGAATTACAAGACTAAAATGATGAATGGCTGGGGATTTGCAATGTTAATGTCTTACGAGCACTTGCTGTAAAATGGATAACATCGATTTTCCAATGTTCATTATTTCCGAATTTCAATGATAGAGCTAACTCGCGTTAATTGGAAGGAAGTTATTATAAATAGATTACACATTTACAAAGAAATTTTAAAAAAGTTAAGTTTCTTTTCTAAAATGCATGCCATGCTCGAGCAATAATACTTACGTCTTGGATTTTTTGGATATCTCGCAGATACGACAAAGCCCTTCCCACGTAAAGGTATTCTGTATTGGAGGAGTGCAGCATTCTGCGAACTTGTAAATATCTTTTTGTACCACCTGTTCTTACCACAGAACTCATTCGTCCTCTCTTTTATTGATAATGAATGGTCGCTCTCACTCGGGAATATTTCGCCATTCAATTCCCAGCCATCGATTACCTTTCAATAATTAATTAAAGTTAAATTAATTATACCTTCTCATCATCAAACGTCACTTAACCGTTCAAATAAGAGTGTATTTTTCAATTTACTAATTTCTCTCGTTTCTCTATAAAATATTTAAGTAAAGCTGTATATTAAATTTATTTTATCTTCTTTGTCTGTATAAATATATTATATATTTGTCAATATTATAAAAATATAAAATTTTTTATGAATAATATTACGTCGCAAGATTGAATAAAAATTAAATATTATGTCGATTATTAATATCGAACTTTGCAAAGTACATATATTACAGTTTCAGTTTACACAGAAATCTTATATGTATTATATAGAAATTATAGAAATTTTATGTATATGTGTAGGAATTATTTTTCAGAGAACGCAATTTTAATATTAAATCATATACGATATACTTAATAAGAAATATAGATAAAATTATAAAAAAAAAGAAATCGTCAAAAACCAATGAATTCAAGTTAAAATTGCATTTGCGTTGGGAAATTACATTTTACAAAAACGCGACGAACAAAATTCACTTCTAGTGCTGTTAAAAGCTTTCTTCTCTCAGTATTGACTTCTGTGCATTCGCGGCACATGACATACACCGCTATTGGAGGATTATCCGGGTTTACCCTACAGGAGTTTTCCATTAATAGTAAGAGGGAGATGCGGGGTGAGAATCGAAGGAGAAAACTTCGCGATTCGATTTTTCCCTTGGCACGTGTCCTGCAACAATTCGTTTATGACAATGTTGATGTTGTTTCTTCTAAATGGCTTTTATAATTTTGCCCATTGTTGCTCTTGATGAACATAAGCGAGCAACCTACAATTTCGCGGTAGAGAGATTGCGCTTTGCGGGATTATGTTTTATATATTTCGCTCCGTTCTGCTTTTCACAGAAAGATTCAAGACTTGTTTATGACATTCGCAGAAATTTTACAACTTTCGTAATTAATAAACTGTCTGCTATTATAATACCTTGTTACTCCGAAATACATTTCCTTCGTTTAATCATATTATATTATTTCTTATTAACATTTTGCAAATATTTCTTAAACATAAACAATTATTTAAATAATAAGTTCCGATGTTCAATTATAAGATATATATTTATATTTTGTAATAATTTCCTGAAATAATTATTTATCTTATCTTACGTTTATTACCTTTGTTTTATTTTATTTTATTTGGAAATGAATTTTAATTTATTACTTTTATTTATTATTGTTAAAAATTAACATTCTTATGTAATAATTAATGATTACATACTGCCAGAAGTCCACGATGATCGCAGGGGACATCGAAGCTATGGAAATGTATTTCTACTACGCGATCGGGATCAGTCAAGAAGTATATTCCACAAACGTTGTCATCATCGGTCGGCGATATATAAGAGAACGGTCCACTCTCTGAGGTAACAAACATGCAATCTGTAATAGAATGTTAAAATTTTAATCATTACGTTCTACAAATATTTTTCAATGTAAATGCAAATATCTGCAATAAAATTGTATGCTATTGCAGAACTGCACATTCTAAAATAAATTTTAACGTATGATATAGAAGAATTGATATGTAAATCGCGTAACAAGTTTTTGCAACCATTTTCATCTCTTGATTTAATTTTTATATTAATGTAATCTACTACACACGTACACAGACATTTGATAAATTTTCGTAAAATAATTTTCATAAAATAAAATAACGGAAGTTTTTAATATATAATTCCTTTATTTATATTTTATATCTGATTGTAAGAATATATTTCAATAATCTAATTAAATACCTGAAGAATTTTATATATGTATGTATATGTATAATTATTTATAAATTTTTTATACTATTTTTTATCTCTGTGTGAATGCGGGCGTATTCGCAGGTTTATTGATAAAGGTAACAAATATTTGCATACTAAATGATAGCAAGAAAAATGAAATGCTTGAACGTGACTTGTTCTATAAAATGTAATCACGCTAAATGCGGAAGATAAAAAAGTCATTAACATTGGATTAAAAATTTAATTTTAAGTTTAGATAAAATCTGATTTAAATTCTCGCTTAATCGTATTCGGAACGCGATTACACGGTTACTGTATAATACTCAATGTGCGGAAATTAAACACTAGTTCGGTTACTGTTGCGGGAACTGCATGGTCCATCCATTAATGCGATTTTGTGCAATAACGCAATTACCGTATCAAATGCCTCAATTACGAAGCTTACAAGCGCGCGATACGCTTTTATCGCAAAACACCAAAACACTTGGATCATACTTAAACATCTTATAATGAATTTACATAGTTACAAGTAGCTATTAAGATGAGTAGCTTATTAAATGGAATTGCATAACATTTATATGCAATATCTAATTAAGAAATATTTCAGAGATAAAATTTCAAAAGGTGAAATTGAATGATGAGAACATAATCGTATTAAAAAAATCGCCTTTTAAGATTAATCTTTATTTAAATTTGTTACTAGAGAATTATATTGAAACACCACTTTTATATTAAACATATTATTCATATAGAAACCTGCAAGCTATTAATTTATATATTTCTCTCGAACCACAAAAAAACAAAAGGAGAGAACAAAAGGTTGGAAAGTAGTTACTCTTTTATACACTATTAATTATTTTCAAGCAATTATCAGTAGAAAAAGAAATTACGTGGTTTCGCGTAATAAACTTTTATAATAAATGGATAAATAACTAAGAACTTTTGATAATGAAATTAATAAATAACACGTAAAAAGTTTTTACTTGTTACTTTTATAATAGATATCGCGTTGTATTTTCAAAGCCCACTTGTTTTCTTGTTCATTTTATAATAGCCATTCTTTCACTCTTTCGAAAGTACAATTTTTCTTCTCCTAGATTATCCCGTCCGCAAACTTATGCCACTAGTGGCAAACTACTGGTAAATATTGCTACTAGTTTCAATTATATGAGCAAACGTCGCCATCACGGCGTTTATAGTTGAACATCGGTAGCGATACGCAAACATCCGTTTAAACACACGTGGCACGATGTAATATTACAACCTAAAGATTATGCAAATATAATATTTCAAATAATCGGTTTAGACAAGCAATTAGCTCTAATGAGATTCATTTCTGCATAGAATAAAATTATTTATCCTAAACGTTCATTATATGTATACATACATATATATATATATATATATATATATATATATATATATATACACAAGTAATAAAATGTGCGAAAAGAAATTGAAATCTATTATTTTTAATATTATATATGTTACTGTACATATAATATATTATTTGCAATCACATTGTTCACTTACCTGAAATTGGCCGGTAATGTTCACGCGGTACCTCGAATGAAGTCTTCGCTCCCGATTCATAAGCCAAAATATTGGCAACTGCTTCATTTGTTATCTAAAAAAAAAAGTAAGTATATTATACAAAACACAGTAGACGCAAATTATTGATTTAACAAATATTTTTGTATAAAATCCCGCGTTAGACAGCTGATAAATGCTGAGAAAATTCCATGGAAATTAAAGAATGAATTGTCATTTGTACTTGTTTATGCTCATGCATATATAAACAATTATTAAAAGGGCAAAATTTTTGATTCATTAACACGGGCAAAAAATTTTGCGTAACGATCGAAAAAATAACGATCGAAGTCTGCCGAAGTCTAATCTGTATGCGTTTTTTTGTCTCTTTGCATTAAGTATTCAAGTAAATTTATGTGCTTTTGTATTACATCACAATACAGTCGATCGTGTCGCTTTTATTGTCTAAAGTGGAATCTCACTGCGATTTTTGAATCAATGAATGCATAATAATTTCAAAGTACTTTGTAATAATAAACTATAATTTGATCCGAATGTTGTTACTGCTAACAAACAAATGAAAAGATGTCGCGATATCAGTATTACGTAACGCAATATTTGGTTCAAAGCGCAAATAAATTTCCACTCAATTAAATGCACTAACATTAAGCGTGATTAAACGAGACTTCAAAAAGCAAAGCTAAAATTGTTTTACTATGTAAAGAATCTTGTTTTTATGTAATTCTCAACGCTATCTCGTTTCGGTCAGCTTCGCACTCGTCTGTTCGTTTCCGGAAATATCAAAGAATTATGCTGGTCATCGCGGTATAAAAAAATAATTGCGAGATTCCGGACCGCAAATACAAAATTCGCTGAAAAAGTCCGCCGATTAAAAGAAACGATCGTTACGACTTGAACAGGGGTAGCTCGCGCAGTATTTCTCGTTGTTACGTTTTGTTCGGTGGGCAGCTGTTATTTCGTGCCGGGGCAAAAATCGCGCAAATTGCACTTTCCACTGCGTGCCCGGTTTCGCGCGTATGCGAAATGAAAAATCCGTTATTCAATTAACATTATTTCTCGACTGTCGCCGGCGGATGTGGGAGCCGCTATACGAAAACCGCGTCCCCACCTGCCAGATAAACCTGTCTCGAGAGTAATTGCCGAAGTCTTTCGTGAATGATGGCCCCGATGCGAATCGCAATACGGGCGCGTTTGCCGGTCACGATACGTAAGATCGTTATCGCACATCGTTAATGTGACACGCGAGGTCCCTGGTACTCTATAATATAGGGTGGTAGTTTGAAGCTTTCGTTTATTTCTTTTAATTGTATATACAAGGAATTGATAAAATAAAGCGTCATGTACATTATAAGCTCATGTTACATTATAAGCTCAATTTCATTTTTTAAAATTTTTGTTTTTACACATCAATGAATACAGTTCTGTAACGTTTTGTTATAGAAATTAAATATCACGTAGCGAAATAACGTAGATTAAAAAATTCTCTCGCTTGTGCGAACTCTTTTCTGTAAAAATTGTAATAAAAACGCGCAGAAAAGATACCGCTTTATCTATTATAAAGCGCGACAAAAAACTTATCTAATTAAGCTTTGGTGCGGTGACTTTATGTTACTTATTTATTTCTGTCTTAGTAAAGTAGTAAAAAGAAGTCCAAACCTTAACTAGAAAAGAGTGACTAGTAAGTAGAGAATCAAAACTCATTATAAGTTAGCAAATGATGTCACTTGTAGTACAATTAAAAAGTTCTTAAAGTCCTTAGTCCTGGAAACTCTCTTACTATCTTCTAATTTACTTTCTAATACGATTCACTTATATCGAATTTTAATTCAAGTCTCTCATATTCTTAATTCCTATAACTCTGTTTTTTGTACTAAAAAAATAATTATTCAATGGATTATGTTATATATGTTTTTATTTTTATATATAATTACTCTTTAATTTTATTAAACTTTATTTGTATAACATTGTATAAATACGATCATGTATTAAATATATTTTCGAAATAATGTCTATAAACTATATATTATAAATATTCAAATCATCGATTGATCGTTAAATAAATAGAAAAATATAACAAAAATTTAGGCCAATTAAGCAATGAATTTTCTTAAGAAAGAGCTTTTTAATTGCGGAAGAAACCTACTATAATTTTATCATGTAGCCATGGTCTCCTGTAGAAGTAATTTTATTTTCACCAAGTTTGTTACGCTAAAATGATTTTTAAATAAATTATTCATTTATTTTAAACTAATTACTTTTGGTAGAAGAAAAGAAATAAAAATGGAATATAATTAAATTAAAATTGCATGTGTTTTCAGAGAGAGATTTTGAGATTTTGATAGCTTGTTAATATGAATTTTTAAATAAATTTTGTAATCAAGATAATTACAACACATTTAAATAAATATTTAATTAAATTTAATTATTACTTATTAATTTTTCGCGATGTAGACAAAAATAAGAAATATCAATTTAATACTTTTATACCGATCGCAATTTATTCTCATTAGAAATAACCCAATTTATTCTTGTTAAAGATAATCCAATATCACCATCACATTTACTCTAATTACAGTTATCTTATTTATTATCCTTAATTTAATCATTAATAATTAAAAAATTAACCGGGGACGCAATAAAAGTCATGAAAATTGTAAAATATAATAATAATCAATAATGAATAATTGTATACGTATTTGTGTGACACGGAAATAAAAATAATGTTAAAGTGTTTTTAGATAATAATAATATATAAATAATAACCCAGTAAACACAAAGTAACAATAATATAACGTCAATGTTAGAATTTCCTATTCAACAATATAACTGTTATATACAAGACATGTTACATTATTGTTACGTTGTGTTTACTGGAAACTATGAAATTTTAAAAGTCTAAAAAATCTAAAATATACAATTTAATAAATATTATAATTTGTTCCATTTATATTTCGTTAACAAATATTGTGGTTATTCTCTTTTAATTATTACATATTTAAGTATTACGATTATTTGGATTAACGGCTCTCACAATTGTATTTTTAATATTTTACATCTTTTAATAATATCAATAATATACTGTTTCAAATAATACTTTAGTGAATATTTCTTAAATTCCAAGTATTTTAAATAAAAGTTTCTTTTTTAAATTATTATACATACATACTTAAAAATTTGCAAGCAAATGTATATTCAAGCGATGTATTTGTACCTGTTGCTGACGGTGATCGTTGGCGATCGCTGCTTTCGCAACGTGAAATGTCGCGCCGACGACGATGATGATGACCAGGAGGACCGACGTTGAAATCGACTTGGAGAACATCTCTCACTGACGGCGAGATCGGGAAGAAACGGAAACAGGCGACAACGCGAGCCGAGTAAGAACTGAAGGCTCTCTTCCTCGCGGCTGGAAAGGCTGGAAGGCCTCCCTCGCCTCTCGATCGTTGTGTGGAGAGATCGAAGTGGCGGCGCGAAGAGATCGTGGGGGTTGTGGTGGCGAGCTCGGGCCGAGCGCGGCAGGTGTTCTGACGGCGTCGCGACGCACGGCGTCCCTCTTATAGCGCGGCTAGTCCGCACAGCCTCGCTTCGTCCTCTGACTGCGCGCAACCCCCAAGCTTTATCACACGGTGAATTTCGAGACGGAATCACAATGTGCGCTTTCTCCAATCCAGGAGGGCGAAAATATATATATTCCGTGTTTTTTTTTTATGTATAGTTTTTATATATGTTTGTAGTTTTTATGTATGTTTTTCGTACATATAACGGTTTTATAAAGCATCTTTTACAAAATCGATATTTCGTCGCGAATAAACATTTGTATCGTTTATTCGCCCTTTTAAGAATTTTGGGAATTTAAGAAATTCCCCCTTTTTTATAAATTCGTCAGATTACAGATGCTTTAACATATATATATATATATATATATTTTAAGCTAAGACCGTCTTTAAGTTTCAAGAAGATTTTTTTATTCTTGATCAGTTACGTGTGATAGAAGATTTAATAATACAATTTAAATACAATAATAAATATAATAAATTAATAATTCCAGCCGCACACGCAAACTTTTTCGCTCTCTCTCTCTCTTTTTTTATTACCCTCAGCGAACTCGTATTTGCTGTAACGTTGATTACATCGTAAGTTCGTAATGTATATAGGCATTGCGCGTATCGCAAGCGAATGTCAAAGGGAGTAAGGATTATCGACAGATTTTTTCGCAGATGCGAAAATCACTATCGCAGCGTTCCGCGTCAACAGCTATATTGCGTATCGTGAGGGAGAGAAACGGGCTGACATTTTAAATGTTCCTCGTTATTAATGTTTACAACGATGTTTGTCGTCACACGTGTGTGCGTGCGTATGACAGAGTATGCGCTTACAGCGCGACGTTAACCGGCAGGAATACAGGATGTGCGCGTCATCCTGTCAGCACGATGGACGTTAAACGATAGCTCGATTAGCGCACTTTACCGTACATATATTTTATATACATACATATATATGTGTGTACATATGTAATCTCTCTCCTTCTCGTCCCGACGTTATCTCGTCGGGACGCCTATAATCTCAAAGCCATAATCGAGATCGATGACGGCGGCGAGGAGTCGTCGCCCGTGCCAACGTGGCTCAAGGCAACGTTCGTAAGCTTTACAAATGATTTCCCCCCTAGCGAAAAGGCGCATTATTACGTTTCCTTTACGCTCGAGCTAGGAATGTAATTGAACGCGAATGAGGTCCGCGATGAAAACCGTTATATAATTGAGCGTATAATCAACATTTGACTGATGAGAACTTAAAGAATTGAAACTGATATTTTGAAATAAATATACGCCGCCAATATTATAGCTGTAGAAATAATCATGCACCGCGAAAATATTGTGCCGCGTAAATATTTACCGCTTCATAGCGATCTTGGTTGTAAAAATGTATAAAATGCAGTATGTAATATACGTATACATATGTATAACGGACGGCCGTTAGTTAGGACGTGCCTGATAGATTGATGTTTGATAGACCAATGAAAATTTGCATGAAATGTATAATTCGGAAATAAATTCTGTTAAATCAAACTTTACAGCAATATATTATATTATTTTATACAATCACAGAAATAAGAGCATTCATACCGACGGATAATCGCTCGTTTATTATTAACGGATTTATCCTCTAGACGATAAAACACAGAAATTAAAACGTAAAGGCAAATATCGGTCAATATCTTAATACACAGATTTCGGTTTCTTTATACACGATAGAACCAAGATAATTTATAGACGTCAAAATCGCTCTGCTTGACGGTATCTATTTAGATGTAAATGGTAGATATTGTGTAAGCATATGCTTCCCTATAGAGAAGTTAAGTATCTCGACGGCACTCGTGAATAAATAACCGCATGATTTATCGCAGCAACGACATTGTCATCAAATCGCGGTGTGAATTATAACAATAAATACCGATTTGTAACGTATAATTTATAAAATTACGATTAGAATTATCGTAGCATCTTACGAGAGAATTTGTGCGATAAAGCGATATCAATTATTAAAATTATTGTCCATGATTGAAAGAGAGAGAGAGAGAGAGAGAGAGAGAGAGAGAGAGAGAGAGAGAGAGAGAGAAAGAGAGAGAAATGCGTTATGATATTTGTACTTATGAGCGTCGTCTGTGTAAATCCGAAAAAGAATGATTATTTCAAAGCATGCGTACGCGGTACTTTAAGCGGCTGTTGGCCTGCGTACACGTGTGCGTGTATTCCCGGGAAAATAATAATCCTTTTCTTTCAGATGTGCAGACAACGCTTTCTTATATGACAGACTGTATTCTCGCATGAGACTCGCACGTCAGAACAAAACAGAACGGACTTTCATGTTTACGATTAAACGATGGTCACGAGGACGAGAAAAAAGCTGCAAATAATAGAATCTATTTATGGATCTATCAATAATACAGTTGCTGATTTGCAATTCTACCGGGGCTGCAGATAAATCAACATGTGGGTGCCGGCGACCTAAAAATCTACAAACTCGTAAATACCTTCATATATCAATTCTTTGCGCGTTGTATATTAATTTTTATACAATTCATAACAATTGTTAAATCTGAAAATTGAGGATAATTGAGATTAACGTAAAAAGAATGTGGAAGAGGAAAATGCATCACTGGACCAAAAATATTTGTTGTGGGTAATTCGAGTACGCCTTTTTGTTATACTCTGCATGACAAGTAGCGTAACATTAAATAAAGATTGAAAGTACGCTTTGCATGATCAAACAACTTACGGAGAAATGTACGGCGATGGATGCGAAATGTCTCGAAGGAAAAATAGAGCAAATCGTTGTACGCGATTGTTAATAAAATTCAAGAGCATTGCCATGAATAATTCAATTTCAGGAAACAGTCCCGATTGTGTGCTGTCTCATTTTACTTCCTATATTATCGAAAGTACAATGCGCGTCGCGCGTTGAAACTCTCTCGTATGACTTGTACTTGAAACGTTCCACTTGGCGAAGGACTAAGGACGCGGCGGCACGTACACCTGATGATACTGCTGTTCTTCCTCATTGGGAATTATCTGATGGCTCCGGTCGTGCCAACCGTGATCCGAGACGTGGTACAATCCATAATTTACACCGCTGGTGGCTATCTTCTTCAGGCCTTGTATGCTGGACAGGATAAGAGCCATTTTGGCGAGAATCAGTGCCTTACCGCCCAACACCGCGAGAAATTGAAAACCCATCGGCACTAGGATCGTGCCCATCAACAGCAGGCCCATCATCATCAGCGGGAACATGTATTGTTTACGACGGCGGCGGCGTTTTCGACCTAGGAGATACATTATATGCGAATTTACCGAGTTAATTTCAACTTTCAAATTGTGCCGATTGTTGACGACTCACCTTGAACAATATTGTTGTCCAGATTTCGCGCGGATGTGTTAGCGGCTGTGTTAAACATATGATCGACGTCAATTTTGAAAGCGTGAGTCCGCAGGATGTGTGTTATTCGATTCCAGATGATGGTTGACCAGCTGATGTCCTCCTCTCTCAATCCATCGGAACTATCTCTGTCGAGAATCGTTGCCCGTGATTTAGTCGCAAATATGATTTTACTCGAAGGGCTGGCAGCAACGATGCGCTGAATTATATTATACATTTCGCGAATAAATAGTACTTTTAATATTCCGTTTTATAACTTCCGTAGAATTTATTTCGCAAAATTAGCTTCGGAAAAAAAACGTGAATTTTCAATCGCAACTGCGCATCTGCGAATTGGCTATTAATAATTAATTACAAAACCATATTTCCTTTATGTCGCTCAGCACATTGTCGTACCAAGCCCTTGTTTATGTAATTAATTGTGTAGTATTTCTTGTACGCTGCCCATTGGATTTTACGTAATTTCGAAAGAGCAAAAGCATCCCGGGAATACATGTAATAAATGCTTTTCTCTCTTTTCATACTTGTCCAATATTATCGAAGATAACTGGAAGTTTTGAGCACGCGGTAGAGCTAGAGATAATGCATTCTTCCGAAATTCAGCGAATTCTGATATAACAGGCTTACTGCAGCAAGCTTCGATGCATACTAATCTCTTATTACAGTAAGCTTTGATGAAATTCCAGCTCTCCCATGACAATATCTCCCTGATTCGCATTCCCTTTAGCCTTACCCCTTTATCGAGCAGAATGCTATTTCTGATCTACTTCCCTACCGCCGTCTATTTGTTCTCGCTTCCTCTCATTAATTGGAGATAATTATAGATTGTAAAAACCAACTCACTTATATTCTGTATTATTCTCATCGTTCGGACGAAGCCGTATTAGATCGATGCCGTTGAATATCGTGATAACGTCATCGTCGAGGAGAGTGTCTAAGATGTTTAGGGCTCTTTGCTGCACGCATTTTCTAAAAATGTCCAATAATTCATCCTGGTCGGAGCTGTTCCGCGACAGCGATGGGCAATTCTTGATTATGGATCGTAATCCGGAGTACCATTTTGTTTTATCGTCACAGTCGGCCCTTACGACCACAGTCAGTGCGAAGGCAAGGATGTGGAAAGCACGAGGGTGCATCTGTATTTAAACGCATACGAGCCTCTCAGGACCAACGATATCAATGTGGGTTACTGACGCAGCTCTAACTACATTTCCTCTCTTTCTCTTTGTTTTTTTTTTTTGCACGTTGTCTCTGACTAAAAATTAACTTTATTCGTTTAATTTTGTGCTGAACTTTTTTCGAGCTGAAGAAAAAATTCTGTGAATAAATTTGAATATTCTTTTAACAAAGATGTGAAAATTGGCAAAAAAATGTATAGTTTGAAGAAATAAGGGGCACTCTTTTTTTATGTAAATGTTGAACGAATACTTGCGTTTTCAGCACTTTTATAAAAACAAAATTTAAAAAGTTCAGAATCGAGGACGAAAAATTTCATAGAAAGTGATTTTCTGAAATTGGATTATTATTATAAAAAGGTACTTTTTCAAATTTAAATTAAAAACAATTATTTAAAATTTATTTTTTTATCTCTTTTGTTTTAAAAAACTGGAGATTATTTGTATAATGTAAATGATATTTGATGAACAATATTATCAACTCCAAAACTATAATTAAGTTCAAAAGTATTTAACAAGATATTTAAACAGATATTTAAATATGTCAGATAATATCCATCAGAAGAAATATTAATAATTTATGAGGTTTGCACGTGTTCCACTTTTTTTGCTCTATTTTCTTATCTCTTCCGCAAAACCACTTTATCTATGTCACTGTTACCATTATATATTTTACGTATTTTCTTCTTTAATTTCTTAAATGTACACGTGTAAATTGTTATAAATGAAAATGACAAAATAAAAGTATAGCAATAGATATACACTTTATAGAAAAAATAAATAAATATTCGGAAAGTATGATACCAGAATCTTTTTTCGACAAATACATTTAATCACTCTATTGGAAATTTTTGTAAAAAATTAATCATATTTTCACGATATTAAATTACTTATAATATATATTACAAGAATATTATTTTTGAATTGACACAAATATTATTTTAATGTTTTTCTATATTTTTTCCATAATTAACGTTAATTAATGCTACCTAATTATGAATCCTGTATCTAATAATTTAAAACGATTAAAAACGAAATATATCAAAAAATTATCAAAAAATGTTTCTCATAGAATTTACTTATTGAATTTTTATACTCTATTAAAAATGTGACTCGAGCAAATCGATCAAAAGTTTTCACAAAAAGGGAACCTGAAAAGACAGAGAGTGCTCCAAATGCACATAAATTCCCGCAGAGAGCTTTACCTGGAAAAATCTGCACTCCGGAGACTTCTTCACGAACGGACACGTCGCGATGCACTGCGAAAGACGGTCGTGCGGGTAGTGCATTGCATACATTTATACGTGCAGAAAATAGACTATGATGCCGTGCAGGTAGTCATTACGAGTCATCGAAGGGCATCAAGGTAGCGGTCAAAAGGCGGCCGGACTTTCCGCTCGACCGATCATTCTCCGCAATCGCTGGCAAAAACTATGTTAGTACCTACTACCTACTATATGACCACCCGGACATTGCTATTTTCTTCCCGATGATGGATAGAATCCATCAATTTCCGTAGCAGGAAAAGTATTTCAATATGATAAATACTTTTACAAATATATAAGAAAGTTTTAGAGAAACCTTGAGAAAAGTAGGCAGCTTAAGAATGATCAATATCCAAATAAAAAAAGATTGAGGATATCTATTCATAATTTTCGAAATCAATTTGAATTGTGCATTTTATGTTCGATATACAAAATCCATATTAATCCATATTAATAGTAATTCATTAACTTGGAAAGTAAAACAACCGTTTGAAATATTGTCTTTGTGAGAATATATGAATGTTTTTGCTCCATTAATTATATGATACGCTAAAGAATGTCATACGCGCGATGACGTGTGAATGAAATTTATTATATTAAATCGATATAAAACCAATATATTTTCTCCACACCTGTAATAAAAAGAGAGAGAGAGAGAGAGAGCAATAATATACACATTTGGAGTTCATATAGTTTAGTTTAAATTATAAACTCGATAGATACGTAAAGGATGGTAAATCTGTATGAGATGTATTGATCATTAAAAAGATCAAGTCTTAAAAGTTTATTTAAATAAATTGAAAATTTTATTGTAATCTGACATTAATAACTTCTAAAATAATAACCATTCTTTATACATTACAACCAAGATTAAATAATTTATTCATCACGATCTTAGAATGTCGTTCATTTGATTCATTCTAACGAATTAATTACAATTAAATAATTATTAATTTATATAAAGAAGGTATATAAAATGAAATTTTTTGGACTAATAATATAAAAAATATAAAAGCTGATTTCTTAATATTTTAAATAATTTATAAAATGTTAATCAAACTTGTATAATAAATAAACCTTTCTTTATGTTTATCAATTTAATTTGTAAAGAAATGTTTAATTAAACATTTTAAATAAGCATTTCTTTATTAATTAATATAAAAATATTGTCTTTTTCTTTAAAATATTCTATATACAAATTGTCAGACAGAGAGAGAAAAAACGAGACTCTGTCATAATATATGCACATGTTATGTTTTACAAATGTAAGAATTGTAACTGCACACCGAATAATTGTCCTCAGGTATCGGCTCGCAGTCATCGTGACTATTGGAGATTGCACTCTCGTTAGGCTTAGTTCCCTTAACGCGACACTTGTTTCTAGGCATACCAGAAGTGATACATAACTCTAGCAGAGCCCATTCTTCCGTAGAAATCAGCGGACCTTCTTCGCTGAAGGAACTTACTGAACTGTGGTGTGAAGGCACCGTGTTGGTTTTCACTGTGTTGTGATTTTTGCATACGCAATCGTCGTTTTGAATCCTGTTACAACTCGGCACGCATTTTACATCGCGAGATCGCATACACAGAGTGTCAACGAAATTACCGTTTTGACTTTCGGTATGACGAAGCGGCGATCTTTGAGCACAATGTGGCGAATTGTTTATATGTCGCATACTGTCGCGCGTACCATTATCACAAGTTTTTAATGTCTGACCGGAAGTCTGCGATGTATTACTGCTCGTTGCCTTCCCGGAAAAGTAGTTAAAATTGCCGGATACGTTTCTGACGAAACGCATATCCGTCGTGTTATTCGCAGATTTGTACAATGACGGTGCATTGTACAGCGCGGCAGTCTTGGGAGAATGAGATTTGTTCGCAAAATAGGAAGTCGAAGGAATGGAAAAATTACCTGCCCCTTTCAAAGGTGATTCAGATTTTTTGACTGTGGATGCCATTGTTGTAGACGGCATGGAATTTAGTGCCTGAAAATTAATTCATATCATAATACAATTTAAATATTAAAACATTTTTTCTAAAATGACAAAATGTCCCAAGTGTGAAACAGAAAAATGTTCTTTGTTAATGGAGTTTTTAATATATTTGTTTTTTAATATCGTATTTATATAACTAACTCACTTTTGGCATGCCAGATCTAATGCATTGTGCTAACATAATATCTTCTTCTTCTTCAGAAAGTCCGACATTGTCTTCGAAAGGTAAGAGCTTTTTCACTACACTCTTCTTTTGATCCATATATCTTAACTTAAAAAATGTCGACGAAGTGGAGGGTGACTGTACACTCATCGTTGTAGGATTTTCTGGATTTTGTGCTAACGGTGGTCTAATTGACGGCGATAAACTAAATCTTGCCTAAAAATTAGATTGTCTGATAAAAAATATAATTAAGACTTAATTGTTACATGTAGAACATTCTGTATATACGAACGCAAATATTAATTATTTAATTTTAAAACAACCTTTGGCATTGCAGATTGTATACACTCCGTCAAAATTGCATCGTCATCTGAATGATTCAAGCTATCGTCTGAAAATTCGTCCGGGTGTCTCAATGACGCATTACCTGGTGATTTAGGACTCAATATGGAATTTTTATTTCCATGACTTGTTTCAACGGGTGAAGACGATGGTGTACCACATATATTAAATTTATGCAATAGCGTTTCAGACTTTTTATTGAACAGAATGCCATTTGTTGGAGGTGGAGTTACTTGTCTTGCCTATGAAATAAAAATAACGATAAACAGTTTCAACAATGTGTTACATACGCACGCGCGACATTTAAAAGTATGATATCTTTAAATTTCGATGCGAGATTCTACGACTGGATTAAATAGGAAAAAAATAATTCACGAGACTCTGATATGCTTAAATTTACGAGAAACTTACTAAAAAGTTTTTTGAAAGAATATGAGATTGTACAGTATTAAGAAATAATCCATTTAAAAAATAATAAATACATAAAATAACTAATAGAAAAAATGAATACCTTAGATATACCCGATTGAATGCATTCATCTAATATTTTCTCATCTTCGCCCGAAAGATTGGAATTTTCATCGAATAAATCATTTCTGTGGCAATTAATTTCAGTTGATTTGTCTTGCTCGCATACAATCTTCTCTATATCCTCCTGTACACTTGGCATTGAGAGAGCAGACAAATTAGAGTGAGATCCTACTGGAGAGATATCTGCGGGCGTATCCTCTGTACAATATACATGTACAGTGTCAGAAGCAACAATTTCCATTGCAGTTCTATTCTTCGAAGTACTAACAGGTATCTTGACAGGACTCGCGTGTGATTCCAATCTGGTTGGGATAGAATTTCTCTGATATGGCACTAAGATACTCGGTGACTCTGATTGTACGGATTTCTGAGAGTTCAGAGACTGTCTATATCTGTATAAATATACATTTGTAAATATTTTATTTTAAATTACTTAATAATATCTCTTTTTCTAGAGTATATTACCTGTTAGTTTGCATTCCCACGTTAATACAAGCAGCCAACATATCCTCGTCATCTTCATCACCGTCACTTACTTGTTCCTCTTTCACACTATCCTCAGAGTTATTTATTTTCATATTAAGCACATCTTTTTCTAATACATCAACATCTTTCTCAGTTGTATTAAATGCTTCTTCCATCATGCGATACGTTTTGGTGTCATTAGGTATTTTGACTTCGTCGTCAATTGTAAGAGAGCTCAGACTGGTTGCACTAGAAAATTCAATTGGTGTTGATTCTTCTTTGAAAGTGGCAATGTCATCTTCAAAAACACTATTCCTTGTGATATGCGGTTTAGAAAATACTGCAACAGATATAAAAAATTTAGACAATTTTCTATAGACATTATTATCATTATCATCCTTGTACTGATTAGTAGCATTGCCTACATAAATGTCGGATTGATGGTCTTACTGCTTCTTCTTGAATCTTTGATATAAATTCTGGATTCTGGGTTTTATTGTTACGCGGACTGGGTAAAACTGTTTGCGTGGGCGAATCAGGCAGTTCACTGGGTGAGACTACGCCACTGGTCCTACGACTGAAGAAACAATAAAAAATAACATCAAATACTTGGTTAAAAATAATTGTTTTGGAAATAAAATTTAATCACTTTTATATTTTCAAATATAATATAGAACTTACCTAAAATCACTGATCACAGAACTACGATCATCATGGATGGAATATTGCTCAAAACCACTCAACGAACCAAGCGAACTACAACGTGAAAACATTAAAGGAGTTTCTTCCGCATAATAATCTTGGCCACCAAATGTCACCATTTTTCCTGAAACACACATGCGATATCTTTTTGTACTAACATATTACATTTAATATGTATACAGGCTGCCTCTGACATATTACTTTCACGTACTTCTCATTTAAAACATATTATAGCCTTGGCATTTTGACATTAGAATTTTTCTCAAAATGATCTCAGGAATGTGCCATTAATGGCTAGTATGTTAAGCCTGGCACAGTACATTTGTTAAAATTATATATAGAAATATATTATCAGATTTTTATCAATTTAATATACAAACCTTCTTTATCTAACACACGTGGATTATTTTTATTTTCAAAAGAATTATCGTTCTCTGACGACAATCCACGTTGATTGCTATTCAACCTCACAACACTGTGATCATCATTTTCCAACTCTTCCTTCGTCGCGGAAGGAGGTAAATCTTCTTTCGATATAACTTCCGTAATGTTATTCTGAGAAGTTATCGCGCTACTCAGAGAACTGAGTGAATTGGCACGCGAGAAGCCACGAGACGTTTCCTCTTCCTCGTAATAATTTACTATCTTCTCCGGAGTAACTTGTCCGGGATTAAGAACCGGCGTGTCCTTTGAATTCTCTTCTTCAAGCTCTTTCATTATGAGACTGCCTTGCTCGTCGCAACTAAGCTCTTCGGCCTGTTTAATAAAGGATCCGGATATTTTGCTGGCTACTTCGATCGTCTTCTTTGGTACTTTTTTCACAAGTATATTCTCTTTTATATCTTCGAGTCGGAGATCCGACATGGAAGTAGCTGTGGAGAAGTTAAAGGGCGTCTCATACGGCGTCCCTTCGGTGCAGTAAGTCTTGACAGTATCTTCTTGTTCGGCAAAGTACTCGTTGTTCTGTTTCTCTTCCTCGTCAGTGTCGTCCTCGGCGTATCGCAGGCTGTAATCTGTGGGCTGATCAAGATCGGTTTCGGCATAGTCGCTGAACAGGTCCACCTTGCTGTCGCGTTCGTCAAACTCCTTCTTCGAGGCACGGCTCGCCTGTGACCCGTCGGCGAGACGTTGATTCTGTGGCGCGGCATTTCTCTCGATATATTTCTTGCTATAATCAATCGGTTGATCGTTCACGTCCTCGTCGTACGTCTCTGCGCTATTCATGTTGACAGTTGGATCTTGAACAGCGAGACTAATCGAAATACATTGTTGAGTTTCAATCTCCTAAAAGAAAGCGATTACAAAAATAATTTATAGCAATTTGCGATTATTATTATGTGACGATTCAGTGACAAGACATTGAATTTTCTACAATCATAATCCACTGGTATGCTCCATTCCCGTAACAATCTCTCTAATACTCTTTTGTATTAAAAGCTTTACGCCACCTCCGTTAAAAGCATACATTATTATAAGTGAGCATCTAATAGCACAGATGTCATAAAAATAGCGGGAGCGTCCCTTGTGTTAAATGCACTTACAATGCTCTGCAATGTTCCGGGGGAAGTAAATAAAGCGAGAAGTGACTGATGATTTCCACTCTTTTTCCTCTGTGCGTCGGCGCAGTGATGTCCGCAGTGGAACGATCACTTTTGACTTAAGAAATTCTCTATTCTGTAGCCAATCAACACTCTTGAAAAATTTATCGTAAGCTTAAGCTTCTTGCGTTTAACTTTATTTTACTTTATTGAGATAAAAATAAAATGGACATTTTCATTTTTTTACGTATTTTTTCAAATTTTTATTTGATATACTTTTATCATTTATTATCTTCATATTTAAACACAAACATGCTTTATAAGATATAAATTTAGGCTGCGTTCAGAAACTTCACTCGAGTGAAATTTTTATCCTTCTATCCTTATTGAATTCTCAGTAAGTACAAAGATAGAAAGATAGAAACTTTACCAGAAGAAATTTGACCAATGACAATCAATTATTCTTCTCATCTTCGTCTGTGATTGGTTAATTTTTTAAGGCTTAAGCCTTGTGTCCACGATCCGAGAACTGTGTCCGAGTTCTAGTTCCGAGAAATGTGTAGCTAATAAAATTGTCACTTTTCCGTAAAAGCTGCACTTTGATTGGCTATAAATTTCTCGGAACTAGAACTCGGACACAGTTCTCGGATCGTGGACACAAGGCTTTAAGCTTACTACACCTATTGTAGATTCGGGCTAATTGATCAATTTCTTCTGGCTTAAATCTCTGTAGAGCAAGAGAGGGAGAAAGAGAGAGAGAGAGAGAGAAAGAAAGCAAAGATTCTAAAAATGCAAAAAATGCAAGCTACACGAACAGACCAATTACCGTCGCCAGCGCGACGCACCATCCCGGGAGCCGCCGCGGATTGGTCGCGCGTCGCTCGGGGGCTCGTGCGATAGGCCGCTCGTGGCACGTGCGTGATTGGCGCGTTGATGGGTGGTCTGGCAGAGGCTCTATCGATTTAAATTTGGTTTGCCAGTGCGCGTGTCAATAGTGGACGCGGAGCCGCTGCCGCGCGCTTTAGGGGGTTATTGCTTCGGCTTTATTTCTCCGCGACAATCCGGGTAGCTTTCAGGCACTTCGTATCGGCGAGTATGTCCGAACAGGAGAAACACAGGATAGCCGCGACGGAAACGGCGAACGCCAACGAACCGATCAAGTGTGAGAGTGTCGTGCCAAAAATCAGGTCAGTTTCGCCGCCGTCGCCGTCGCCGACGCGGGACGGAATGACGGATTTGCGAGGGGCAGATGCGCCCCATTCACGCGTGGGCATGCACTCGCGACAATGGTCGGGACGTCGTTGCGCCGACCTAACGCACACGCATCCCGATCCAACGCGCCCACGCCTGGCGTGCGTTTAATCGCGATCGGCCACACCTCTCGCAGCTGTGTACATACAACGTGTACACTTGACGTGTGCGAAAATTCGTGACTCATTGTCGACATTGCGCGACGGACCTCCCCCGTGTCTCGAATGACATCTTCGTGAACACGGTCATGCAATCGTAATGACGATCGATAAGAGACTTGTTCCCTTGCCAAAGCACTTACTCCCTTTTTTCCTCGTCTTCCTGTTATTATTCGCGTAAACAAATTAGTTTTCTCCACGGATTTGCCTGTTCTACTTTTTTTTTTTAATTATTGGTAAAGAATCCAGCGGGGGGAAATAACATATGCAAATTTCGAAAAATCGCCTTTCAATTTTTTTACAATCCGCGCTCGCCCGAGCATACGATCACGTGACAAAAATGTGCGCGGCACACGTCGACAATTTGAAATATTTCGAAACTCGTGCACGTCGCGGGATATAATTATTTGCATTCCATTATTTGCAAAATTAGTTGCATTTCATTTACACCGACACTCAGATAATTTTCGCTTGTGACGTCATGACTCAGTTAAATGCATCTGAATATTCCCTTTTACTCTGACAAATGAGATTCAATTGAGTTTTTATTACCTATAATCTGTATAAGCTCCAGACTGCGTGCTTTAGTGCGAGACTTGTTATTTCACTTTAAAAGAGAGGTTTTAATCTTGTATTGTTAATGATAACTTTGTCACTTTGAATAAGTAATGCTGTCACAAGTGAGAATTAATTGAGTTTTGGTGTAAATGGAAAGTAACTTATATTCGGCTCTTTCGCTCTTTCGGGATACTCACGTCGCGCTATTGGTGTTTAAGGCAGCAGTTGTTAAAATGGAACGGCTGGGGCTACAAGGATTCCGGGTTTCGCGTGAATGACAAGAGCATCATAGAGTTCACTGGTAACAGGTCAGTTTCATAAGATCTTACTGTTTTGAAATGTTAATTCGATAAGTTTGATTGAACTTTAGTCGTATCTTATCAGGCATAATTGTTATGTAAGTGATGGCACATTAAGAAACGGAAGCAGAGAAGTAATGTATAAAATTTGACGTTTACGTGAATGTTCGGTTTGATTTCTGGATTTAAGTCGCATAAATTCTCAATCTGATTCCGACGTGAATATTATCAGGGAGGAACAGTCTTGATAATACTAATGATGTAATATCGTTTTTAATTTAGCACATAAATTATTAAAATTAGAATGTACAAATCTTACGTTAGTTACGTTCAGCCTTCTTTTTTTAATTATTGTATAAAGAGCTTTTTAGTTTTAGTGAGTTATTAATTTATTTAATTCTATCTTATCTATATTTACTGATTAAAGTGGAAATAAATTCCGAGTTTGACTTTCTAAGTAGTCAATATAGGTTGTATAATTCGTGACTCATTTGTTATTGATTTAATAAGTTCAAACTCTTGTTCGCACAATTTTAATAATTTATTTCATTATTCATCAGGAGGAGTAAGTAAAGTGCAAATTTTGATAAATAGCATTGAGAGAGTTTAGTTTGCTAAATATACATGTTGAATGTTGAACTTCTCGCGCGTATTGTCTCGTTTCCTTACATCTGTCTAGCTAATTATATTTGTCACCAGAAAGCTCATATCGTATGATATTTTATAGCATGTGTGCATCTTTTATTTGCTCTCCTCGAGCAAATGATATTTCGTATCACGTATCGCCAGCGAATCGATCAATGAAGACTTTGTCTTCATAAATTCCTCAAATATAAAAAATGAAAATGGAATTATTATTCATATATACTGTAAATAATAATTACTTAAAAAATAAGTTATTCGAAAACTGTTAATTTTTCATAATTTTGATAATATTACATTTATTTAGAATATAATTAGTAAGTAAGTTTGAAAGCGTATGATCTGCATATTATGTAACGTAAATAATAAAATAACAAGTTTAATGACATATTCTAGAAGTTCATTAAAAACGTTAATATCCAAATCATTATAAATTAAAAAATGGTGTTTAAATTCCTAATTTCTTGAAAATTATTACTTTTAAACTTACATTCTACATTTGGTTAAAGTCTAAATTTTTTTTAGCACGATAATGCATTATCGATTGTAATCGTATGATGTAGTAATAGGAATGATAAGAATTTCATTATCAAAGTTAGTTTGCGTAAGATACAGGTACGTCTTGATATCAGCTCTATTTCAAATCAAAATTGAAATGTAACAAAGAATTTCAAATATCTGCTATGTTACATGGAACGAATTTTTTGTTATATTTTACCGTAAAATTCAATACAGATTTTAACAATTTTGGTGATAAGAGTGGGATAACTAGACAACTACATAGGTGTGTATGTGAAAGCGAGAGATGGGGGGGGGGGAGAGAAAGAGAGAGAGAGAGAGAGAGAGAGAGAGAGAGAGGGAGAGGGAGAGAGAGAGCAACAGAGAGTGTAAAATAAAGAAAACGCGAGTGGAAGGCTGAAAGAGAAAGAGGAGAGATAGAAAGAATTTGACGAAGATAGTAACTGAGAGAAACGAAATTAGAAAGATTGCAAAAAAATGAAGTATATGTATTACAAATGCATAACGATAAATTTATAATATTGAAATTGTAATTGTTTTGACAGTTCAGGTTGTCGAATCTTTTTCCCTAAAGACGTCTTAAAGACGTCTCTAAGACATTTTTGCTTATTTGACAGTTGATAATTAGATTATATGTTTACTTTCCAATGAGAAATGATGATCGAAAAGTTATCGAATTGACGTCGTATTGATGCCTTTTTGACGCAAAAAACATCGATTCAATGTCGATTCGACATCGATTTGACCAATCATTTCTCACTGGATTAATAATAGTTAATAAAGTTAAGTTAATAAAAGTAAGTTAAGTTAATAAAAATATATATAGTATTATATAAATATATATAGTATAATATATATAGTATAATATAAATAGTATTATTTAAGTATGATTTTGTTAGATCAATTTGCAAGAAGACAACGTAGTTGAGATACTAAGATCAAAGATTATCACATCGCGAACTCGGGTTCAATTCCATTCCTTGCGCGTTTTTTTTTTACAATAACAAGCTGTAATTAAATGGCGTAGTTGCTATTAAAACATTCGTAGTTGCAGTATTAAGAAACAGTTTGATTGAAGTAACTATGCATCATAACTATTACAATTAAAGTCACTCAGTCATTACTTTGTAGTTGGAGCAACCACATAGTTGTTCCGTATTTTACTATTGAATCTGATTGGCACAACTAGATTTTTGTACAGGTCAACCATATTGTTTTTTCCGTGTACTAAATATTACCGAAAATGATAGGAATTTGTGAAATATAAAACAGAAATTTTATAAACTACATAATAAAAATTACCAAGCAGATTGTAATATTAATCAAACAGATTTTATATTTTATTGAGATAGATATATATGAATAAATCAGAGAGAATTTATAAAAATCTTCGAAATATTAGTTATCCCATGATTACCATGATTTTTAGGCTAAATTTTTAGAGAAACTTCTCTCCATGTAATAACTTCGAATTAACTAATATACAAACTAAAACGATAATTACGTCATGTCTCATCTTTTGAAATAATTTATATAGATATTTATATTTCCTGCTTTATTCCCAATAGCTAATGAAAAGAACTTCTTTAGCCTCTTTGATAAACATAAGAATTGCAGTTATGAATGAGTTGCAATTACTTACAAGTAATCCTACCTTTCTGTGATTCGCCGATTTTAATGAACTCAGTATAATTAGCCAAAAATAAGAGACATATTTTTTCATACGTGCCTATACGCCCGTTTAGGGGGTGAAACATCCCTTTGAAAAAAATCGATATTTTTCTTCCGAAGCGTATGGGCACTTATAAAAAAATATGTCTCTTATTTTTATTTAGACTAGAACATATTCAAAACTCATCAAAATCGGAGGGGGACACTTCCGTGAGGTTCTTTGTAAGTTGATGTACATATTTGATTCTTGTCTTTTGTAATTAACTATCTTGACTTGTGTTTATTTTCTTCCAAATATAGTTATTACGAAAATATTTGATCTATAGCATTTGCTGTATATATGAATATGTATACTGATTTCCAATGATAGCAATATTTTAAAACACGTTTCGATTTGACATAAAAGTGAGTTTTTTTATGTAAATAGTACGGAAATATTTTGATATCTTTTTTAGATATCCTGTTGGAAACCGGCAGCTTCCATACTTCACAAAATGGTGCGAAACAACTTTCGATATAACATGGGACATGAAGAGCACGCCTCAAAATTTACCGAAGCACTTTCCAGAACCGATTCTTTCTGCAGAATTGTTGGAAGCGGTCAAGGAATTGACGATCGACTATTCAACCGATGGTATCGATCGTCTGTTTCGAGCACACGGTCACACGTTGCGAGAAATTTATCTTTTGAAATACAGCTCTTTTGAAAGAATACCAGACATTGTCCTGTGGCCCAGTAAGTTGATATTTTTATTTTTTATAATAATCATCACAAATGGAATATGTTTGTGTTAATTCACAACATTTCAAAGAATATCTATTTATTAACAGATATTCATTGAATAGAGATTTTATTATTTAGAAATAATATTTAAACAAATAGAAATAATCTTTAAATATTCAAAATGATTCCACTTGAAATAAGTTGTACACAACATAACAGTGAATAGACATTTTTTCATATGTCAATCTTTCTTGCAAGTCTGTATACAAAGCAGTAATATGCTATTACTCTGCCTACTGAATTGCGTCGTACGTAATTAGAGAGTGCTACTGGCAATTTTTTACTATTTTGCATTAGAAGCATGTATCTGATGTATTTTAATATTTTTATTTTATTGAATAATTGAAATAAATCTATGGCTTATGCTTGTCTTATGAAATTTATTGTGTAATAAATAATCACTTTATTCTTTAATTCAAAATTTAATTCCAAATTATTTTTTATATAAACTTTCAAATGTTCTTAAAATCGTCATGTACATGATTAATTTTTTTTGTTTAATTTCAATGAATATTTTATTTATTGATGTAATTTTTGGTTAGTTGGTCTTAGTTTGGATTACATAATTTCATTAGCTATTCATAAGAGATTTTTGTGTTGTGTACATACACAAAGAAATTCAAATGATCCTCTCAATGACGTAACTAAATTTTAGCAGTTACTACCGTGCTAAAAATACGTCATCAAAATGATGATATAAGTGTGAAGGATTATTTCCACAGAAATAAATCAATATTGTATGTGACATGTGAGTTGTAACGAGAATAATAAATATAAATTTCTGCTTAGGGGCACAAGGTCAGGTATTTAACTGAAGAATTTAACTGATATTCAAGTCTCTTTTCCATTCACTTTCATGTGTAGATAACATATATTGTTCAAAATTTAGAGAGTTAATAACTATTAAAAAAATATTAAACTAATATCAAGTGAAAAATATTCAATTAAGATAGATCACAAAAGTTAACTTTATTAAATAAAAGTGATATAAATGACTCGCATTTTTTCGTGAAATTATTTCTTTTTAAATAAAACAATTTCTCTTATTGTTATCTCTGCCGTGTCGTATGTAACTTGATCGCGATATTCTTGTTAATTTGCGCAATGACCCAAAAACCTCACTCAGCGGGTCATTGCTTAATTACTATGTAATACTTTTAATAATTGTAATTCGTCTTACATTATTTTGCGAGTAAGTGTTTGGATCGTAAAAAAGTAATCGTTAGTTAATTACATTATTATCAGACATGTATTATTAAAATAGAATAATTTAAAAGAAAAAAGAGCACAACAAAGTATTATCACATTAACAAAAAGTAAAAATAGTTTTTGAGATTAGTTGACGAGACTTTTCACATTTCATGACAGAATATATTAAAATGACATACGAAATATCTCATGAAATATTCAATTTCTTTGTGTTTTCGTACTACTATGTATAACGGGTACAACTTTTTTTACATAAGAAAAAGACGTATGGTTCTATTTAAAAAATAAGAACAGTCTGGTTCTGATGAATCCAAGGATCCTGTTTTATGAAAAACTTCCACAATTTTAAAAACTTATTGTTAGTACAAAAAATATCATTGTCACTAATCACTTGACAGTTATGAACGTCCCTTTAGCTTTTGAGATAACACATATTGCATTTCTTATTTTGCATAATTGCATTTACTTAGGTATATTTTCTATTGCGTATGAGTGAAAACGTTTTGATTGTCTCTTGCGTGGGAAAATTTTCGTGTCCTATATTAATTTTTTTTAACAAGTGTCTATTAATATTCATACCTGCAGAGTGCCATGAGGATGTCGTCAAGATTGTCAATATGTGCGCACGTTATGGTGTCGTGTGCATACCTTTCGGAGGAGGAACCAGTGTCAGCCGTGCGGCGTGTTGTCCCACGAATGAACGCCGAACGATAATATCATTAGACACGTCACAAATGAATCGGATATTATGGATAGACAGGGACAATTTGTTGACATGCTGCGAATCGGGCATCATCGGTCAAGATTTGGAGCGGTTGCTTCGCTCCGAAGGATTTACATGTGGCCACGAGCCCGATTCTTATGAATTCTCCAGGTACGCGAAGTCTCTTTCTAATTTCCTGATTAGATTATGCTTATCTTAAAGTTATATTTCTATACATCTCTCTCTCTCTCTCTCTCTCTCTCTCTCTCTCTCTCTCTCTCTCTATATATATATATATATATATATATATATATATATATATATATATACTATATATTTATTTCATCGAAAGTATTTATCTTAATATTATATATATATATATATATATATATATATATATATATATATATATAGTATTAAGATAAATACTTTCGATGAAATAAAATTTGGTTAATTTTTTTTATTATTTATTACTTTTTTACGTACTTAAATTGCAAACTTTCACATGTACATGATGAATTATTTTTTCTATTTTTTATGTAAAAAAATTCATAAAATAAATATGTATATATATATATAGAATACTATTTATCATTTATGTCAATTTTGATTAATTTCTGGAAATGATTTGCTCGATAGAAATGCAATTAAATTTTTTAAATTTTATAATTATAAAATGAGTTCAAATTATAATTTCGTACAAAAGTAATTTTATTTATCAAGATACAATATGATAAAGGTGGATGTTATAGATACTTTGAAAAAAAAGCGTATAAAACAATAGTTAGCCGTAAAATCACAATAATTAAGAAAAGCTTTTAGATTATATACGATGAATAATAATTAGTAACGTCTTACTGCATGTTGCATAATGACATTAGTGAACTTCAAATAGTTATTGCTTATATGTCTATGTCTATATATGTTACATGTATGTATACAGGATAGATTAAATAATTTGTTACAAGTTGTTTTCTTCGAAACTGCTTGTAACATATATGGACTTCAATATTTTTTACATTAGATGGAACAATTTGTAAACAGGTTTGAAGTAACTGAAATTTCTATATCCAATAAAATAAATTGAATTTTTCCATAACTCTCTACCAATGCAAAATACAAAGAAATATTTTATGATAAATAAATGTTATTAATTTTGATAAAAGCTAAATTCGAACAAAAATAATGAAAAAAAAAAAAAAATCCATTCCATTTAAAAAATGAAGGAGACCTGTTTGTTTCTTTAATTGTAAGTTCTTTATAAAAATCTTTTTACATGCCAAGTAGTCAATTCTCATATCCTGTTTAATATAAAACAGAATTCAAGTTTATATCTCTAGTATTTGGTCTATTCTGTATATAATACATACATACATAACATATTTATGCATAAACAATAACTGTTAAATATTTTCATACATATATATTATATACATATGAGATATGTGGTGACAAAACATACTTTCTAATTTCATTTCTTATAGAATTCAATATTGATTTTTTAGCTTACAATTAGAGTACGAGCTAAATGTATAGCATGAAAAGCAAACATGACTAATTTTTTTTTCATTAGAAATCGCCATAAAATAAATTAATTTTTTTAGTTAATATTCATAATAATATCTATTATGAATATTAATAAGAAAAGCTGTAATATAGTCAATAATATCATATTATTTTGTAAACCTATATATTTAAATACTTTTACGAGATAATTCAGAGCTAAGTTGAAGTACCATAAAAATGTGTCCTAATTGTAAAACACAAAATATACATTATGAAACAAAAATCAAATTATCCTATTTCAATTCAAGATAAATAATAATACAAAGTTCTTGAAAAATTAAACTAATAAACGTATATGTAATCTGTATCCAAGATACAGTATCTCAAAGATTTACATCGTATCTGAAACTCAGCTCTGAATAACAACCAGTATTTAAGTTTTTCGTCATGTGTGAGAAACAAAATTTCGAGCGCACGGAAAGCTGAAAATAGCTTGTCTCGAATAGTTTAGGTGGATGGGTGGCGACTCGGGCAAGCGGCATGAAAAAGAATACGTACGGCAACATTGAGGATTTGGTCGTGCGGATGCGAATGGTCACTGGAAGAACAGAGGATCCTGTTATTACTTTGGAAAAAGGTAATCTGGTACCCCGTGTGTCTTGCGGCCCGGATTTTGATCATATGATACTCGGCAGCGAGGGAACGCTGGGTGTTATCACGGAGATTGTATTAAAGATAAGACCGTTACCGCGAGTGGTGAAATACGGCAGTATTGTGTTCCCGTATTTTATGAACGGCGTTCATGCGTTGCGAGAGGTGCGTATCGCTCATGTTGACTTTTACATTAAGCCGACAGGTGAAGACCGTCCTTCTTTGTTAACACTTGCCCAATCTAAATATTATGACGGTAAAAGCTGCCGACGGCAGCTATTGTACACTCGTTCTCATGGGCAGTAAAGGAGTACGATCATCCATCTTACGTATAAGATCGACAAGAGAATGTAATTTCGTTTCACGAATCACGTTATAGATCGCGAAGGAACGATGTCAGCCCGCCAGCATACGCTTAATGGACAACGAGCAGTTCCAAATGGGGCAAACTCTACGCCCGGAGTCTGGTTGGGGTGGCTTGATCCTGCAAGGGCTAAAACACATGTATATCACTAGAATAAAGGGTTTCCGATGGGATCAGATATGCGTGGCCACGCTATTAATGGAGGGCGACGTAGCAACGGATGTCGCGGCTCAGGAACGGAAAATTTACAAGATAGCTGACAAGTACGGCGGCATACCGGCGGGCGAGGCCAACGGCGAGCGAGGTTACATGTTGACGTTCGTGATAGCGTACATCCGTGACCTTGGACTCGAGTTTAACGTGTTAGCGGAATCGTTCGAGACTTCCGTTTCTTGGAACCGGGCATTATCACTGTGTAGAAATGTAAAGTCTCGCGTGGCTAGGGACTGTAAGGCGCGCGGCGTTCGTAAATATTTTATTTCCTGTCGCGTCACGCAGACTTATGACGCCGGTTGTTGCGTGTATTTTTACTTGGCGATTAGCTACGTCGACATGGAGAATCCCGTGGAAACTTACGAGGCTATCGAGCATGCGGCGCGAGAGGAGATACTCGCCAATGGAGGCTCGCTCTCTCATCATCATGGAGTCGGTAAAATACGAGCGTCGTTTTATCCTGAAGCCGTCGGGGAGGCGGGTGTTTCCCTTTACCGAGCGACTAAGGCGCATTTGGATCCGCATAATATATTTTCGGCGGGTAATATGGTTCCAGGGAATAAATCCAAATTGTGAATTAAAAGCCGTACGTGCGAAACAGAAGTGGGGATATATCTATAGCGTGCTCCGTTAATGCCGATATTTTAAATCATTGAAAAGTTTGAGTAGCAAATTGATGCGATCTCTCTCGTATACTTGGAAGTAAACAATTACAATCTTGTCAATTTGCTATTAAAACTGTTCCATGTGACGTTTTCTAATGAAGAATTCGATTTTCCCATTAACGGTGATGGCTGTTACACACGTAGATAGCAAATACAAAACAATTGGTACTGTTTTGCTGACTAACGATGATATAGAGAAAAAAAAGAGACTAGTATAATATACATTATAAATAATTATGCACCGTGGCGTCGTTTGGTACAAATGCGGAATTGTAATTATGTATCGGCATTTTTATAAATTATTATAACTAAACAAAACACACGTTTACCTTACGCACAGATACCTTAACTTACTCTCTACTTACTATCATGTAGTATTGTTTGAGTTTAGGTACAGTGATAATGTCATTTTCCTTATTGTTAAAACTTAACAACTTGTGTTCCATTATAACAGGGCTAGATTTGTTAACTCTTAATCAGGCGTAGTTTTTATTATTATGTAAATTACGTAATGATCGCTTTTGGCCATTGGGAATATGCTACAATTATTGAACTATACGCAACCAAGAGTTAACAACCGGATCTGATTTCTACAATTTTCCTCTTCATTTGATATCATGTGCCAACTTTGAGCTACGCGAAAAACTTGCTGACCTCTAAACCTACATTGAATTACCGATCATTTATCGAGGTACTGGTAAGCTTACTGGCTATCAGCCTTCAGAGTGGACAAAAATGAGTCGAGATCGTATTCGTCGTCATATTGCTGCTGTTCCCAGAGTTCGGGCAGGATATCTAACATAGAACGGCTAATTCCCGGTAGGCCAGGAAGTTTCGACGAAACATTGTCCTCTTGGTGATCCGTCTTCCTTTCCTTTCCGTTATCCAATGAAAATAGATCTAACAACTAAAGAGATTACATTGATTATACATCACGCGAGTTTCGGTAGTAAAGTTCGGTATTATAAACATATTAATTGTTTAATTACTTGATCTGTAGCCATGGTTTCCAAAGAAGCGTTCTCCGTCGATATTATCGTATTCGCAGTGAGAAGTTTAAATTTCTGTAGTCCCATGATCTTCTCTTCCACTGTCGACCTAGTAATCAAGCGGTACACATTGACTACTTTCTTCTGGCCTATACGATGCGCGCGGTCCATTGCTTGAAGGTCCTTCATGGGGTTCCAATCGTGCTCCACGAATATGACGGTGTCTGCCCCCGTCAAGTTTAATCCAAGACCACCGACTTGAGTGGTCAGCAGAAGAACGTCTATCGACGGATCAGCGTTGAAACGTGCCACGACAGAATGTCTCTGTGCCGCAGGTACACTGCCGTCCAAACGGAGATACGTTACTGTCGGCAGATGCGTGCGAAGCAAATCTTCCTCCACAATGTCCAGCATTGCTTTCAACTGACAGAAAATTAGAGCACGATGCTGGCTGACTAATTGCTGCTCCTGGGAATGGGCGCTTTCCACGACAAGATTTACAGCAGCAGAGGAATTGCGAGTTTGCTGCTGTTGCTGTTGCCCGATGCCACAGTCTAATAACAATTGTTTCAATGCAAGTAACTTGGCGCCGTGCTCGATTTCCGCTAGAGTGCTTTGTTGCTGCTTCAACATATCACATACCTGCAAATGTTATAGAAAAATTATACATGATGATAAAAATCAGACATTATAACAGTTTGAAACAACGGATAAAATTGAAAAATGTAACACTGAGACAAAGTTATTTCTTTAAATATTTTTCTACTATTTTTCTAAACATTTCCATTTTGTTATTTCTTTTTTATTTCTTTAAATATTTTTCTAAACATATCCGTTTTGAGTACGTACTGTCCGATATAGTGGATGCCCTTGACTCAGCACTAATTTGGGATGATTGCACACGTTACGCAGATATCGTAGCGCCTCGAACACGTGGCTACTTTGAGAATCGTTCGAAGACGAGGAACTGTTGGTCAGGGCCGAATGACGAATGCGGAAATCTTCGTAAAGTATGCGTTGTAAAGGCGATAAATCGCAGTAATAATCTTGCGTGATCTTGGGTGGTAAATCCTGCAGCACATCTTCCTTGTTTCGTCTCAATAAGAATGGCAGTACCTATAATCCATTTCTGATTATCGTCTAATTCAAGCTAGGACATTTTTGCAAAAACAGACAAATAGTAGCAAGCAAATTACCTGTCTGTGTAGAGCCTCCATAGCTAAAGCACCGGCCTCCTGTTCCTTCGGTCCTGCCTTTGGCTCTCTGCAGGCCAAGATGGGACGGGAATATCTAGCAGCAAATTGTTTCTCGCTGCCGAGAAAGCCTGGCATCAGAAAGTCAAACAGAGACCACAACTCGAGCACGTCGTTTTGGACTGGTGTACCGGACAATATAAGCCTGTGATTTGCGTGTAATCGTTTCGTAGCTTTGGCGCTTTTCGTTTTGCCATTCTTTATTACATGGCCTTCATCGAGCACGCAGTAATTCCATTGATGCGTCTCAAAGAATTCGATGTCCTTTCGTACAATATCGTAGCTCGCAACTACGAGTCTGTGATGTGGCACCCGAGGGCGCAATTTCTCGCGGTCTTGCGGTGTACCGGCATACTGAATAACTGACAAATCCTTTGATTTGAAGAATTTCTCGGCTTCGTACACCCAGTGACCGGTAAGAGTTGGTGGACACACTACAAGACTGGCCGGTGCCTGCGGATTGCGATGATGATCCAACGCAAGAATGCAAAGCGTCTGTAATGTTTTTCCGAGTCCCATGTCGTCACACAGAACTCCATGAAGATGATAACGATTCAGAAAATTGAGCCAATTCAAGCCCTGTTGTTGATATGAACGTAATTCCGCGGCTACGGGAATCTGTAGCTCTGTATCAGGAATATTACGAGGATTCAGAAGCTGATCCAAGAATTTTCTCTCTTGTGCCTTTTCTTGTCTGTGATATA
Source organism: Tetramorium bicarinatum (assembly GCA_928718305.1). Lineage (NCBI taxonomy): Eukaryota > Metazoa > Arthropoda > Insecta > Hymenoptera > Formicidae > Tetramorium > Tetramorium bicarinatum. Next base: position 17,874,238 of record OV788327.1, read on the forward strand.
ATATTACATATAATATAAGTATATAAGTACATTGAATCCGAGTGTCATACGAATTTTCGATAATATACACAATTGGTGAATAAAGCGATATAGCTTGTTGAAATATCTTAAAATATTAATCAATATTAATTAAATTTTTATAGCTTGCTTAATTCGCTAGTGAATTCAGCATTTCGGAAAACAACAATACAATACTCGTGCAGTACACTATAATTGCGGTGGTATTAACAAGTACAATCATGATGTAACATTTCTATAATTGTTGCGTAT